>JACYXH010000017.1:0-252500 GCA_026745465.1 Lota lota | reverse complement strand
TGTGTGTGTGTGTATAGCCACCTGATTTTATGCCCATGCCATGCTGGGACTGCCATCTGCTCCTTGTCAGACTTGGTCCAGGCAAGCAAGACTCTGTTCAAACACACATGCACACACACATACGCACACTCACACACATACACAGCCACATACACTCGTGCACACACACACACATTCTCACACACACACACACACACACACACACACACACACACACACACAGGCATACACAGCCACACACACACAAACACACACAGAAGCTGATGCAAAACTTTCCAAGAGAACCTAGTAGCGGTCAGACAGCCAGGTGCATCATGGGAAGGGTTGATTCACACACGCTGTGACCTCCTGCACACTGTAGTCCAGACTTTCACTCTCTCTCTCTCCCTCTCACTCTTTCCCTCTCTCTCTCCCTCCCTCTGTCTTTCTCTCTCTCTCCCTCTCTCTTTCCCTCTCTCTCTCACCCCCCCCTCTCTTTCTCTTTCACACACACACACACACACACACACACACACACACACACTCCCTCTCTCTGTATGTTTGCCTTATATGCCGAAATAATATATCTGTCCATCCTTCTGCCTTATTATTTTTTCTCTGGGTGCCACTTGGCACATATCTCTGATATTTGAAAACACAACAGTACAAACGCACAAACACACACACACACACACACAAACTACAATGTGTGTATATGTGTGTGTGTGTGTGTGTGTGTGTGTGTATGTGTGCATTTTCAGGTTAGTGTCATCTAAGTACAAAAAGGAAAGGAAGGAATGGATACAGTACGGAGAGGTCTTCTGAAGGGTGTCAGATGTCAGACGTGGTGTGGGAGGGAGGGAGGGAGGGAGGGAGGGAGGGGAGGGAGGGAGGGAGGGAGGGGGAGGGAGGGAGGGGGAGGGAGGGAGGGAGGGAGAGGGAGGGGTGGGTGTGGGTGTGGGTAAAGACGAGGAAGAAGGGAACAGAAGGAAAGACCCGGTTCTTCATCTTTTGCTCTGTATAATAACCCCCCCCCCCCCCCCACACACACACACACACCTAAGCCTCCCTTGTCTTCCATACACAGACAGCCCCCCACTGTGAGCAGGGCTATTAACATTGATGCTTGTACATACTGTATAAAACATGGGGGCCGGATAGTCTGCTGGTGAGCGGGTGGAAGCTGAAAGGTTCTGGGGGTTGGCTCCTCAATGTCTGCAGTCTACCCTGTATGGGTACACCAGAGCAAGATGCCTGGACCCAACCCGCTCAACCAGAGATTTAAGCAGTCGAGATTATTCCTAACTCTTGGTAAGTGTAAATGTGTAATATTTCACATTTATTAATAATGAATGGACCCGGGGTGGCCTGATAAAAAAACAATAAATAACTGACCCTGAGGGTCCCTCCAAAAAAAAGACCAAGCCGTATGCCAAATGTTATCAAGAGAAGAGGAGAAGGGAGGAGGAGAAGAGGGGAGGAGAGAAGTCTGGTTGGTCAATACAAACCACAATCTCAATCCTCCCTTCCTAATAAGAGATGCAATACAACCATGGAAAACGCGTCTTCTTTACAATATGACATGACAGTCATATGGCGGAGAAGCACAATGCAGCCCACATTAAATCGAAATAGGTGCCCTCCTTGACTGTCACTATTCCATGGCCTAAAGGTAGCTGTATATATAGGCCTTGTACGTTTCATATCTATTCTTATTGGCTGAATGGAAAGTCTAAATATAACATTAAATTGCATAAGAGCTATGCGAGAAAGCCATGGAAATCTTCCCTGCATGATGTATTTTGTTCACACCTCAAAATAAATTCTACGCAAAAGGCAAGATGCCGGCACACATTTTATTTTATTTTAGTTTGACTTAGAATAATATTTTCATTTAAATAAACCAAATATTACGTTTAGATTAGCTAAGGCTTGTTTTAAGATAAACGCCTACTATTTTGGCCCTTGCAGCCACAATCAGAATATCAACAACGATAATACTTCATGTTGATAGTTTTTAAGTCTCCTTAAAAGCTTATGTATGTGTGTTCTGTTGTGTGTTCAAATATCAGAGTTATGAGCCAAGAAAGAAAAAGGCAGAAGGACGGACATATGTAGTCTTTGGGCATCTTAGGCCCCAAATACGTTGTTTTCCAGAGGGAAAACAAAGTCTCAAACATTATATGCCAGTGGTAAACTAAAGCATATAGGCCTAAAGAATAGACAGAAATCTTGTGTGAGGCTTGTCTGTGTTCGTTCGTTCCATTGGTCCTTCTTCATCATAATCTTTGCTATTCAGATCTCTCTTCTTCCTCGCACCGTTAATGCGTGTCGTACAGGTGCTGGTAATAGCGAAAGGGGAGAGTGCCACTGCTCCGCTCCGCCAATTAGGACAACGGAGCGTGACCACGTGATCAAATCCGTTGTCTAAATTCTCGTTCAGCGGTGAGAAGCACTGAGTGAGCGGTGGCAGTGGAAAGCACGTTGACTGGAGGTAACAACCAACCGGGGGTGAAAGAAAAAGCAAAGCGGAGTGCAGGTAACACTTTTATTTAAGTCGTAGGCCTCCTATAGGACGTGCATCTGCTTTGTGATGTGTGAGTCTAGGACGCCTTATCCGAGGATGATCTCTTTTTTTATTTTGCTGCTCGATTAAAATCGTTGATTTCCTCGCGGATCGGGCGCAGGACAAACAGCATCGGCTGGTTGCTGTGCTCTGCACCGTCTGCGCATTAAAACTCCGCGTTTCCCCCCTCTCCCTCTCTCGCAGGCTATTGATAGTTGACTGAAGCCTCGTAATCCTTGACTGATCTGGCTGACCAGACACAACCATTTGGATCCGAGAATGTTGATTGAACTTCGTCTTTTCTTTCTTTTTAAATTGGAGGCGCCAGTATAGCGATGGGGCTCTCTAGTGCAAGCCTGTATATGCGTGCTGCAGCTATAGCAAGCATAGACCGCTCGTATTCCTGAATTATTTATAAGAGTGTCTAGGAGAGAGTAATGCTACTCTTCTTGTAGGGAGTCAAGAGCAATATATGTGAAACGAAGCAGAATCAGAAGAGGCAGAAAGATGTTGCCAAATCGTAATTTACAACGTTGATGATTGAATTGCCAAACCTGGACTATATGGATAAAGTATGCTAATCGTTTTAGTCCAAAAGCAGTCTGAAAAAGTTTAAATGTTAGGTTTGTACGTTTTAACACGTGATACAAAACGTCCATTCTCCTCCCTGTATGAACGCTTGGTGTGGATTAGTAGTGCTGTTAATATCGCTGTTGTGTGCTCCGCTGTTGTCCTCTTGTTAAACATGGATTTTCCCCTGATCTGCCCCATTGCATACTACACTAGACGCTATGTACTTAACGTCGTTGTTCCCAGGCGCCTGGAACGGGATGCTCCAAATGAGCGTTATTGGCGAGAGAGGGCGGGACATTCAGTTGCATGGGTTTAGCGGAGGGAGAGAGGGAGGGAGTTCTGATAGAGGGATATCCGGACAGTTTAAGTAACATGTTTCGGATATTGCATCGTCAAATTATTCGTCTCGGCACAGGGACTGTTAACTGGCAGATTATAGGGTGCGTAATTGCGTTAGGATAGCCCAGGACATCGCTAAAAATGAGGATCCTCGGTCAGCCTACTATGCACTAGTCTAGAATGAATTCAGCCTGTCCGCGCCTGCGCACTACGCCGATTTGGTTGCGCTGTCTCGTGCGAAAGGAAATAGCGAATCCAAGCGGCTCGCGCAGCCTTGTCAAACCTTTCCTGCTGCTGCCAGTACTGGACGTCTACATTCGGAGAACCCGGTGTGGTTTTGGAGACATTGAAATCACATTATCGGATGTCTATTTTGGTGACCTTCTTTCCTCATCTTATTCGTATCACGTAAGTTGTTGATGTCTTCTGGCTAACGCTTTATTCAGTAGCCTACAATATAATAGTGAATTAACTTTTTTAGCGCTTCTCGCTGCTGGCAGACTGTACATTTGGCGGAGACATGTAGCTGGTGGTTTATGGATAAGTTTTCAACGTGTGAAGAAGAGGTCACATGTTTAGGGCAGATGTTGGACTTCTGTGCTTTTTGACACAATGTTAAGTTGTTTAGAAAGAGGAACCCGCACGTGTTGAAACTCCCAACTCGTAACAATGTGATTCTACAGTCTGGCCAGGGTCCACTTGTAACCTAGTTGTAGCCTAGTTGTAGCCTAGTTATAGCCTAGTTTTAGTCTAGTTTTAGCCTAGTTTTAGTCTAGTTTTAGCCCAGTTTTAGCCCAGATTTAGTCCTATATTTTCGAACACGAACAGTCTCATCTTTAATAGCAGGTGTCTGATCTGAAATACTTCCGTACCATCGCGCCAATGTCGCCGTCTTTTCTATTTCATAGTTACTCCGACATTAACGACGACGTTATTATTTTTTTGTTGAAACGGTGTTTTTCTGAATGGTTGTTTATTTTTCATCCTACTGTTTTGTTCGTCACAGCTTTGCTTCCTCGGAGGTGTGTGTGCGCGCGCGTGCGTGCGTGTGTGCGTGTGTGCGTGTGTGTGTGTGTGTGCTGAACAATCTTGTTTGCATGGAGGCTGTCGTGTTATCTATTACTCAGATATTGGTAAAATGTTTTATTTTAAGGAACGACAAAGTAAGATGATAAACACCGCGTCTTTCACTCTAAACCACTGCTAATGCAACACATTGCATAATGTAGGCTATCTCTACAGTTACTATGATGCCCCTTTATCATATTCTCGTATATTTTCATTGCCAATTTTGCTTTCGTTATTTTCACTGACAAATCTGTTTTTGTGGCAGTCCATTAGCGTTCATTATTAATTATAGGCCTGCAGCCACTGAAGCATTATAGTGGTTTTAATGGTATATTAGGGTTGTGTAATTGTCCACTATTCTTTGCCTTAATCGTGTGTGTGTGTGTGTGTGTGTGTGTGTGTGTGTGTGTGTGTGTGTGTGTGTGTGTGTGTGTGTGTGTGTGTGTGAGTGTGTGTGTGTGTGTGTGTCAGGATCTTATTCTCATAAAAGATGGAGCCGGCTGAATATTCTCTTGTGTTGACAGCATGAAGGATGAGGCAGATGGTGGCAGAGAGCTTGTATTGCAGGAGAGCTAGAAAATAATGCATTAAGCACATAGGCTATAGACGCACACAGGCTTCTCCTCTTTCACAATGAGTGTACCCAATATTTTATCCTGTTTGTAGTATCTATATTTTGTGCTGTCAGAAATGGATAAATGTAGCATTATGTACATCCAATCCCTTATTTATCATGCATGGCGCTGTGTTGTTGACTGCTCTCAGATTTGGAGCATTTTTATTTCTTGCCTTACTTCTATGCTCTTACACAAGTTCACTTTTTTATTCAGCACATACTCAAGCTGAGATGGCCAAGCAGCACCTGTGGTCAGGATGTTGAAGTGATTGGCTTTAATGACAGCCATCGTGGCTCTTGTCAACCATATCATCTTTAGTCTTTGAATAAGGGTTTGTCTTTAAACTGTGATATTGTTTGTCACCGTTTTCTCTTGCAGCAATGCTTTTAAAATGACTATTACAGTGACTCATTTCAAAATGGTAAACAGTTGTGATTCATCATTTGCCATACATACAGACATAAAAAAAGTCTCATAGTAATACCCATATGCCATCGATTTGATGTAATTATACAATTATTATATAATTAAATTGCAAATATAGAATACACTTAAATACTGTCTGCTATTTGCAGGAGGAAATGGTAGGAACTTGGAAGAAAGGAAAGGAAACAAAACATGCAGTTGGTCAAATATAAACATCTAAATATATAAGGACATGGCTGGTAGAAATCTCTTAATGCCAACATTGCCAACGTTTCAATCAGTATGTGAGAACCCTTTTCATGATACTCACTAGTATCAGCTGTCTTTGCAATGTGCAAATAAACCCAGTCCTCCAGTAGAGTTTCAGAAGTAACTGTGCTTTTATGTTTTTGCTGGAAGAAACCACTTTTGACACACCCTATCCTACTGGTTTGTTTGTTGGTTTTCTGATCAGTTAGATTGTTCTTTGCGCTGTGCTGTTATGTAAATGGGGTATGTTTTTGCTGAACAAACGTATTGTGTGTTTCATATCCGTTCCACACATGTGCTGCTTGCACTGTCTGCCATGCCCCTGTAAAAGCTGAAACATGGCCATCTAGATAAATCTCCTGTCCATTGACCTTAATAGCTCTTCTTTTATTGCCAAGTAAACAAATATTCTAAACGGTCTCACTCTGTCTTGTTCTTTCTTTCTTTCTCTTTCTTATCACTTGTCCCCCTGGGAGTTCTCGACAGTTCACTTTATTTTTTGCTTAGAAGTACCTTGGCAGCCAGTTGCCATGTCGGGCCAATTAGGGAAGCTTTTACTAAAGCTTCAGCCAATTGGATTAGAGCTGCATTTCCTGGCCAGATGAGACTCCAAATGTGCTGCTGTGTGCTGGAATTGGAGAACTGGTTGGCAGACTCTGGTTTCGCTGATGGTCTCTGGGCACCAGAATGCGTAACACACCCACTTCATGACAGGGAGAACGCAGTGCATGTACCGCTGTCTGTTTATGTGCCACCATATGCACGTTGTTTGTGATTTATAAACGACTTTCAGAGAAGGGTGCAGAAAGCAACCGCTCTATTGGATTTGTAAGCTTCAGCCGTGCATGCACACAGGCCTCACAAGATCTGAACCAGAACTCCAGATGGAGGGATGAGTGGAAAGGAGTCAAGCAGAGACTATGCAATGGCCATGTATGGTCTTCCACTTTCAGACAAAGTACCCTGAACCTTCCACAAACACCCGACCTGAGGTGAACTCTTTTCATACTCTTACGTCGACTTTTGTTTATTGTTTCCATTCACCCAGCATTAAACAAAGATTAACTAAATGAAATACCTCAGCAACATTTATTTAGTATATTGTCTTATTTATATTTAAAACTTCCACAATTTCTCTCAAGGTAGAATAAAAAAGATCTGCCCTTTTTGAAATTGTTATCTGATGACCTCAACACCAAACCCTTTTTAGTTGATGCCAGTCATTGTTAAACTGGCAAAGTTCATGTATACCAGCAGCAGTGATGGGTATTGATCAATCAGCTGCGAATGTTATTGTTATAGTTCATTCATGTTGTATGCAAATAAAGAAATTACTGATTAATGAGTCTCCCACAACCCCTAGAATTATTCCCTGTGTTACCATGTTACAACGCTAATGCAGTAGTAAATGCATTCTAAATCCCCTCTTCTAACTGCAGGTTTTGTTGTCTACAAAGAATAAGTCAAATGTAGTTTTTAGATTTCCATTCCATAATTTATAGTTAAAATCACAATTTCTTATTTATGTTTATCTCTCTGTTCTCCGAGCTGGTGAAATGAGCTTGTTTATTATTGGGCCAGTTCAGTATTCTTCTGACTTGTCCCCTAATTTCTTTACCAAAAAAATGTTCCAGATGGATTTCCTTTTTTTCCAGTTTAAAAATACCTACCTGCTTAACTGTTAGGGAGGTAGGCAGCGAAGGAGGAAGGAATTGGTATAGATGGTTGAATGAATGAGTGAGTGAATGTAGAATTTGCAACAGCAGGGCCCTTCATCGTGGATCTGACAGTGATTTGCAAGGGCAATCCGTAAGCGCATGATTCTGCTGTGGCTCAGTATAAACTCTGCCACTCGTCTTGATGCTCGCATGCACAAGCTCCCGACCCATAAGCTAAAACTCGATCCAACCGCCACGTACATGTTTAGTTTGCTGACACCACACGTGTGTGCACTGAATGCCAAACAGACCAGCCGTCCTCCATACAGACTCGGGTCCCTGCTCCACCTTCTGTGTCGAATAAGAGCTTAGACCAGAGAAACTGAAGCTGGCCTCCAGTCAGGCTTCCAGGAAGACTGAGCTATTCGTTTAGACCTGACCCAGTGAGGACAGATCCTCTTCATCGGGCACAACAGGGCAGCAAAGTTGATCGGTCAAGCAAGGTTGCGACGGGTGGATGGTTTGAAGACTAAATCAGGGTGTGGGTAAAGTTGAATAGGAAACGTTGATTTTATCTCCACACTCTCCAGTTGAGGTGAGGTTCACCACCCAATCAGGACAAACTGGTAAAGCAGGTACAGGTGAGGAGCTAGAATGATAGTCGTTCCAAGAGCTGTCGGATACTATTTCCTGAACCAATATTATTCGGAGAAGTTGATAGCCTGTACTGAGGATTTACAGTTGAACTTTAGTGTTGAGGTTATTTAACTGCCAAATTAAATGTGTATGCTTTTCTTAATACTTTAATAGTCTGGGCATTATACAGGGAAACCAGTTTGAGCAGAGAACAGGTTTGAGCAGTCCTCTTCAAAGGGATGGGCAAGACGTTCTTAAAATATCCATGAACCGCAACATATCACAGAGGGATGTATCTACTATATACCTACAAATATGTAGTATGTTAGTAAGAATATGTAGTCTTGTCAACAAAATGTCAACTTTTGTAGGTATATAAATCGCAAAATTGGCTGACAAACTCTTCTTGGAAGGACCCTATCATTTACTCATAGGGTATGATATGAATGCATCACCATTTATTAGTTCTTAGTTAAATAAAAAAAAAAAATTGTCTTTAGCTGTTTATTTCTGTTGGCTGACCCTTGACCTCTGCTTGGAGGATAATTGCTGGTTTCATGGCAAGACATGCCAAAACATTTCTGAACTGTTAAGCTGCTTTATTTTGTTCTCTTGTGCACACTTAGTGGGCAGAGCTTTTTGTTCCCGCACAGCAATATTGGGAAAACAAAAGTACTGTGTTGTGATGTGTCTGTGTTTCTAAATGATATGGATAATATCAGAAATGTAATCAGTGCATAATATCAAAATGTTAACTGATGCAGTGCTTGATATTTCCCCAATGACTTGTAATTCGTTTTGTGTGTTTTGAAGTTTATGGATCAATGATTTTGAATGAAAGGAGTTATCACATGGTATGTTTATGTTTAGTTTACTGCTCGACTTGAAGTCGGGGCCTTCTGCATGTCTTTCTGCCTAAATGCATCGGATCATTAATGGCTTGTTGTGAGTTTGATAATGTCACTCTACGTAGGCGCTCCCTTCCCGAGCACATGCGCGGTGCTTAACACAAAGTCTTGCTCCGTCCATATGCATATGTACAAGCACATGCGCGGTGCTTACCGTACAGTCTTGCTTTATCCACATGCATATGTACAAGCACATGCCAGGATCATACTTGTACTACGAGATATGAGTCAATGGTGCATCGGCAATAGAGACGAGCTTAGCCAATCAGTGTTGCCAGATGTGAGGGCTTTACAAGCTGTGTAAAATCCAGACTTCAAAGCCGACGTGTAGACTACAGTTATTTGATAAAGGTTGTTTTATTGTCTTAGCTGCCATAACCCTCCGCTCTTATCGTCGCAGATTCTGCTATCTTGAGGGTCAGGATGATTCCGTGTGAAAAGGGTTCGTGCATGCATTTACCCTGCATGTTTATGATTTCAACATGGTATGTGTAAACAAGCCAAACCACTCCAACGTCACATGACCATGCAATGTGAAAATGGCCAGAGTTTAATGTCATACAAACCGTCACAGTAACCTGACAATCACCTGCAAGGAAAGGTGTGTTTTTGATTGTTTTTGAAGTCGCGCATAAATGGAATGAGCAGAGGCAGGAGAGCGGAGGAATGCCTGCAATGAAAATACTTTACTTTAGCATTTGGCACATTTTAAAATGGTATTTTGAGTGTTAGTTTCTAAATACAATAACCTGGAAACAATTATCATCTAGGCCTATCTTTTGGATGATGGCACTATGATCAAAATATTGGCTTTTATTATACATGTTGAAAATCCAAGTTTCCAACATACCCTTAACACTAATGCTATAGTATGGCAAAGTGTACAGGTGTTGTTTGATGTGCATGTAATCTGCAGAGAGAGGAAGGTATTCAACAGTGGACTAATGCTGTGCTAGAAGGATTATCTTCAAAGCTGTTTAGATGCAGTCATCACATCACTGTATGAATATGGATTTCATGATGGCGGTTACAAATTAATTTCCAAATTTAATTCAAGTCAGATATCAGAGTTCATCCGAGGATAATCTTTCGCTCTCTTTAATGTTTTGTTATCTAAATCCCTTGCTATTGTTGAATAATAATGGATGCGTTGCCCTTTATTATGAGCCCGTCACACACAAGTTCCTACCTTTTGTAATGTAAACTCATAAGAAGTTGCATGGATTGAAGGCAATAAAGGTGCTGCATTATGCCAGAGAAACCGGACTCTCTTGTCGTAGCATCTTGACAAAAGGGAGGTTGAATAGATGATTTTAAAAGATACCATTACTCATGTTACAACATACTTCTAAAGGCACAAATACCATGTCTCTAACATGCTTTGTTCTCAAGTCTTTTTAATGGCCGTGGTCCAGGGGAGTCGCTTGAAGGTGTATCACAGACAATTCTCTGAAAGACTGAGAGAATAAGTTACATTATAATTTTTATTTTTTACTATAATGATTCTGAATCCTTTTGACATTCAACCGTTTCAACAAAAGTACCATAGCATGAAAATGTTATGATTGGGCACGTATGCAGTGCCTTCAGATACACAATGGAACAGCAATATGAATAACTAACTGTAAAGCCTTCTTAACATCATTCAATATCATGTTGATGTGCTTTGTCCCTCACCAGACATGCCTAGCTGGTTATTGCTTAAATGTTTTTAATTGGTGTTCATCTGTCTTGAATGTCTTCGTAAACTAGTGTGTTTATTAGTGTTTTATGTCTCATAGGTCAGAAACAAACATCACAATATGAACCAGTGTCATAATCATATAATTTCATAACTTTATATAATATAAATTCAGCAATTGAAAAGTTATTTATGGAATAAAGCTAACTAGTTATCCCAAGGACTAAACCTTTATCTAACATCATGCTGTAAGTAAAGATCAACAAACGTCCTTACAAAGGTGTTATTTTTAGAAATTAGGAGAGAAGTTTTTAACTTCATAGTAAAGTTGCACATGTCAGACATCAATAGCCTCACACCAAAGCATGATATGCTTATAAAACTAAATATTGATCTGAAACAGTATGACATTGACCATGCGAACAGCGGACCTCTTGTTTCTCATCCTTTTCAAACACTGAATGTGTGGAAAGGGATACAGGGGCATTGACTGGTGCTGGCTCTCTCAACGACCTTCACTAGCTGTTTTCTGTCAAAGGCCTACTGTAGTGGCACCATAGGGCTGTGTTTCGCTGTTAAGACTCTGCTAGACAATGGTACGACTTTTAATGACTCTGGTTTCTTTGGAAGAGAGATAATTCTCTGTTGGAGTCTGGGATAAGAAAAGCTGCACTAGTTTAAGAAGAGCATAGTGTCTATTAGTGTTGGAAGAAACGTGGATGAGGAATTGGTTAAACTAACTGTTGACGTGAGAGCAAAATATTTGTCAAGTCAAGATAATACCACATAAACACATCAGGGCTCACCTCTCAGGGCTAAAGACTACCATTTTTCATTTGGTGGCACCGGCACAAATTTAGTCGCACCCATTTTTTTGTCGCTCTGTCGCAATATATATGTATATGTATATGTATAACTTTTCAATTTTACTAGCACCAATATGACCATTTTGATCGCGGTCCTGAGCCCTGCCTCTTCAATAACCCAGTCATAAAAATACAGAAATGTCTGAGTGACAAACAAATGCACAGTGCCTGAACAGGCTGAACCAAAGACTCCCTGAAACAGTGCTGCAGTGCATTACTTATGCTGGAGTCAGCTGGGGCTATTTCTGGTTCCCCAAGACGATCTGGCAAGCGGCAGCCATGTCTACTTCAGAGCACTGCTGCAGGTGGATCCATTTAGTAAAGAAGTTGTAGTCTTTCCAAGTTTTAAACCTATTTTATTTGTTGTGACCACCGATGGATTCACACAAACCACTAGCTGCCTGCTGCACCAGGCTCAACAGCATATTCCAAAATGAGGGAAAAACGGCTCCATGTTCTAGCGGGAGACATTAAAAAGGCCCTGGTGGTTATTCACTCTTCATGAAGATATTTTCTGCCTGCCCTTTTCACTACATTGCTGACTCAGGCGGTGAAAAATGTGACAACTGGTTAATTCTGTGTGCAATTAATCTGCACGATTTTGCCAACCCACAACGCTTCTGCAGTATAGGCTTTAAAGTGGCCGGATGAAAACATTTAAATCGATTGATTAGGCCTAGACCATTCAGGATCGATTTTGTAATGACTAGTTTGTATTGACTTGGGCTGGTAGGCGCATACAAGAATGCATATGATATTCGTTGTATGTTCACTTGTAATATACATAATTCTCATTTAAACTCTTTATCCATTCTACTCTTTAGAAATGGCTTAGTAGTATTAGTGGATAGTCTGGAAAATAGAAGGGTAGAATTGGCAATTTCTGAATGGCAGTAGAAAATATCATTGCGATATCCACGTAAATCTGCCATTCATTGCAAAGTGATTACAATACTAGCTTTTCCGCCTTTTTTATTATGGTAAGCAAGGCACAGTAAAGTGGGCTGACTCATTTGAGAGGTGCTATTGGTTGATTAGCTGAGATAGCAGAGGTACGGCTGAATAAATATAAGGAATCAAATGATGGAAGCATGGATCGGTCGAAGAGACTGAAACAGAGAAGGAAGCGAATGCAAGAAACGGTATGCTATCTGGCCCAATGCAGCCCTTTGGATTAGACGCACCAGCTTCATAGCCCATTTGAAATTCCAAATACCAGCCACCTGTACTACGTGCTAATATTCATGGTGCCCCTAAATACGGACTCCAGATCCATAAAGTCTTTCTCGAGAGTGCACGTGATCTTGCACATGCTCCATCTCATTTGGCGTCTTTCCTCCCCACGCTCAGTGGGAATATTCTGACCCAGTTTGCGGGCTCCGCCAGGCAGCAGAGTTATTTTTATGTTCTAGAGAGCGAGACCATATTTTGTCCTTTACTTGTCCTCCCATGCATCCCTCCCCGTTATCTCTCTCATGGCCACAGTACTCTCCTCTTTTCTGTTTTCCTTTTTTGCTCATCTATTCTCTACCATTGTCCCCTCTATCCTTGCCTCTCCTCATCCCCTCCTGTTCTGCCTCACCTTTCTCTTAGTCTCTCCTCATTCTGCCACTGCTGAGGAGGATCTGGGTGGGGGAGGAGGGGGTCGTTGAAGGGCTGCAGATGTAGCTGGGTCATCTATCGTCCTCCTAATGATGATGGATGGAGGGACCGAGTGGGAGGGAGCGAGGTGAAGAGAAGTAGAGCAGATATAGATCAGAGGCAGTAGAAGATGGGGTCTAGAAATGTCAGCGGTGTAAGCTGGGGCTCTTTGTGTATGTTTATTTGCCGGCTGGCAGATGGCTGGTGGCTTATACTGATGCGTTTATCTTGGCCTGTTTGTATCCGTCATGTCATCTAGCCACATTGCTTGCACATGTACTCACACACAGGTGTGTGTGTGTGTGTGTGTGTGTGTGACTGACATTGGTGTGGGGCATCTTTTAAAAGGCACATGGAGGTTAATCGCTCTCGCACACCTCTGGCTCACGATAGCCTTTCACACTAAGCCTTTTCTTCAGATTGCCATTACCACATTTTTGACCACACAAACCAAATGTTTAGTCAGTGGCCTCCAACAGTAATTGGGCATGTGCCTCACTCCAGATATAAGTCATGAAGTATAATTCAAATCTCTCTATGGCATTATTGGGCATGACATATTATTCTCATGTGGCTGTGTTGAACACATCCTATAAGGAATAGATGTAAAGCCAGCCTGTAGCCATGACAACTTGTGAATGGTTGGGTATGGTATGGACTGTGTGAAGCAGCTATTGGTCAGTCCTTTGTTTCCTCCTGTCCTCCCATGTTCGCCAGTAATCAGGCAAACATGATGGATTGGACAGCAACAGAGTTCATTAATTGCAGCCTGCTCAGCAAAATATTGGGAGTGAAAATTAAATTGGTGCCTTTTGATTACTTAGACTCGGGTTTCTAATTGGATTAAATTAAACCCTTAATGGGGAAAATAAGTCGTGGCTGAGTTGTCGCAACATCGTCATCGGCAGAACCGACAAGGTCACCGTGTGACCCGATTGCACAGTGACAGAAACACAAGGGTGCGCATACAGATACAAGCAGTGTCCCAAAGCACTCGGCTTCAGCCGTCGTAGGCTGCATTTTTCTGCTGCTACTTCATCAAAGGTTGTTCCTATATAAAGGACCTGCGCTTCGAAGAGCGACTGCAACCCAGGATTTGGGACACTATAATCTATCCCTGGTCAAAATGGGCGCAATGGCTTTCTATGACAACAGAGGGATATTTCTATGTGGGTAGGTACTAGCGATGTTTTCAGTTCTAAATCCACCCTGAACTCTTGGACTTTGGCGATCATTTAAAACAGAACAAATCCGTGCTACCTATGTAATGGGCTATTGTAATGAATAGGGCATGGCATGTATAGAAAACCATGTGTCTCCAAGGAGACACATGGTTATTCTGAGGCATCATATTTTCTTGGAGTAGCACATATGTTGCCCTTCTCTGTACCAGAGAATATGGGATCCAGGAACACACAAGCGCACGCACACACACACCTTCAGGGACACTTAGGAGAGCTGCTGCAGTAGGGAAGTTGTAAAGGGGTTAATATATTAAACAATATTGTTGAAGTTGCTGGACTTTGGCCACAGATAGATAGATGGATGCTGTGCTCACCGACATAAGCGCACTCCAAATCAATGTCAGCTAACCACATCTCAAGCCTCCTAGCAAAGTTCGGAAAGGTGAATCTTTTTTTAAGATGTGAGATTTACTCAATGACATGGTGTGAGGGATGTCACAGACTGCTGTCAGGAGTAGACTGGCCTTGAGCTCCAGATAGGCTGGCCCTCATCTCTCGAGATTGCATAGATAGGAACTCCACTTCAGACAGCCGGTTCAAGTCCTCCATGACACTTAAGAGATTGTGATTTGATGGCCCTAAAATTTACTTCATAATAAATCATCATATGACTAATTGGCATACTTATTCTAATGACAAATCATGCTTTCGATGTCGGTTTAGAGAGCAGTCAAGGGAATCTCGTTGAACTGTACAGGCTGAAGCCACAGGTGACCACACATCTCCTGGGATCCGGCAGCATCAAGGCCCCCAGAAGAGAGGGCTTCTGTCTGAATGGGAGGGAGCAGCCCTAGTTACAGCGAAGCTAGTCCCAGCCATCAAAGGGGATGCAGTGTCGTCATGCAGAACAGTGGCGTGTATTCCCCTGGATGGTGATCTGCTTGCATGATGGAAGATGGCGAACACACGTATACCCTCATGTTACCGTGTTGGCAAGGTTCTCCCTGGCAGTGCCTGGGGCCCCGGTCCCCAGGGGAGATTTGTATTTTTGAATGCGACTGTCTTTTTGTTTGTGTTCCCCTATAATGCTAACCTGAAGGGATAGATCAGGAATACAATTGTAGTCATTGGAACGTTTAATTTCACCGAATTGTCATATGTTTTTGCTGTTTTGACAAATGGAAAATCAAAAGCTAAACTGCACTCTTGAGTGCAGTTTAGCTTTTAGTGCAGCTTTTAGTGCCGTTTAGCTATCTAAAAAGCTGTTTAGATAGTTTAGCTTTTTAAATTTATTGATCAACTAATATTGATCAATAAATTAAGTAATCCTGATTTGAATTGGGAGCCCACCATATGTCAAACCTCTAGATCTATCATCTAGAGGTTTTTTTCCTTCCTTTTTTGCTATTGGATGGCTCATTAGAGATTGGACATGCTTAAAAGACACATCCATCACGGTTCAGAGCCATCATTAATATTTTAGATTGGAGTGCAAGAGGTGGATCTATATAACTATTTGCAGTGACCACATATGGTCACCAAGCCAATTAATCTTAATTTGTGGCCAAAATCCATTGGCACTCCCAATAATCAAGCGCCCTTCATAGATTGTGCTCACCAATTCCATGAATCTAAATTTGTGGCAAAGATCTATTGACCCTGTGGTGCTTGCAACAAAGCGTTGCATCACATCCTTTTCCATCCTGGATATATTTGAAAGACGGAGTTGGTCTAGACAAAAATAAAAACGTTTGCTTGCGAAGCGTCTTTGAAAACGAGCCGGCTCTGTTTAAATCACATTAGGGTCAGGAGGTTGGACCATCCGATCACGTTAAATGGAAGTTCAATACAGAATGTATTATTAATGCCACGGCGCTAAGTGTGGAATGCACTCTTTAAATCGGTGTATGTGTAGGGGTTTGTCTGGGGGTGAAAAGAGGCAGTGTTTAAACTACATGTTTAGGCTCCTGATGTGTTTGCAAGTCTGGATATAGGGGCACCCCTACACCCAGTCACATAAAAACACAGCACCGCCCATTTCTTATTGGTATTTGGATGACATGGAACGGGCCTGAATGTTTCTGCTACAGGGACCTCTTTGTGGAGGTCAGGTGTGTGTGTGTGTGTGTGTGTGTGTGTGTGTGTGGTTTCATAAAAAAGAAGACCTTGTAATACGAATCAAAGGCAGACATTCACATTTGTGTGAGTTCTTCTAAACATGCGGTTGGTGTTTTATGTCCCTAATTTGAATAATCTCACCGCTCTATTCTTGACCTGAAGACAATCAACTCTAGGCATTTGAGGCATTTGGAAGTTGACTGGGAATAAAATATACAAAACATAAAGTTAACATTAATGTTAAAATCTCTGTCACTCTCCCCATCTGTCTCTCTCTGTTTATCGTGTGTGTGTGTGTGTGTGTGTATTTCACTAGGTCTCTCTCTCTCTCTGCATCACTCTCTCAAGCTATTTCCTGATTGGTAATTACTAGCAGGGACAGGCAAGGCATCTAGTCTATTGCCAGTCTCACTGAGAGGAAGTAACAATTCCTTACCTTGTATGTGTACTGTGTACATTAACTTTGATTAGTACAAGTTTGAGTTGTATCTTTTAGTCTGACTATAATATATATAGTCAGATGTATACAGGGTGTTTGCACATGCTTGTGCTATTCTATGGAGCATTTTCGGAATGCCCTATATGCAAAATATAAGGGCATGAATCATCCACTTTTACTAGTTTTATTGTGGTAACTAGCTGCACACAACCTGTAACATTAGTCACTGGTGTGGGATATTAATCATATAACTAGATGCAATCAACAATTAATACTAATTACTACTTAGTATTTATTAGTTATTATCGTATATTAGTATAAACCTTGCTACTAGTAACTTTGGAAGACAACTAAACCACGGCTAATCGGAAGTGAATTTGAAACGAAAAAGGCGTTAAGTCTGAAATATAATGCTAGTTTCTTTTTTAAATGTTTTAGACAAAAGAAAAACAACTTTATATACAACTTGAACGCATTTCTAGGGTCACTTTTGAGAGATAGGATTTGTTCTCAATGGCCACGCTACTGGGTGTGTGTTGCATCATCCGCCAGGGCTCAGAGCCATAAAATGCGAGCTTTGATTGGGAGTTCTTACAACACTGGTGTGTGAGGGAAGTGGCCCGGTGGGATATGCCATCCATTAAAATGCAGACATGCTTAGTATTCTTAAATTACACCGGATTCTCATTCCCTGAATACACATGCTGATCCTCTGACCTCAAAAAGCCTCTGGATATGACTGTTCTAATTAAAATAAATTATTGTGGAATTGCAAGCAAGACGGAGGATTCACAATGTTGGAGTGTGCAGCTTTTTGTCACCGGAAGGCTACAGACTGCTTGGCCTTGTTTTAATTAAGAAGCATCTGTCCGTTGCTGCATATGGACCTGAGAGCAGCTGGCCTCCACTGATAGACAGTGGGACTAATGGACAGACAGATTGAGTGCCAGGTGAATGGGAGATTTGGGCTGGTGTCCAGCTTGGAATTGAATTTGTAGTGATGAGCGTGGCCTTGCCATATATATAGCTTGCAACGTCTGTTTTTAACTTAAATCGGTGAAGTGTAATTATCGAAAGATTCTGCTGACCGGAACCAGACATCTTCATGACTGGTTTTGCATACTCTGTATTTTTGGAAAACCATGGTCCATGGAATGTGAAGTCTTACAGCAACCATTGCTTTATGTTAACAGAAGGACTCCTATTTCAGTTAAGTTGTTTCTTAAAAACATTTCATGTAGGACTTTTTTATGTATGCATTTTCTATTAAAGGTGTAGTGTGTATAATTTAGTGGCATCTAGCGGAACAGACTTGGCAGAAATGCTATATAATATTCATGAGTATGTGTTAAGTGTTTAATCCCATAAAAATAAGAATCGTTGTGTTTTCGTTACCTTAGATTGACCCCTTTATATCTACATAGGGAGGGGGTCCTGTTCCACGGAGCCCACCATGTTGCACCGTGTTTCTACAGCAGCCCAGAACGGACAAACAGCTCTAGAGAGAAAGCATTTCTAACCAATTATCATAATCGCTACCTTACTTGTAAGTTATGACCTATCGTTTTACAGACTAAATAACTAAATACAAATTATAAATCGATCAAGAAACCTCATCACTTGACACTTTGCTACTAGGTGCTGTCGTAGACGATGTCATTATTTTGGAAGTACCTAGTGGCACCTTACTGGCCAGTTCAGGCCACCGTAGCTTCTCCACCGTCGATGGGGCGGGGGGGGGTATTCAGATGGTTGTAATGTGCAACCTCACTGCTAGAGTCCACTAAATCCTACACACTGTAGCTTTTTAAAGGAATTTGAATGTGTGTGTTGGAATTTGAATAGATGTGTTATGCTACGTTTGAATGAGCTTTTGACATCTTCCAGTTCTACATGGCAGTCATTAAACCTGGAGTCCCAGCCGCTTTATCCTTCATCTGTAACCCAACCTGAACATCTTGACACATTCTTGTGTGTTGTCGGAATGGGCTGTTCCCTGGTTACACCTTGTCCCATAACTGATGTTGTTGAACAAATGAAGCCAGGGCGTTGTTTCGTAACGTTGGTATTTGCCTGAACTACCCAAATATGAGCTCATTCCATTTTTCACACCCTAACATGCACACTTTTGTTCCACGTGTGATTAAAGATGTAAATGCACATCAATATCTGGTAGGCTGTAATCATGTTTTTCTTTTGCTAATTGGCTTACGCAGGTTTTATGGTTAGGCTAGTTTGAATGAAATGTAGGGAAACGCAGGTTAATTAGGAAGAGAACAGGAACCTGTTGGACTTGCAGAACCACGGAATTCCCTGTCACACCAGCCATGCATGTGGTACCCACCCTTGGTTACACTCCAAAAAACAAAAGTTGCTCTATTATGGTGTGGGAACGTTTGTCCCAAAGACAATGCCCATGTTGTTCTGCTCTTAACTCGGTTTAGTTTTCCAGAAGTTGTTCTACCAGTTCTTGCAATACGTTATTTGTCACAATCAGTTCAATCAGTTTCACACACACACACACACACACACACACACACACACACACACACACACACACACACACACACACACACACAGTGTAGAGACCAGCGACTTTTTCACGTCAATGCACTTACCACACACATTTCAGAAGAAATGTATATCATTGTCTATTAACCGCATTTGTGTTTCTATCTCGTCAGACAAAAACAATATTTTACAGGAATATACATAGACCTTTAAAGCCTACTTATAAATATTGATCCGGGCAGATCATTTGATATGGATGTGCTGCGTTCCCTGCGCTGAGGGCTAGCAAGTTGTTTTCATTGATCTTCATAAGGCTAAGATCTGGCAAGATAATGTAATGACGGATCAGAGGAAAGAGCAAGGGCTTGGAGCTGGAAGGACGCACTTGTACGAACCAACAGTATTTAAAAAATACCAGTAAGATGCTTGTCCTCTGAAGATGCGTTTCGTCGGGTCGTGTGGTTGTGTAGGGTAATGTACCCAGAATGTTTCCTGGAGTCTATTGAGTGTGCAGTTATACAATGTTTCCATACGTCTATCTATTCTCTTGGTGTTTGTTAACTAGGTCCTTGTAATTCTCTTTGGGATCTGGACTGATGGATTTTCCTTGAGTTACTAATGAGCGAGGCGAATACGATCTGGGTGTGCAAGACTCTTTTCCCTTTTCCTTTACAAATGATGTCTCCCTTATATCCGTCTTTCATAATATTTCCCTCCTATATAATAAATTGTTTACTTGCTCCCAACTGCAATTGCAGGAATTTTAGTTGGAAAAGAATACAAAAACATAATTTTATCAATTACGCACCTCTTAAATTTTAACCCACAAACCTTTGTGGAGAATTGCTTGAATTTAATTTATTTTCACTTTTTCTGATACTATGTAGTTGGGACATTGATTAATAAAAATAAAAACTGCAAAATGGCAGCCAAATGTTTGTCTGAATGAATGCTTTGTGGGCATACTATGAAGGGTACAACAGAATGACTTTCGTACACAATGGTCTGATGCCGCGTAGGCCTCCGTTGGTGGAAACGTTACAGAACGATTGTTAATATTTGCTTTTCTTTTGATGGAAAGACGCTCCATCATCCCTTTTGGAGATGTCAATGTCTCTACCTCTACTGTTGAATTCGCCTTTGCTTTATCCACAGGAACATACGTTCAACAACCTTGTATAGTGCATGAAAGGCCTTTGTGTGTCCGTTCAACATAGGCGTGTGAGCGCTGAATAACATGAACTGAGAGAACATTATATAGGCTCTGCAACGTGTTGCCCATCACATTGGCACACAAAGCCATTGAGGCTGATGACCAATTCACTGGGAAAGGGATTGGCCTTGGCTGGTAGAATGAAACGACTAGCGCAGGATTACAATGTAGAAGGTTATTACTTTGAATTCACCTCCACTGGCCATTGAGTTGTGAACCCTTACCATGTATTCATGCGTTTTTCAGTATACCCATAGTTCTACCAGTGTGTCAAATGCATCCTTTCAAATTATATACTTTTTGTATATCCTGGTGCATGGTGCTGTTCTATTTTAAATATTGTTGGGCATTGAGGATTTTCCTCAATGCCCAACAATGACATTCTTATGAATGGATGGATCAATCTATTATACTTTTTTGCACTGATATTTTGTTATTTTTGATTTTCCAATTAAAGTAATCAAATACATTTTTTAATTCCAGAATTAGCGTGTGATGTCTCTACTGATGGGGTGATGCCTGTGTGTGGACTCACCTGTACGTGTCTTTTAACTGCACCTGCATGTATCCATGATCACTCAAAATGTTTCTGTCTCTCCAGGTAGCAAACCCGTTAGTGTGATTCCGGACAGATTGACAGACGGAAAGACTGACTGGAAAGGAAGTGAACATACAAACGGACAGCCAGGAGGATCGTGGAAGGTGAGTGAAATGAAGGTTTCCTCTCTCACTCTCCCCCTCTCCCTGCCTGCCTGCCTATGCCCAGTGCTCTCGCTATCCCGCTGTCTCTACTTGTCTCTCGCTCACTGAATGGGAGGGCTAAACCATGGGGCTAGTTTTTTTACAGCGCAGCCCCATCAGTGTAGCAGAGAGGTGTGTGTGCCCAAGGGTCATGGCTGGCGAATGTTAGTTTATGAGGATCAAAACAAGAATTCTGACAGATCATCAGAATAAAACTGCTCTCCCATCTGTGATAACTGAGCTATTGAGTAATTGTCCACCTTGAACTGTTGACGGTTAACATTCGTCTTCTTGACGTGTTAACTACTAGGTGTACTGATTGAGTTGCATTTCCTACTAGACCAAGGTTTGTACTGTTTCTGTATGCCTATGCTGTGTCAATCCCTTTGGTCTTGCCTTAGATTTTTCGCCTCCAACCCCAACATTTGTCCATCCGCATATTCTTCCATTTGTCTGTCTATCCATTCACATAAATCTTAGCTTTTCTTCAATCGGTTATCCATCATCCACGTATGTTGTCCAACACATTCATTCATCACTCTTTTTTCCATCTATTTCCATCTATTATTCTAGTCTTTTCTGTTTCCTTCACAACATTGCCAAGACATTAATCTTTAATCATCATTAATTCATCTCTCCTGACCTCTGGCCTGTTCATCCGCCTTTCCTTCTTTCCACCGATGGGCCGATGTATCTGTTGCCAGTCGATCATTCTCCTTACCCCCACAGAGTCATCATCCAGCTCTCCCGGCTGCCCTTCAGTCCACTTACACATTTCTTCATCTACCAGCCTTTGCCCATCGGTCTACCTCCGCATAAATAGATTTGATGAATCTATTTCTACGTTCGTACAAGTCCCTTAGCATTTACCCCTCATATCGTTGCCCCTGACCCTCCCTCAGTGCATTAATTCCTTCTTCTAGATGCAATCTATTATTTAATATTATTCGTCCGGCGATCTATCCATGAATCTGTCAAATTTTGTTAATTTATTTGACTATACTATCTATTTTATCATCCATTTGTCAATATATTTTACATTGGGATTGGAAGCATATGTCGAGTAGATATCAGGTTACAATTTAAACTCTGAACCATCAGAATTTCATGAAATGGCTCATTCCGTTTGCCAGTCAGCGTTAAACACCAGCCAGACAAAATGTGTAGTTATTGCGATGAAGCAAGTCTATTATATGCTTCTTATTTTTCCTTTTCCCAAAACTAATTTAATCCAGTGTAATAGGTGCAATCAAAGTGTTATAACAACGTTTCTGTAATTTACTTTTGCTATGGTTCGTTGCAAAGGTCGCAATCTAATGTCTTTTAACGATGTTTCCCCTCCAAAAATCCAGTCCATATTTCCACCTCATATGTTGATCCTTCTACCTTCTCCCCTCAGAACTATGCATTAATACATAAATCCTCTCCTCTTCTCACTTGTCCTTTTCTCATGGCTCAATGATCATTCAAACAACACAACAACCAGTCCATCCATATAAATATAAGTATCTTCTCTATTTATCATATCGACATCTGTTAATCCTCATTTACTCATACTGTTCAGTCCATCCACCTTAGATGCTCACCTCCCCTCTACGGTCCATCGATCACATCACAGCTTGGTGTGCCTTCTGGCTACCCATATCATTGGAGGCCTTTTGTCTCTACTCGATCCGTCTAGATTTTCACACTGTATCCCTTGTCCTTCTCTCTTTTTACGTTTCCTGTCTTATCTATCGCCTCCTGTCTTACTGTCTTTCCATCCATCTATCAAACCATCCATCTGTCCAGCTAGCTCAGCGTGTCGCCTCAGTACACCCCGTTGGTCAGCCAATCACGAGCCACTTGCACCGTGAACACCTCTCCCTGTTCACCAACCAAATTAAACCAGTCAAGTTGAGTCACTGTTGTGGCTGGCAAGCAAGGGTTGCGTTGTTGATTCATCTATCAATCATGGCATTTCTTAAAATTCACTTTTGCAATTGGAAAACATGATGTTGCTTTATGTGACGCACAGTGAAGAAAACGTGACATTTGAAGCAACCAAATATGTTTGGCTACTCTGTCGTTGGCTAGTCCTCAGATATAATATGTAAGTGGCACGATGGAGATCCAACCAACATGCAGCAAACCAGATCTGTACCATGTGACCTTGTGTTCCCTATTGCCTTCTGTCGCTGTCATAATTTATCTCTAAATTATGCAGCGTGCCCTTCCTGCTTTTTATAGTGTCGTCGCCTACGTCACCCACCCTCTTCTGTATCTTCCCATATTAAAGTTTCATCATGCTACAATTAGGCCTTACTATCGCCTGTCTGGCCTCACGTCCTCCAGCTACTAACTATCTGAAGATTTGTCTGTCCTTACTGCATCTAGATCAGTGGTTCTTAACCTGTGTTCGATCGAACCCCAGGGGTGAGTCAGCCTCAGGGGTTCGGTGGAGGTGAAGACACACACACTGTGTGTGTGTCCGTTCACCCCACTTGTATGCTTCGTGATGTCACGCTCCGCTTGCCCATCATTGGCTGCAGCTGATCACGCCACATCGCTTGGCCTTAATATCTGTGCTGCAGGGAACTCAGTGCGCTCAGTAGTCGACTTGTGACTGTCGTGATTGTACTTCATTTGTGATTTCCTTCTTAATATTTGAATCCCTTCATACTAACTATGTCGAGCAAAAAAAGAAAGTGGTCGGACGAATACGTACAATATGGATTCACATGTATAACTGAACGTGATGGGAGTCAGCGTCCTCAATGCATGATTTGCAATGCCAAGTTGAGCAATTGTAGTCTAGCACCGGCAAAACTAAGGGAACACTTCCATAAGTTGCATGGAGATGGGAAATACAAGAACACAAAGCTCACTGAATTCAAGGTGAAGACATTCAGATTCGATGAAAAAGCTACTCTGCCTGTTCTCGGCTTTGTACCCATCGACAAACCGATCCTCACAGCATCGTACGAAGTTGCTTACCTGATCGCAAAGCAGGGCAAACCACACACCATTGGTGAAACACTCGTAAAACCAGCTTTGTTGAAGATCGCAAATATCATGCTGGGAAAATGCTGAAAATATGCTGAAAATGCTGAAAATAAGTTATCCCAAATTCCTTATTTTATTTTTCCAATTACGAAGGGTTCGGTGAATGCGCGTATGAAACTTGCAGGGTTCAGTACCTCCAACGAGGTTAAGAACCACTGGTCTAGATGTAATGTTAACCTGGCCACCTGTCAGCCCTGGTCTCTCTCACACTCTGAAATCCTTGCTCTCTCTGTACGGAACGTCTCCTGTTTAATCCTCTTTCTTCTCTGTCCTGATTAGTCCTCCTAGGAAGGCGGACTGGAGGACTAATACGCGGTAGCTTTCATTTGTCATGTTCCTCATTCAGCGTGGTCTTCCATTACAAATACTGCCACATAAAAGCCTTTATGGCCTGAGTGTTGTAAACATAGGTGTGTATGTGTGTGTGTGTGTCTCTCTCTCTCCGGTTCTAGCTGCGTTCTGCTCCAGGCTTCTTAGTTGCTGTTAATGTGATGTCATGGGAAGGTGTGTGTGTGTGTGTGTGTGTGTGTGTGTGTGTGTGTGTGTGTGTGTGTGTGTGCGTGTGTGTGTGTGTGTGTGTGTGTGTGGTGTCACTATCGCGTTGAGCGGTAGGAGGAAATAGCCTACAGCCTGACACTAGTCTCTGCCAGCGTTGGGGAACGTTTGGTGGGGGCACATTCAGCTTCATAAATGCACTCAGGATTGTTCTCCAACCATGTTAATTTTCGGTTCCATGTTTAAGAATGATTGTCTGTCATGGCTGTTGCTGTGTTTTGTATTGGTGTGTCGTTGTTGTTGTTAAACAAACACATCATTGAAATAAAAGTGGCTCCACCCTTGTGATAACGCAGCTGCCGCCTTTACCCACATCTCACGGAGAAGGTTTAAGGGAAGTGTGTTTATGTTATGTGTGAATAATTGATCGCCTGGGTAGTCTTTGCAGACTACCCGTTGGATCTCCTTCCATTAGAAGCCTTTGGTCCTCCGGCAGGCTGGGGGCTTCGTCTTGAGGCTTGTGTTGTTGCTCAACGGCACTGGGTAGAGTTGGCACATGCGTGGCGGAATGAATTCTTTATTTACATATGTATATTTTATGTATGCTTAAATAAAGCGAGAGGAGTCATAAGAGGTAAATAAGATCAGGATTTAGAGTTGGGACACACGCACGGGCAGACACACACACGCGAAGGCACACACGCACAGGCACACACAAACACGCAAAGGCACACGCGCAGATACACAAACACGCAAAGGCACACGGCAGACACACACAAACACGCAAAGGCACACACGCAGGCACACACACACACACACACACACCCGTGCGCACGCACACACACACCCGCGCAGGCACACCCGCGCAGGCACGCACACCCACAGTCCACCTATGTTTCTACATCTGGAGGTTTCATGTGGGATTGTTCAACAGTCTTCTTTCTTTTTCTTACGACTGCGGTGTACTTGACGGAGCAGGGCGTTTTTCAGTGAACACGGAGTGCGTCAGGCCCCCTCGCTATTGTCCAATGACAGACTGCTGATCTAGCCTCACAAGTTGCATCCTCAACCCCCATTAATAATTCATTACCAGCAATAAACCTTTGCCTTGCTTTTTATATGCAAATATTGACAAACTTATCTTGGGCATGACATTGAAACAGCCATTTCCTGCGTACATGAGCAGATTCTATCCTCCAGACCTTTTTCAGCAAACTGTCTTTCACGTGTTTTCCATATTAAAGAAATGTGTTGGCTTGGATTCCCCTCTAGAACACCTCGCAAACATTCACCGATAAGTGGAAGTGAACGAGGCGAGGCCTCGATTGCGCTCTCATTTGAATAAAGACGCCCTAATATAAATAGTTTATTCATTTTCCTTTATAAATCAAATGTCAACAAAGTCCCTTAAACCCTGACACATCCACCAGCCATGCCATCTAATCCCTCTCTTCACTAACGTTGCCCTTGGCTAATCTCGGATCTTATCAGCCTATTGTCACTGTTTTCCGTTTCTACTGAATTATAGATGAATGTTGATTGGCTGGCTGTAAGAGGACCTGTTATAGCCTCTGCATTCTGTTGGTCCCCAATGGCCCTGTCATCCATGTGACTCTGATGTTGTGTGCGTGTGCGTGGATTCGTGTCTATGGGTTGCCTGTTCCTGCTCCCCCCGCCCCCCACTATGTTTTCCGTGGGAGATCAGGTGCCCTGTTGTTAGTTTAGTCCTGCCATATGGCTAATGTGCGGTTTTGTTTTGAGTGTATTCGTCCTTGCTTAAAGAAAAGCATCGTTATACCGTTGAAAGCCTTTTAACATAATTTGCTTGTGTCCCTTTGAAGCTATTGCTGCTATCACATTACTGATGTCTACTGAGACGTTGAAAAGATGAATCATTAGAAACGGTCTCATAGTTGCTATATGGATTGGAGATAATCAGTCAATTGAGTTTAACTGGTTGGGACGAATGCTGTCATTGATGGCATTTAAAATGGATACTGTAATACCCTCGTACCCTCTCTCTGTCTCTCTGTGTCACACTCCACCTGTCCCCTGTGTTTTGTCCCACGTTCACGTTAAAAGCACTTGGTAGCCATGGAAGCCCCTTCCCAAGGGAAGAGTTGGATATTTTCTTCCTCCTTTGTGTTATGGATTGTACATGTTCTTGTCTTGTCTCCACACTTCGCACTAGTCCCTCATACACATTCACATAGGACGTGTAGAATAATGTGTTGAATTAAATCTGGTTTGGTTTTTCTAAAAGCCAAGTACACCGATTAATTCAACATGAAAGCAAATCTTGATGTTCGTGTCAATGTTCTGTCTTAGGTGGGTGTAAAGGAAGCAAGATGGAAAGGCATACAAAACCAAATACAGTATTATATTTGGAACACGAAGGATGGACGTTTGGTGAATTCATAGACAGTATATCGGGTTTATTTTCCCTCAAAAGAGGCACTGGGGTCTGCTTTACTCCCTGACTGCAGTTGATTATGTTAAATGTGTGAATGAGCAAGGGCTGTTTAGCATGTTCTCACATGTGTGTATATTTGTGGGTGCGTAAACGGCTTGAACGCCTAATGCTCTCATTTAATCTTTTAAATTGTAATCTGTGTGGAGAGTGGAGATGATCAACTGGAAGACACACACACACACACACACACACACACACACACACACTCTTTCACAAGTCACTCTTTAATTCCCGGTGCCTAGAGCACAATTAAGTATTCATTCATAATTTTCTTATTGGATTTAAAGCTGTGATGGTAAGCTGCAAGACTCTTAATATTTTATACTCACAGCCTCCTTCTCACCCATACTTAATTATATTTTCTCTTCTGTCTGCTTCTTCTCGTCATCATTCTCTCCTCACTCCACCCTGAATTCCACCCTTCGTTCCATCCTCCCCCTCTCTCTTCCCTCCCTCCCTCCCTCCCTGCCTCCCTCAATCCTTTCCCCCCCTCCCGTCGCACTGCTGTCTCCATCTCCTTCTCAGCGCCAACACTCTTTATTCCCAGCGGTGGCGTCCCTGCGATCTTTCCCTGCCAACTGCAGTCTCGCATATGCCTCCTCCTTCTGTTCACCACCCTGTGCTCCTCGTCGGCTCTCTCTCTCTCCGTCGGCCTCCTCCTCGTCCTCTCACTCTTCATCTGGTCCTCCCTGAGCTCACCTCCTCTGTCTCGCTTCACTCCCACTTCCTGTCTCTCACCTTTTGACCTCCCAGTCAATCACTCCCAAGTCCGGGATTACTTGTGCTTCCTTTTGCTACCTTCTTTTATTTCCTTCATTCCTTCGGTCCTTCATCCTACTGTTCTTTCTTTTCACATGTCTTGTGTATGTAGCTACCTTATGCTTCTTCGTGCTTTGCCTTTGTATCTGTCTCTAACCTCTTGTAATTCCGCTGTTCATGTAACGTGGTGTCTTAACCTAATTCTTACACCATCTTCATTTTTCCTCTCCGACTTCATGTCTTTTTAGGGCTTCATCTTGTTAAATTTCTCTTTTACCCTCGCGCTGCTAACACTCCCCCTCTCTCTGTGTTTTCGTGGTTTGCTCCATCAGTCCCCCCCCCCCCCCCCCCCAGCCTTGTACCTGATGTTTTATTACTTTAGTTTCAGAATCCTTTGTTCCTGTGATAATTCCTGCATGTAGGTTCCTCTCCTGCGTGTCACACCACTTCCACAGCCTTCTCGCTCTCCTCCCCGATGCATATCTCCTCTCAGGACCGTCTCACACTCCTTTCTCACCCTCTTCCATCTATCTGCTGCTTCATTTATATTTTTCTGCCTGTCTCTCTGTGCCTGTCTGCCTGTCCGTCCCAGCAACACATTACTCCCCCTCCCCCCACCCACCCACCTCTCCTCTGTCTTCCCCTATTGCACACACTCCCTTAGTGTTCAACAGACAGGATGGGGGGTAATGAAATGGCTAGGGGTCGGCCTCACTGCCTGAGTTGACCTGGGATGAATGGAGTCACTGAGCCACTCCTGCTTAGTATCAGTAAATGAAGGCGTTTGTAAAGGGCCTCTTACAGGGCAGAGGAGGAGAAGAGGAGGTGGAGGAAAGGGTTGGCTGGTGGTCGCGCACAACGACACTTCAGTGGTGTTATGAAGGATGTTTGCAACGGCGAAATCCCAAGGATGCTTGTGTTTATTTATTTATGCTTTGTCTTTTGTACGCTGCACCTATTGTCTATGATGACTCACACTTGGGGCTGCACAAATCTAGTTTAGCCACACACACACACACACACACACACACACACACACTTAATCCATGTAAGCCAATTGGGCATTCTGAATGAAAGAATCTAAATGAAAATATCAATCTGGTTGAGGGGATGTTGAAGGCCTTTTAACGGAAAGAAAGCACACATGTATATATCTGAAATCGACAACTGAGGTTGTCCCGCAGCTCTAAACACTTCAAATGTGTTCATTCATACATTTTCCCAAATGTATCCTAAATCAAAGCAATTTGTAAGTCAAGATTGAAAATTGGAAAGAAAAGTCATAGAATCAATGCCAAGGGAATACATGATCAAAATCCTAATTGAATAGGACTCTGAACATTAAGGTACTTCGGGGGAAAGTGCTTGTTTCAAATCGGTCAAATCTATCTTGTGAAAGCATTGGATCCAGATCTGTGATCTGGCTTCACTGATACACTTGCCTAATCTGCTCATCTGCCTCACGGCTATTCCACTGCGCTTATTAATCAAAATGCTCACAATAATGCAGGTGTGTGTGTGGGAGAGAAATCATGTACAAGGGGGTGTTATGGAGATTATAGGCTAGACTGTGTGTGTGTGTGTGTGTGTGTTTGTGGGTCGGACCATTAGTGAATGAGTTGACAGCTGCCCGTGGTCTCCTGCCTGCTTTTAGCTGCCCCTATGGCTTGTTGTAACTCACGGGACAATTGAAGGGCTTTAGTTACATTCACCATTCCTCTAGTTTGACTACACACTTGTCCTTTATTTGACAGGTACCTATTCAATTAATTTACCCTGTGTGTTTTCTGTGAATCGACGCTGAGTAAGAAAAGCGCAATACAAGTTTAATGTATTATCACTCACAACAACTTTAAAACACACAAAATACACATATGAGGTATTTTTATCTCACCACGACCTATTCACTCTATTCACATTTTCTCTCCGATCACGTTGATGAGGTCTGATCAGAGATGGTGGCGCCTCACTTGATATGCGTGCACTTGTGAAGTCGTTCCGATGACCACCACAGGGGTAATGAGCTCGGAGTAAGTTTTGCTGAACTTTGAGGCATCCCCAGCCTATCTGGATCATTTACCCTCCAAGCCCCAGCTGGCCATGTAAACCGCTGTAGCCACATCACACAGCCATTTGGGGATTAGGGACTAATGAAATCCTTGTGGAGAAAATAAAAACTGTCTTTCACCTTTTTTATTTTGTATCGCTTTTACTTTTTTTGGCCTCACCCTTTCCACTGGACCAATCTCCCCCCGCACCCTAGCCAAGTTGTCCCTTTCACTTCCTGTTTGTTCATTCATGTTTTTCACTAACTCCAGTCTGTCATTTTATTTGTTTAATTATCTCGTTGGCATGAATGAGAAGCTCTGTGAAAGACGAAATGGAACTGAATTCAAGAGTGTATCTTACTTCCTGGTCATTGGCGTGTGTGTGTGACAGAATTTGGTGGAATGTGGTGAGATCTGTCAGGGTTTGATTGGATCGCTGGCCAACTGTGTGTCAGCGTGTTGCTGCAGGCTTTATCTAAGCAGAGAGGCGGGAAACGCGCTATGATATCCTTGATTGAAATATTGAGCCAGCCAGCGTCGATAAGTTGTCCTCAGACACAATTGTTTCCATGCCGATTTAATAAATTGGATGGAAGATGTCTCAACAGGATTGTCTTGTAGTTAAGGTGTTTGACTCCCAGCCGAGAGCTTCATGAGGGAGTAGTCTAACCCCTACCTGCTCATAATAACGGCATGTACATTTCAACATTCACTGCTAAACTGACGTTTTTTGTTTAATACGCTTTGTTGGATTTGTCAGTATCTGTTCTTTGTCCGTTGTGTTGTGAGAAAGTAATTTCCCCCCTTTGGGGGATCAATAAAATGTCCGGAATTAGCCAACAAGTTGAGCCTATTCTCATGTCATGGTGTGTTTACATGTGATTAATACACCCCTGTTATTATATCTCTTCTCCCTGGCCTCCTACCACCCCTCCTCTCGGCCTTCCCCTCCCTCGATCAGAACGCTGCCTCCTGCCGTCTCATCAACTAGAGTGCTTTGAGATGCCCGTTTATCTCTGACATCTCTGGGTCTGTGTTTCTGTGTTGGTGGCGTCTTTGGGAAAAGCAAACACAAACAAAACCACTCTGTCCCCGGTCGACGTGTAATCCCATGTTGTGTGGTGATAAACTCCATCTACTCTGTCTGCTGTTGAGGTGGATGAATGAGGCTGTTACCAAATATCTAACAGGCATATTGATGATCAGAGGATTCATTGATTATCCATTAATCGTGTAAAAATGTCACGTAAGAAATGTGTTTTCTGCTTTTAGAAATTTTGCTGGGCACGTTTGAGATTGTGGTGAATCGATTAGTATGAAAAATAATTAGTAGATTGAATCGACAACACCGATAGCAAAGTCAGTTGCAGCCCTACTGGAATATTAATCTTTGTCCTTCAACGAACACCTTGACCATCATTTAACTGGTTACTGTTTATTGTTAATTGTTTTCTACAATTGGACATATTGATCTATTGAATCACCACGTTCTAATGTACTGATAGGAGATGCATCAGTTAGTTTGAGGGGCCCTTTTATAAACCATAATGACGTTACTGCGTGGACTCCATCGAGATGCCATTAGGCCCTATTACATGAGAGTAACTATTCACTATGCAGCATTAGATACAGCGCCAGCATGGCTACTCAACCTCAGAGACTAGCCTGCTGTTTAAGATATGCTAGCGGGACCAGGCTAGTTGCCAATAGAACAGGCAACACACCGCTGGGTACCGCATGCAAGGGTGGGTGTGGGAGGAAAGAAAATACAAAGTGTAAAATCTTTTTTGAGCTCTCTATTCAATGAAGATGTGCAGTGGGTGAGTATGGTGGTCATGCTGATGTGTGCACATCAACACGTGTGTCTATTAGGGCTGAAGTCAACCAAAGAACAAAATCCTTGTTGACTGAAATTCGACCAACTCTACGACCAATCGATTGGGTGATGGGGAAAATAATTATAATAAAAACAATCTGCACGTTATCTCTAGATTGACTTAATCAGCCACAGTGCACTCTACTCTACCTGGGAGCCTAAATATCCCGGAAGTGCTGTTTGGAGGAAGTCAGTGGGTTTCAGATCCGCTCATGGTACGAGTCCGACTCTGTTACGGCAGAGCTTCACTGTAAGGCGGGTCACACCAGATGAGCAACGGAGCGCTGCGCTGGGCAGCATCACATAGTAGAAAGACAACATGTCGGAAGATTCGATTCTATGTTTTGTTCTGTGTTTAATATAATGGGTCCCAATGGATGACGCTGCGATGTGTGCCAAGATTCATACTGTTACATTCATACTCCAAGCCTCTCGGGTATTAAACACAAACATTTATAGAGCATCGCAGACAACATGAAGAAAAATGACTAATGCCTACCGTTTTCAGAAGGCCAACACACTTCGCCATCCAACTTCGTCGACCTCTTTAACCAAATGCTGTAAGTAGTCATCCTTAAGTTGGGCAAGTTCAAAGTTGTGAAAACCGGGGTGTTTGATCTCCTGTCTTATAAGTCTTGTAGTCTATTAAACCATACAATTATTATAACAGAAACGACGGAGCCTTGAATATTATTTTCATTCATAATTAATGTTATTTCTAACACAATATAGCCTATCACTAAAATACATGTCCCTCCCGCTCCCGAAAATAATGGATTAAGAAGCGTTTTCTCCCTTACGAAAGTAACACTAGCGATTGTCCGACCAATGAGAATTTGGTCGAAAAAGTGCATATCGACCAACTGACCAGAACTTGACAGCCCTAATGTAATCTATTATGCACTACTCACAAGACAGTTGACCTTGTGTGTGCATCTCTGTCACACACACACACACACACACACACACACACACACACACACACACACACACAGTAAAAGTGTAAATACGTCTGACCTTATAGGCCTGTGACCCACCCCCACCCCCAGGTTGACCTGCTGACAGGGAGAAATGCCCTCACCCACATACACACACTCCTCTTGCTCCATTTTAATAATTTAAGGTGGCAGCTTACGGTCCCATTTCCCATGTAATCCATTTCCCTCCCAGAAGCTACCTCAGCACTTTCTCTGGACTCCACCAGCACATCAATACTGTGACCCCGTCCCGCCCTGGCCTGTACCGGCATCCAGTCCAACAAGGTGATACACAGCAGTGTTGCTGCAAGGTTACCGGGCTGGTTACCGCAACAGCCAATCATTAAAGCACTTTTTACTTCCTCACGATAGGATATTATGATTTTTGAGTGCCAATATGTTGTGAGTCTGGAAATATTGTGATATAATTGCACATTTTAATTTGTATTTTTTCCCCACATTCCTACTTTATTCTCCCAGTGGGTAAACTGCTTCTGCATTGCCCTGCTTTAGACACGGAGCAGATGATGTGTATACTGCTATCCAGATGCAGATACTTACATCATTAGTATAAGGTACTTAAAGCCACTGCAGTAAGCTTGTGTTGGTTAAAGTGGGTCCGTTCATGAGGGATGTTCAGGTTTTTGCTGACAAAGTAACAGGAAGCGGATAAAGTGTGCTATCCAGCGCTTCTGTTCTCAAGAGAAAGTCAGTTTCCCTTGCAAGGTAGACTTTGTCGCCTTTTGTTATATACGTTGTGCACATATACACCTACAGGTTTACCCTTTGTACTTGCTGACATCATGTAATAAATTGATGAGTAGTAAGTTGTTGAAACACAGCTGGGAACAAGTTATGACTATGATATAACGTACGGAAACGCTTCCGTCCTCACAAGCCGAGCTAACCTTTTTTCAGAGCAAAGGAAACCGTGTTTTTATCTCTTTCCTGTTCCTTTGTCAGCAAAAGCACAGCCTGGTCATTTCACAGGGCTGGACCAGGAAGGGTTTTACCAAGATGGTTCTAGTATAGATTGTCTGTTTTTGATATAGGCCTATGGGATGGAGCATCTCCTCCAGTATTTTTAGGAGCATGCATCAATAAATTGACTGGTCATGAAACCGATCTCATCAGGGAAGGGATATGTTTTCATGAGTCTGGAACAGCACTATCTGTGCCGAATACCCTAATATGCCTTCTTCTTAGATTACCCAGGAAGGAAAGGGATCCCGGGAAATATAATACAAGTTCCAATGGAAATTGTTATTCTTGTTTGTGATCCTCGTATGCTATCTATGACCAATGTATACATTGTCTTACATGTCTTAAAAGGAAAATACATTTATAAGGGAAGGAGGAATCTGGGAATAAGTGTTGTAGTGTATTTCTGGTAAATGCATTCTGTTATCTGGAAAGATTATCTAGGAAATAAATGTATGGGAGGGAACCAGGTCTTAATGTCCGTTTAGGAGATTCGATCTAGGAATGAAATGTCTTGTTTGTGAAGAGAGTATGTGTGTTTTTTATGATGCAATTAAGCGTTCAGGAACAAAAAGCAGTTTCTCTCACAAGGAAGAGAGAAAGCGAAAGGAACTCTCGATCCCAGCGGAAAATACCTTTTTTGGTTTGTGCTCTTGTTTGGTTTATGTTCTCTTCTTGTTATTTTGGGTGTAAAACCTTCAGTTTCTGACACGCAGAGACAAACATCAGCATCTGTTGTGTGCTTTGAATACTTCCTGTCACCAGAAACAGCAAACACTCGGTTGTCAGCAAATTACTATTTATATCCCAGTGCTTTCTGAAAGAGGAGAGGACCAGCCATCATCTGCTTTCGTTCAGATGGCTTGTGCTGTTCTGGTGTCTTCTGGCAAATTACCTGAGATAGTGAGAAGTATTTCATGAAAGGAGGCGTAAAGAGGAAGTGATGACACTTTTTATTCAAGCTTTGTTGATGCCCTAATTATGCAAGCAAATCAAATGAGTCTTGTTTACATTTTGTTATTCTGGTAGTTATGCACATTGAGAGGAAGCCAGTTTTTGTATCCTGAATCGGTTATAATGAGTGAATTGGGGATGGGGAAGAGAATGGTAGGTTGTAAAGTTAGTGGTTATTAGGCCAATAGGGAAGAATCTAGGCGTCTGAGCCCAATCAAGATGCTGGCACAGGATCAGTTGTTATATTGGCATGTACAATATCTATCTTAGACACTCTCTGATGTCTCTTTTGTGCTTGTATGCTTTGTTTATTGTCGTCATGACACCAAGGCACAATTTCATTCTGTACTAGCGCTGAACTGTCAAGTTTCTTCTTTTAGACAAATGTCTCTCTCACACTTGCTCTCTTGGTCTCTCTCTCCCTGCTTCTGGTTTATTGTTCCCCTCTCTCTCTGATTAATTGTGCAGCATTTCTCCCTCATGCCCTCCACTCTCTTTTTAACATCATTGTCATGATGAACAAACTGTTTAACCAGCTACCCGTTGGTATGCTCTGTTGCAACAAAGCAGTGTCTGTGAATGTGTGTTTTATCTCCCACTAAACCAGAATATTATCTTGTCCTAACAATGTGCTCTTGGTTTGTGTGTGTCATTTAGCATGGAAACGCATGACACTTACAAACGCGTATTTCTGTCATGCGTTTCCACAAGCATGCCAAGAAAAGCATGGCAAAAAATGGAAAACCTCAATATTTACTGAACCTGGTCACTTCTGCACAGCTCCCACCGAACAGCCTTTGAGCAGTGGCTAATAAAAGTGAATGAAATATATCAGTGTCTGAAATATCAGAACATGCATGGATTCTGATGGATTCTGATTCTGATGATGCTTTCGTTCCCCACCCTACCCACCTTCACCCACAGATAATGTAACAACACTGTGGTATAAAGGTGTTCCAAGAAGACATGATGTTTTCCAAGGCGGCCTTTCCCTCGCGTATCCCACACCGGAGACTCTGAGAGAGACAAATAATTCTATTATTCTCTCTTTGCCTTTCACTTTGGACCCTGCACTGCTCAGTGGCTATGATGCTTATCAGAACTGAAAGGTGCAAATTGCGGCTATGTGTGAATGTTAATTTCTATCCCTCTCCAGATCTCTCTCAGTTCTTATTCATTTCTCTCACTCCCACTAATTCCCCTTCCATCCCCGTGCAAGTAATCAGCCCCTTCCGTGTGTGTGTGTGTGTGTGTGTGTGTGTGTTTGAAAAAGTATATTGAATAATTAAAGCACCGGGCAGAAGGGTAGGTGTTTGTGTATCTGTGTGTATACCGTGTGTGTGTGTGTGTGTGTGTGTGTGAGCACATGCATGTATGTGTCGTGCGAAGTTGTGCTATATATTCCTGTGTTCATGAGAATGCCGCACACACGCGCACACTTCCAGTCCTCTTTCTGACATAAAACGTACAATTACACATTAATGACACCCCAGCCCCCAGTGTGAGTGGGGGGGGGGGGGGGGGTGATGATAACTCAGAGTGGGAGAAATGTAATAATTGATGACTGTGAGGCACCCTGGTACAAATTGTCGATGGAGGAGGTTAAGAACACACACATGTATAACACACACACACACACACACACACACATACACATACATACATACATACATACATACATACATACATACATACATACACAAACACACACATGTATAATACACACACACATACATACATACACAAACACACATATATAATACACACACAGCTCACAGTCAGACGTCTCCCTCCCAGCGGGGGGGTGGGGAGACTGAGCATTCTGTACGTGTTATGTATGTTGTATGTCTGAGTTGCACCCATAATCACACTAATAGGAGGACAACATTTCCTTCATAGCTGATCCATGTGTAATCTATTCGTGCTTTCTGATAATGAGCAAATAATTGAAGCTGGCACGGGCATTGTGTCTGCCCAAATAATGTTCTAGTAGACCATTTATCCACCCCTCTAGTGATGAAGAGGAGCTCTGGCTGTCAGGTAACTCACACACACACACACACACTCTCTAACACTCTCTCAGACGTAGCCTCCCTGGCAGGTGTTTCCAAGAGGTAATTGTTAGCATGACAGGCTAGCAGCCTGAGGCGTGGAGAGGGGAAAGGCAGAGAGAATGTAAGAGGCTTCCTCTTTCTGCAGGCTGCCTGGCTGGTCCTGCTGGTCTGATCGCTTTGTCTGATCGGATAGAGGCCACTTCCTCTTCATCTCTCTCTCTCTCTCTCTCTCTCTCTCTCTCTCTCTCTCTCTCTCTCTCGCTCTCGCTCTCGCTCTCTCTCTCTGAGCTTAGAGGCTACTGTTTAATCCTCCAGAGGAACATACTATTCCAGGTTCAACGTAGAATAGTTGATCTTACCTGAGGGTCAAGTGGTTATAATGCACAATGACTTTATTCTATTAGTAGCCGAAGAACTGTGCAGGACAAAGAGGAAAGCAGTGAAATGAATATATTATCGTGCATTTCAAAATGTCTTTCATATTGACTCACGTGCGAACCCACACTCACAAGCATACATACAAGCATGCACTCACACAAAACACACACACACACGCACACACACAGAGCTCTATAAATGTCAGTGGTCTGGTTTGAGTGCAGCCAGATGTGTCTGTATACTGTCCGCGGTGATGCTGTTGACATTACATGTTGTGAACAGGAGCATTGTGTCTGTTCTAATCAGGGATAAAGCCGGCCCGGTTTGTTCCTATACACACCAGCTAGCGTGGATAGCTCACCCTGGGTTCCTGTTGAGCTCCAGAGGAACAGTGGAAAATGTGTTTGGAAATATGTGTTGCAGTGTGTGTGAGTCGGTCCCAGGGCTCAATTAACCACAGGTTGACGTGTTGAATTCTTAGAAAGACTATGCCTAGAGACTGTATTAATTTGTGACGGTTATAATGATGTGAAGATTAATATGGCCTTAAGGGATGTCTTGATGTCCACTTTTTCCGTTTCTCATCTGAAATGCAACAAGTTTAAAATTGTGTTACATAACAATTGTGTGAAATGAAGCAACAGTTGATGAATATCACTTTAGAATCTACCCTGGGAGGGGTGTGTGTGTGTGTGTGTGTGTGTGTGTGTGTGTGTGTGTGTGTGTGTGTGTGCGTGTGTGTGTGTGTGTGTGTGTGTGTGTGTGTGTGATAATTCCGTTTGTTCTGTTTGTTTTCCTTCCCTTAGCACCATGCCAGATCATGTGATATGAATGTGTTTGTGTTGGGCTTGACCTTGGTGTACCCCAATACCCTATAAACCTTGTATACCCTGTGTTGGTGCTGAAAAACTATCTGTGTGAATCGTGACTTTTCGAAATGGTTAAATGTTTTTTTAAGCTTTCCTCTGTCTGTACATTTTATGTAAATATTCGGTATTTCTCTCTACCTCTACCCATCTCTCTCTCTAGCTCTACACCTCTCAAATCCCTCTCTCTCTACCTCTCTCTTATCCCTCTGCCTGTGTTGTGTGTGTTTGTGTCTACAGGGAAATATAGACCCTGGTCCTGGAGTGGAGGGGCTGAATGACCGAGCAGCACATGTGGAGGGCTAGCAGGCCAACCGCCACGTCCTGACCTCTGACTGCTGAAGTCCCGTTCCCCCCCACCTCCCCCCTCCCCCCGACCCCTACGCGGACTGAGTGACCTCCGCAGTGTGTGTCACAGTAACGGAATACAAGGATCCACCGCTGTTCCGCAGGCATGGTGAGTAACTCGTGTGTGTGTGTGTGTGTTTGTTTTGTAATGTTAGGTGTGTGTGCGTTGTGTTGTGAGTGTGTTTTTGTATTGTTGAGCGTGTGTGTGTGGGTGTGTGTTTGTATAGTGGTGTGTGTGTGTGTGTGTGTGTGTGTGTGTGTGTGTGTGAATGTACTGTGGGTAGTGGTGTGCTTATATAGTGGTGTGTGTGTGTATAGTGGTTTGTGTGTGTGTGTGTGTGTGTGTAGCAGTGTGTTTGGGTTGTGGTGTGTGTGTGTGTGTGTGTGTGTGTCCAAGCTCAAGAGTATTATCCCCAACTGTGTCTGTGAACACTTTTGCCAGACTGGATGTTGTGATGGTTCAATTTGATAACCTTCTCTATACAAGACGACTGTGTGGGTGTGTGCGTGCGCGCTGTGTGTGTGTGAGCGAGATAACTGGTAGGAGCGAGTGCAGACAGGAGTGTAGATTGTGTCGTGGGGAGAGAGGAGGAGCGAGGTCTGTAGAGCAGCTTATCAGCAGGGAGAGCAGGGCTGAAGATCTAAAGGAGGAGGAGGAGTGGGTCAAATGTCTCAACGGTCGAGGAAAAAAAGACTATTATGATGGAGAAAATATACGGAGGTGAAGAGACTTCTTGATTGTATTGATTGCGATGAGGAAATGGTACTGTACGGGGTAATAGACAGGTTAATTTACAGACATGGTTATGGCTGTCACAATAAAATCACATTTCATAGTCCCATGCTGTTATTGGGCAGCGCACGGCAAGATGAACAGGTCTGAGAGAAGTGATGACATGAACAGATGAGGAGGGACATTGAGGAAGAAGAAGTAGAAAAAGAATAGGAGAAGTAGATTAGTATGAAGAGGGAAGAAACAAGCTGAAGGAAATAAATTGGAGGACGAAGGATATAAGGCAGGGAGGGAGAGAGAAAGGGGGATGAGGGATTGGGAGAAAAAGAGGTTAGGAACAAGATGGCGAGGAACGGAGACAAGGAATTGATTAATGGTGTTGGCTTGTGAGGTTGGGTACAGAGGCTCTGGGGGGAGAGGGGGAGGATGGGGGGAGGGAGAGCATAAGATGAATTATTAAAAACTAGAACGAGAGAAGGAAGGAGGGAGGAGTACAACGAGGCTGTGAGGAGAGGGAGTGAGGGGGAGAGAGAGGAGGGGAGAACAACGAGTACTTAAGGTAGAGATTGAAGAGGTGGAGGGGGAGGAGCTAAGTGTGCAGGGGTTGGACATAGCGGAGCAGGGTACATTGCTGGGCTCATAAATTATCCAGCCTAATGAGGGTGTTTGTGTCGTATAAGGTGTGTGTGTTTACTCTCAAAGGGAGCGAACGCACACCACTTTGGTCAGACCTTTGCTGCTTTAATGCAGAGAAGCACACAATGACCTTGCCAGGATGCTACACACGCACACACCCCTCAATCACCCTTCTCCCCCACCACACAGACACACCTTCTATGTGTTGACCTTCTATTTTATATCATTTTTAACTGCCTCTGTCCCTTGTTTCATTGTGGAGTGTTACACACACACACACAGTTTTGTATGTAACTGCTTGTATGGTTCTTCTATACGGCTTGATGCGAAATGAATGCCACCTTGTATTCAGTTGTATTCAGTTTTTCTGCACTTGTACGCAGTATTTCTCTGCTCACGAGTGCAATAATAAAGCCTGTGAGGAGAAAATCATTAATTGAGCGCACACATAAAGTGAAGCAGCACGAAACTGACGCCCCCGTGCGCACAAATGCTGTCTTTGCTCTCGTGCTCGCAAAGTGTTTTCCTCCTCGCGCTGATATTTTTTCTCATCGCGCGGTGGTTTTCTTTTCAGCACTAAGTGGGCGGAGCCAGCCATGGTCATTGTATCCCTGAATGTGATTGGTTACATGTTGCTGAACAAGTCCAATCACCTCTTGTAGTGCTTGGACGATTTCTTGGGTAACATGAAGCAAGCTGACATTTAACCAAGAGTCTGCTCAAGAGCTGACGTCTCAGAAAGTGCGTCGGAGAACAATAAAGCACTGTGTTACACCTCAGACAGCTTGCAGTTGTTAACAAAACATATTACTATGCGTGTCATGAATACAAGAAGGGTCATCAGGCGCAGTGAACCATAGCCAGCCTTGAAGATTGTCATTACTTGAGTATATAGATGTATCAACAGATCAGGAAATATAAACGTAAAAAATGTTGATCACGAAAAAATACTGCATTGCCTCGCTGTAGTGTAACGTAGTAATTTAGTGTAATGAAGTCTAATAAATCAGCGCTGTCGCTGTATTTGTATATCTGTATTTATAAATAATAGAAAAAACGAAATAGAAAAATGACAATGCTCCCTGCATGTGGAGTTTCCACGGCAATTTCTCGGAAAGCAGAAACATCGACGTCTAAATGTGATGGGTTAGAACAACCAATCACGTCAGTTGCATTCTGCTTCACTTTACGTGTGCGCTCAGTGAATAGTTTTTTCAGCTTTATTATTGCTCTTGCGATCAGAGAACTACAGAGCGCGAGTGCAGTTACAGTGCATGCAATAATGATTTGTGCGCACGGATTTCTTAGGTGTGTGCGCGCGTAAAGTCATTTTTGCTTGTGATTTTTGGCAGTGATATGCCGCCATATGAAGGAACAACGTGTGTTTGTGTGTTTGTGGCTCTAGTAGGGAGAATAAATCATGCCATGTGTGTAATGCATTATCTTGGAATGTTTTTCTAAAGTTTCTTTCTTTACCATTTACTGTCCCACTGTGGCATAATTACCTCTCTACATTTTATGCTTTTGCTCTGTTCAATTCTGTTCTGTTCTATGCTGTTATGTTCTACTGCTGCTGCTTTGATATTTTTGCGCCATTATCTTTTTTTCTCCACTCTTCTGTTATATTATTATAATAGGGTTCCTGTTCTAACTGCTCTGTTTTTCTCATCTGTTCTGTCGTGCTGCTCTATGGACTCCTACTCTGTACTGTGTTTCTGGATAACAAGACTGAAACATTGTGTTGTCAGCCGCTGTGCTTTCAGAGTTCAGTGCTTCAGAGTGAGATTGTAAACCTTGTGTACTCTACAGTGCATTTGTGTGAGCAGAGGACACGGATGGACCTATTTTCCTCTGGTCCATCTCAGGCTTGGTTTTCAGTGCTTGGCTTGTTTTCAATCCAATGGGATGAGAAGCACAAGTCCCACTTATGAGTGGCTTATTGGCCTCATCATTTACTTAGTTCACATGTGCATTTGTTTGGACTGTTTTTAGTTTTCTTTGTTTTTGTTCAATATTTCGATAATTGTGTGCCAGTCCTCCCTCCAAGTTTAACAGCTAAAAGAGCCCATATCTCTGTACTTCAAAAAGATTGGCTATGGACATGCTTATTAGATGCATAACAAACAACCCCAGCCATAATGGGATGTCTGAGCGTTGGGTCTTTGGAGGATGATGGAGGAGGTCTTTAAAGAGAGGTCTAAGTCGCTGTTTGGCGTCGGGGGAGCGCTGCTGAGACAATCAACCAGGTACGACCTTGTTGTGTCCAGGGAGGGATCTGGGAATGGCTGGGCGATGGCAGGTGTGCTCCCGTGTGTGGGGTGGTGTAAAAGGGGCGGTGGTGGTGGGGCTGCAGGCACAATGTAAAGGATCCACGGGCAAAGCTTGGTGCATATAGATCAAAGGATTAATATTTAATGCAACCCCCCCACCCCCACCCACCCACTTGAATGTTTCAGGAGAGTGGGCATTTATTATTCATTTATTATTCATCTATTTATTTCCTTCCACTTCTAATTGATACTTCGTTAGTGTTTTTTCTTTAACTCGTCGCTCCGTTCTCATGAGTTGTGACTCGGGTGTTGACATCTACTCACCACGCTTTGGATCTCACCGTTAACCAATAGCGTTGCAGTGAAGCACGGGCTGAGCGGCGCCGATGGTTATGCAAAAATGGAAGGCTGAGCTGTTGATTTGGGCCTGAGAGAAGTGTGTCCGTGTGGGGCGTCGGACTCGGTGTCCCCGCGGAGGCAGCACAGCAGCGGGTCCACGGAGCGCTCCGTGACTTGAGAGAAGCTCCATAACTTCGTCTCACGGTAATCACACATCAGGCTTCAGCCACGCGTTCCCCGTTTGACGGCTTCAGAGCAGGGCTGCTAGGTGTGTATGTATGCGTGTTCCATTTGTAAATGCTCGGTTGAGCGAATATGTAACATTGGTCTCCCTGTCTGAGGCTGACTAGGAGGTGTGTGTGTGTGTGTGTGTGTGTGTGTGGGGGGGGGGGGGGGGGGGGGGGTTGTTTTGTCAATTTTATACAAATCTGTATCCCACATGCTATATATGTTGTTTATTGCCACAGAAACTTCTCGAGTCGGCTATATATAAAATGTGCACTTTTTAGCTGAAGGGTGTTGATTGTGTTTCTTTCACATTGACCAATGGCGCTATAGCTGCAATACTGAGCTAGGATAGTAAACACGCCCACAGTCAGGTTTATTTATGTAACCCTTAACAGTTAGTTTAAAAGGTGTTTACGATTGTGCCTGCCTAGCAAGGGAAATCATTCGGTGCTTTGACCAAAAGTTAGCTCTGCTCTTTCTCGAGTTTGCCTGCATAAATCCCATTTCTCTCAGCATGCCAAATATTCGGAAGGTTTCTTTTTCCACAAAGATAACAGTATTTCAGTAGAATCTATCGTGTTAGATGGTCCATTTTCTTCCCCTAAATCCCCCCGCGTACATATTATGTCTGCTCACACAAATAGCTCTCCATAACCACCGCGACACACAACCACTGTGTCATATTTTGCATCACTGCGGGCATATGTCTCTATCGATGTTGAGCCTGTAATGGTTGATTGTCAGGATGTCTGCTCACTGGACTGCATCCGTGCCAGGGGGATTTCAGGAAAAAGAGGAACAATAATACTGTGCTTCTTTGTCTAGGTGGTTTCATCAGAGTTTCAGGAACTTGCTGATATTTGCCACAGACTAGCCTCTGGTGTAGTCTACTGATTGAGAGGCTCTCATTGTGCATCAATGAAGCACAGAATGGTCTTATGAATTAGTATCCTGGTCCTCTACTGGCTGGCTGGCTGGCTGGCTGTCTCACACACACACACACACACACACACACACACACACACACACATTGAGGAGTGTGTATCATGCACCTAATATTGACATGTCACAGTGGTCCCAAGGACACTGTGACAATATTGTCATACTAGTCCTGTTGTCAGGGTCTGAGGAGGTCACACTTCAAAGCAGGTAATGAGCACTCAGTAGTGCCACGTCTCCACGAAGGTGTAATCCTGTCAGAAAGGCCGTACGCAGGTTTGCAACCTGAACCTCAATGTCAAGTGATTTAGGGATTAATTTCACTGTGAATGAGGTCATGGACGGCATCCTCGGTATGAAAAGAGACGAAGAGTTTGGTTTGTTATCGTCAAAGCAAAATGCAACACAATATTGTCATGGTAGTATCATCCATGTTATAAACATGTCAGGTTTACAATCCCAACCTATGTTTTTCGCATGGATGACATCGTAAAGATGTCCTCCGTGGTGATTCCAGGATTGAGTTCCTTGTAATATCTAGCGATGCAGCGTAGGTAATAGGACAGAACAGTAGCGTATCGTTTGGTGGCGCGTGTGCAACTTTATCCAGACCCCCACCCATCTCCAAGAGACCTGTCAAGGAGTCTGCTGTAACTGCTATGATTTACATGTGGGACACATCTCCCCCCGCCCTCCATAGATCTATAACACTCACATACACACACATTCTCTCTCTCACACACTGACAAGCATTCGTTACAGCACACGGTTTATGGCTGAGGAAGCTCCTATTAGCAACGGCTCATAAAACCTGCAAGTTGTCGCCTGTTAAGCAGCGCTCAGTGCTGACACACACACACACACACACATAGGAAGAGTGTTGAATCTAGTGGAAGTGGAATTCCATCTCCTGGCTCTGTAGGAAGCCGACCCGTTGACCATGTGACCTACTATACATACGTGTGTGTGTGTGTGTGTGTTTTGGGTTTTAAAGGAATGGATTGCACCTCCACAGTGGGGGTATCATTTATACACTGTAAAGGTCACATCTTTGTGTGTGTGTGTGTGTGTGTGTGTGTGTGTGTGTGTGTGTGTGTGTGTGTGTGTGCGCGCGCGCTTGAAGGGGATGAAGACGGATGAGGACCAAAGTGTTGTTGGGATGACTTTGTGTTCCCAATACCCCCTAATATAACTTTATTCACAGTGTCCTTTTACAACACTACCCCCTAATAGTACTTTATTTACAATGTCCTGGTCAACACAAACTCACAACAACATCGCTACAATTAGAGTTGATCCTTTTCTTTTATACAAATTGTTTTTCGTTAATCTCTTTCAAATGACACCAGAGATTGAATCAGTTTTTACTTTTGATAGAACACAGCTGTATTTGGATTATATCGGGATTACAAAAGGTGGAATGAGGCAATGAGCACAAAAATGCAAGCAAAAACAGAGACCACTGTTTCATAATAACGTTGACGAGAAAGGTGAACGTGACCACAGACCACAGACCAGGGCCTCATCCAAGCCGCTGTCACCTGAAGAAGGAACAGTGGGCTCCCTCCTACGTAACACAAAGTATCCTCACACACAGTAGTGGGACATCGCACTAAAAGTAACACGATAGACGGACACAAAACATTTCCATAAACATAAAACACTCTGAGGCAAATGACAAGGTTTTTACAACGTGATCATCACAAATGCATGTTACGCAACACACCATCATGCACGCTATCAAACATTTTAAGGGTGGTGCAACTGAATTAAATAAGGTTGTTTTTGACCAAATAGTTATGAAAGCCCTTGAGGTGTTGTGTTACCCCCTGCGAGGACTTCCGGTGTATTGCAGTCCATTAACTCGTATTCTGATCGTTGTGTGATTGATTAAACTCAGACTTACTGTTCTTACCATGAAGGGTTTCACTCCTCCCTTCCAATTGAGACTAAATAACAACGTTGCACTCTATTCCATTACATTATAATCATCGACAGTTGGATTATTTTTCTTTATTATTCATTAAATATTCATGTCAAAAGAGTAAAACACAATTAGTTACTCAGATGAATACCAAATGAGTTAATCGTTTTCGATATAAACCAGAATTACTAATGCACCCAGCTGAGCAACACTAACCTCATAACAGTCACCCCTGAAGCAAGAATTATAATTTATGTCTCTCTCGCTCTATCTCTCTTCTCTCTCCCTCTATCTCACTCTTCTGTCTCTTTATCGCTCCCTTTATCTCTTCTCTCTCCCTCTGTCTCTCTTCTCTCTCTTTTATCACACTACCTCTGTCTATCTCCCTCCCTCTGTCTCTGTTCTCTCTTTATCTCCCTCCCTCTGTCTGTCTGTTCTCTCTTTATCTCCCTCCCTCTTTATCTCCCTCCCTCTGTCTCTGTTCTCTCTTTATCTCTGTCCATCTGGCTCTCCTTCTTATCTTCCTCCCTCTTTTCGTGCTTTCCCCTCTGTCTGTGTGTGTGTGTCTCTGTCCGTCTCTCTCTCCCCTCTACCTGTATGTGTGTGTGTGTCTCTCTCTCACGCATATTGCAAATCGTTGTGTCCTCACTTGCCCAATGACTGCTGTGTAACTTCCGCATTGCGATACTATCAACTCCCATCACAGTTTTACATCATAATCCCTTAGACATAGCCCACTACTGGCGTTTAAGCAATATATATATAATAAAAAACTCCTGGCTCCATGCCTACGCTTTATATTTCTGGCGTATTTTTCTAGCTCTCCCTTTATTAGTATTCATCCTTCTCATCCCCCCCCCCCCCCCCCTTTCCTCCTTAATCTCATGGAGAGCAGCAGAGAGGAAGAAGCATATTAACTATGGACCAGTTTACTGATTGAATTAGGACAGCTTGTGTGTGTGTGTGTGTGTGTGTGTGTGTGTGTGTGTGTGTGTGTGTGTGTGTGTGTGTGTGTGTGTGTGCGTGCATGTGTGTGGGGAAGAGAGAGAGATGTTTGGCTCATTGGATTCTCACCTGCCCTGTGCATGTGAGCTGTGTGCCAAGGTTGGTGTAATTAAATGGGATCTGTCGTGGAGTTTAAAATTGATCTCTTGATGATAAATGTGTCATTCTTATGAGGGGTCATTCACACACACACACACACACCAGTACAAAGAGCATATGTTGACCGCTGATCTGACCTTTCGTTAGAGGTGGCAACGTGTGTGCCTGTTATTATGGGTGAGTCTATACATACACTGTATGCATATTTGTATAATTGTGTGCATGTCTGTGAGGCGGTTGTTTTTAAGAACGCAATAGAAGGAAGGATGGGTCCCCAGTGGTTACACAAAGCGTCTTGGCTTGATTGATTAAAGCCTAATCCGTCAATGCAGACCTCAAGAGTGCTGCCTTTGCTTCTCAGATAAAATGGTGTTCTGCGCGTGTCTGTGATTGTGCCCATGTTGTTCCTTTTTGTTAAATATCCGAGTCTTGTTTGTATTGTCCCCATAAAACTGATGAAACAATGAGGTGCTCTTAGTTGGACAGTTGTGATATATACGTGTTATGCTATTGCGCTGCATCACTGCCTCCTGGTTTTTCATCAGCGTCTCCCCCGTGTGTGTTGTTCCTCTCCAGAGGTCCTTCCGTTCCTTCGGTAACGACGACCGCCATGTCATGGCAAAGCACTCCACCATCTACCCGTCCTCACACGACCTGGAGGCCGTCCAATCGCTGGTCTCTACCGTGGAGTGCGCCCTCAAGCAGGTCTCTGATTGGCTGGACCGGAGCAACAGTAACGGTAACAGCAGTGTGACGGCAAACAGCCCGGCGGAGAGCCGGCCCAGCGCCAAGGAGGAGAAGGACCCAGGGGACAAGGACCCAGGGGACAAGGACCCAGGGGACAAGGACGCAGGGGACGAGCCTGGAGACAAGCCCGGAAACGAAGAGGAGGAAGACACAGACGGATACAGGTACGACACTCGTCTCCATGGCGATGAAAGACGTGATGGAGAGGATGAATCAGGTGGTTTCGAAGGCGTGTTAAGAGGCACTAGCATTCCGCGCTAACCTGCCTCAGTTTCAGCATGGTTGAAGAACTCCTTACCATACATATTATTATTATATTCTGCTTTTGGATAAAGGTTAAAGTATCTGCATTATGCAAGTTATGCATCACGTTTTATTACTAAAGTATTTTGAATCTGTATTATTTTAGACACTGATCATTTCTAATGATTTTGAACAAAATAAATGGCTGCTGTTAAGATGCATAGGGCAGGTTTTAATATAATATTTTTACTTGTATTTCCAGATGATTAGCGTTTGAACGTTTTTCAGACGGTTAAGCAGGGAGTCTTATTTAATGCAGGAAACCAATTGCTGAAAGATGAGTTGATTGCCACAAAGAAGAAATGCATTCACAGTTGATGCATTATTAACTAAGTGGCACTCAACTCGTTTAAAGGAATATTGTAATGCCTTGAAAACCCTAACGTCATTTCTCTTAGAAGTCTACTGTACTGCCTGGTCAACAGAATATTCTGCATAGTAGACCCTCTTTGATTTCTCAAGATGCATGAAGTCTTGCTTTGATATAACGAGTCATGGACTGATATAACGAGTCATGGACTGATGTAACAAACCATGGACTGATATAACAAACCATGGACTGATATAACAAACCATGGACTGATATAACAAACCATGGACTGATGTAACAAACCATGGACTGATGTAACAAACCATGGACTGATGTAACGAGTGATGGACTGATATAACGAGCCATGTTTTGATGAAGGAAGTCGGAGTTCTGTACCAGGGGCTCATGTCTGGTTCCTCCTCAGGGAGCCGGGAGGAGGTGGGTCTCTCTGTGGCGTGCTGAGGATCGGCCTGGTGGCCAAGGGCCTCCTTATCAAAGACGACATGGACCTGGAGCTGGTCCTCATGTGTAAAGACAAACCCACAGAGACGCTGCTGGACACAGTCTGTCAGAACCTGCCCACACAGATACAGGTGAGAGACACACACACACAGATTATTTAATTATGCATTACGTTTACGTAAACCTGCATTTTAGATGGCTGCACATGTATCCACACACACACACATGCACCTTCATTAGTGCACACACATCCTAATCCTTGCATGTCTACATTGTGTTGCAGAGGATTAATGCTTTTATCGGCTTTCACATAAAGTATTTTGTTTTCAAATCGGTTTTTAATACCTCTATCGCAGAGCACCTGATAATCTGGTAAAAAAATTCATGGAAAGTGTGCCGCGTTATGGCAGTTGTTTACCTCATTAATGGGTTTGCCTGTGTTTAAAACAAGGCTTGTCCTTTGAGTTCAAAAGGCCGGATAAGGGCTCATGTCATGAGAGCGTTGCTGAATACACGCGTTATAAGGGGATCATCCTGGAGAGGTCTTAGAAGAAGTGGATCTTGAACGTCCGTGATAGAGCACAGACTAATTTATTGTTTGAATTAAAGATGTGCTCAGAGATCCTTGAACGCTTCCACTGAGCCACCAGTCTTTGGACTCGGGTTGCAATTGTCCGTTTTGCTTCTTGAGTCCGATTACAGCCTGGTCCACCACCGGCCTGTTGAACCGTCCTCTCTGTTTGATGCGTTGGCAGACGCTGTCGGATGGCAAGTACGAGGTCACGAGCTCCCTACCGGAGGCGGCCATTTTGGTGAAAACCATGATGGAGCCCAAGCTCACCCTGAAGATCACTCTCACCTCTCCTGCCATGAGGGAGGAAGAGGAGGATGAGGAGGAGGATGAAGAAGAGGAGGAAGAACAGGAGGAGGAGCAACAACAACAGGAGGAGGAGCAGGAGGAGAAGGTCTCGAAGGAGGAGAGAGTCGAGGAGGAGGAGAACAAGGAGGAGGATGTGCGAGGTAGGATCACAATGTGGTATAGCGACCAGCACGGTAATGTTTTTGCCATTTTGTTGTATCCGCCGAACCGACCCCAGCTTCCTGCAAAAATTCCTTCTGTGAAATGTTGCTGTGTTACCGGATGATAAGGCAGTGAGCGTGGTCCAGATTTCCTAACAGCTAACCTGTAGTTGTAGTCCCCTAGATCATGTCCAAACTCTCATTCCCAGTGGGAGTTGGGTCCCATTAGAGCAAGCATAAAGTACTGCGGTACTTTATGTAAAGAACTTAGGCCTACAGTACCTGAAGCATTACCAACTATGCCAGGCTTATGGTACAACATCTGTGTGTCTTTAAATCGTCTGGGATCCTTCATGGCTTGTGAGTTTAAGCGTGAAAGAAAAGGTTTACGGACAACATCAAATAAAGCATTTCTAATAATCTCTTTGATAAATGGATGTTTCACTTTGCTGGGAAAGCTATTCATATGGTGAGTGTATGTCTATACATTATTTTGAATAGCATTCAGAAGCATTTATGTATCCTGTAACATCCAAGATATAATAATAAATTATGAATCATTGATTTTAATTAATCAGTCATTAATTATTGATATAACATCAATAATACCCAACATTCAGTCAGCATTAGAAAACAATTTTAGGAAAGATGCTCTCATTTCTGCAGAAGGCAGACGACCTAATCTGGAAGGTCATGAGAGGTAGGGGGAGGATGGAGAGAGAGAGGGGGGAGGTGAGGGGAGGCCAGAGCAATCAATAACCGAGCACCAGCGTGTGCTGCCCATCCATCCCGGTGGCTCCTGTCTGACTCGACACGCGGGTCTGGGAGAGAGATGAGAGATGGCAGGGAGGGTGAGCTGTAGATCAGGGTGAATGCTACAGCGTTAAGGAGAGCCCTGCTGGTGGTGCCGCAATTAGGAACACCTGCAAGGACGCATGAACGCGCTTTTTACTGCAAAGTGGAAACACACACACACACACACGCAATCAAGCACACACAGACACACACACACACAATTTGGTCCCTAACAGGTCAAGGTGTGGTTGTTCCTGTGACAAATGACCTTTTATCTCATTTAGGTGTCGGATTGGTCAGAATGTATGACCTACGAGGGGGGGGGGGGGGGGGGGGGGGCTGGGCTGGGTGATAGGCTGCGGAATTGATCTCTTCAGTGGCAGCGTGACTAGTGACACATTTAAGGCCTCATATCTCCACTCACACTCCACACAGATTAGCACGTACCCGCGCTTACATAAATACACGCACGCGCGGTGACATCACATACCACCCTTGTTTATCTGGCTCTGAGCACCTGGGGGTTTCCATCGGCCGCCGCCTATGTGCCCCGCGTCAAGCACCGCTTAACACAAGATTAGCTGGAAATCTCCAGCTTTCCGCCAATGAGTGCTTGCTAATTGTACTTAATTAATAATAATGAATATTTAATAACACTTTAAGCAGACTAACACACACACACACACTGACATGCAGTTACTCTTGCTAACAAGTGCAGCCGGGGTCCGGCGAACGCTTCTCATGCTAAACGTGTAAATGTTTGACCTCTAATGTTTGGGTCAATAACATCCTCTTACTTGACACGGGGGTGGGGGGGGGGGGGGGGTCTAATCAATGTAATGATTAGCCGATGTCACGCGCTAATGTAATCATCTTAGCGACATGGATACTACTTAAATGGATACATGGTACATCAGATTCTGAGCACAAAAAGAGGCTTCTCTTAGTGTGTCTTTCCTAGGCTAATATTAGAAAGGGTAGCTTTGATCAATCAGAAAAGGGTAGGAGTGACAATCAGAGGTCACATGAAGTAAACCACAGGGGACATTTTCTTTAAACGCGAAAGAGAGACGACTCAAAACAGGAATGAATACAGAGGCACTGCGGTAATGAAAAAGAGAGACGAACAGAGAGAGAGAGCGTGAGGGATGGTGGTGTGTGTGTCCGTGCGGGTAATAGCCCACTAGATGTACAGCTGGGACCATTCTGACAGGCTTAAACACACCAATATAAATCTCTATCTCTCTCTTTCGCTTCATCTCTTTCCCTCTCTCCCTCTACAATATACGTCTATCTCTCTCTTTCTCTCCATCTCTTCTCCCTCTACAATATAAATCAGAGAGAGGGAATCTTAGATTGTGATAATGACCTAATAAACTAAGAGATAAGGTGTGGGGAATGTTCTAATCTGGTTACCGTGCAGTTGGAATTTCTGCTTAATACATACATGGGAAGGAAGTGGACCTTTTACGGGCAGTAGATGAGAAAAACATATTTAGAAGTAGTTTCTTTTGTGTGTGCTTCACCCTCTGATAGTCCCTCACATAACATACCCGTCTCTGGATATCACCCTTTTAACCGCACTCCTAATGATTTATGGGTAATTATGGATCCCACCACAGGTCCTCGTAAGACCCGCCCACAATCGTGCTGTGATTGGCTGGCGACGTGCTGCTTACTAAACATAACCCGGTAACCCTAGGTTAGGGATAGGTTAGAGACGGGTCTTACCAGGACCTGCAGTGGGATCCATAATTACACGTGATGTGTATAATCAGGTTTGATTGAGCTTGCCTTGCATACCAACTGGCACATGCGCTAACTCCACCCGCCTGGTGTGTTAGAAAGCATAAATGAAACGCCTATCAACACGGGGAACGCTCTCTGGTAGCCAGCACAGTGCTCTGACCAAAGCCCCTCCTCAACCTCCCCTGGTGTGTAACGGTCTCGGGACCGGCTCGCTCTCTGACATTTTCTTGCCAGTTCTACTTCAAGAGCGCTTGGTTCTTTCGCTTTGATCACACAGACCCTCTGCCCTTTTTTTATTTATTTTTTTCGTTCGAACTGCTGCCCGTCCTATTGGCCCCTGATGGGCCTGTCGAATCAAGCGTGTCTTAAGTAAAGCCGAAGAACAAAGAAAATACCCCAAAAACATCTTGTATTTTGACCCTTGTCTCCAGACCGGACCGTCAAAATGAATGAGAGATCCTCTTCAAATACATGAGGAGAGCCGGGTCCAGCCTGCTCGGACCCCGCGGTGCTGTATACCGGGGGTCCGACCAGAGGAGCTGGACAACTCCCTCAGTATTTGTTTTGTGTTGTTTTTTCCAGAGGGGGCATCGGTGCTCCCCATCCCACAAAGACCTCCCACTCCACCACCCCCCCTTCCCCAACCCCCTTCCTCCCCCAATCACTTTTTCCCCGTACAGATTTGCATTAGACAGCGTAAATATTCAAACTACTATCTTTAATATAAATGCAGGGAGAACATTATTTGTTGTATCTTGACGCCCAGTTGTAAACAAAAAAGAACAAGAAATATACACATACTAGCATAGGTTTTACTGCAATCTGTACAGGGGTAAAAAGACCCAACTTTATGGCATGGAAAGCACCCATGTATGTCCGTGTGCGTGTATGTACGGTGAACTCACACGCTGATGCTCAAGCTACTGTGATGGCCTACATTCACACACACACACACACACACACACTCAAACACACTCACATATACACACACACGCGCACACACACAGACACACGGCGTGTCTCTGTGTATGGGTGTGTAGGTGTGTGTGTGCGTGCATGTGCGTTTGTGCGTGTTTCTGTTCTTTACATTGGGTTGTTATTGTTTTGTGGCAGTGTTTAGTGCTGCAGCGCAGAGAGTGAAGGCTGAGGAGGAGAAACAGGAGGAGGGGGAGTCTCTGGACAGACACACATGTCTGTTGGCCCTGGCAGCCCTGCGACACGCCAAGTGGTTCCAGGTCGGCGCCCGCTCACTTCCTGTCTTCCTGCCCCGGTGCTCGTTGTAGCCTGACCATGCGCCTGGAAGAGGGCCAGTCCCTCATTGGCCCTGCTGCAGCCAATGAGGGAGCGGCTCATCAGTGTAGTCAACGAAGCAATTGGGAATGCATAATAAATACACTCTGTAGTCCAAAAGTCACTCAGCAGTTACATTTGTTCATGAAATCTTATATAAAAAACTAATATGCATTCTAACCAGGTTCTAAACCTTAATTTATATTTAATTAATACAATTTGCAAATGAATTGTACATTTGATAATATAAGGACCATAGCATATTTGTAAAACCTCTTCACGGACACATCGTAAGGCTACAAAAGCAATAGTGGCACAATCATTATGTTGTTTTTGTTTTTTGTTTTTTTGCTATTATGAGAACCTGCCTGCAGTCTATGTAAATAACCCCCCCCCCCCCCCTTCCCTTGTCCTATTCATCTTTACCCACCTAGCCCACTCCCCCACCCCCTCCCACTACTCACAACATCTACTGCTTAGAACTGCTAGTCGAGGTGTTCAGAATATTGTGCGTGTTTCATAGGCCACAGATGAAAAGAGAGAAAAACAACCAATATTGCCCAGCAGAGCCTAGGAATCTTGGATAGATAATGACTGAGTCGCTGTATGAATGATGGTGTAATGTATGCTGCAATCTACGTATCAACGTGTCGTTTGTTCACTTGTTGCATCTCGTTCCTCTCCTGCTCCTCCAGGCCAGGGTGAACGGACTCAAGTCCTGCGTCATCGTACTGCGGATCCTGCGGGACATGTGCAACAGACACGCCGTCTGGGATCCCCTCAGAGGATGGGTGAGACTCCACTAGCTCACGCCTGCAGGACCTAGTCTGTCTGGTCCTACCTTAGTCAGTCTAGTGCTACCTAGCACAGTCAGTCTAGTGCTACCTAGCACAGTCAGTCTAGTGCTACCTAGCACAGTCAGTCTAGTGCTACCTAGCACAGTCAGTCTAGTGCTACCTAGCACAGTCAGTCTAGTGCTACCTAGCACAGTCAGTCTAGTGCTACCTAGCAGTCAGTCTAGTGCTACCTAGCACAGTCAGTCTAGTGCTACCTAGCACAGTCAGTCTAGTGCTACCTAGCACAGTCAGTCTAGTGCTACCTAGCACAGTCAGTCTAGTGCTACCTAGCACAGTCAGTCTAGTGCTACCTAGCACAGTCAGTCTAGTGCTACCTAGCACAGTCAGTCTAGTGCTACCTAGCACAGTCAGTCTAGTGCAGTGGTTCTTAACCTGGGTTCGATCGAACCCCAGGGGTTCGGTGAGTCAGCCTCAGCGGTTCGGCGGAGGTCACCCCACTCGTATGCTTCGTGATGTCACGCTCCGCTTGCACATCATTGGCTGCAGCTGATCACGCCACATCACTTGGCCTTAATATCTGTGCTGCAGGGAACTCGGTGCGCTCAGTAGTCGACTTGTGACTGTCGTGATTGTACTTCATTTGTGATTTCCTTCTTAATATTTGAATCCCTTCATACTAACTATGTCGAGCAAAAAAAGAAAGTGGTCGGACGAATACGTACATTATGGATTCACATGTATAACTGAACGTGATGGGAGTCAGCGTCCTCAATGCATGATTTGCAATGCCAAGTTGAGCAATTGTAGTCTAGCACCGGCAAAACTAAGGGAACACTTCCATAAGTTGCATGGAGATGGGAAATACAAGAACACAAAGCTCACTGAATTCAAGATGAAGACATTCAGATTCGATGAAAAGGCTACTCTGCCTGTTCTCGACTTTGTACCCATCGACAAACCGATCCTCACAGCATCGTACGAAGTTGCTTACCTGATCGCAAAGCAGGGCAAACCGCACACCATTGGTGAAACACTCGTAAAACCATCTTTGTTGAAGATCGCGAATATCATGCTGGGAAAATGCTGAAAATAAGTTATTCCAAATTCCTTATTTTATTTTTCCAATTACGAAGGGTTCGGTGAATGCGCATATGAAATTTGCGGGGTTCAGTACCTCCAACGAGGTTAAGAACCACTGGTCTAGTGCTACCTAGCATAGTCGGTCTAGTGCTACCTAGCACAGTCAGTCTGGTCCACCTTAGTCAGTCTAGTGCTACCTAGAACACCCAGTCTTGTGCTACCTATCACAGTGCTACTTATCTGATTTTCAGCTGATGGCGCCTTCTGATAGAACAACAAACCTCACTGTTTTGATAACTGATCTACAATCTGATCAAATTGTGGAATGCAGTTTGGCAATGCTGTGTGTGGAGTTGTTGCTGTTGTTTAGTTGTACTTACAGCATTTTATGTTGTAGCATCAAAATGCTGCAAAAATAAATCCTTATTAAACAGTACTCTCATGAATGCACTCTGTCTACAGCGCTTGCACACAGTGCACACTAAGCATTATTCAGAACATTTGTGTGTGTGTGTCTGTGTGTAGCCCCTGGAGCTCATCTGTGAGAAGGCTATTGCCACCTGCAACAGGCCCCTGGGAGCGGGCGAGGCCCTGCGCAGAGTGATGGAGTGTCTGGCCTCTGGCATCCTACTACCAGGTACACATCCAACACACACACACATCCTACTACCAGGTACACATCCAACACACACACATTCTACTACCAGGTACACATCCAACACACACACATCCTACTACCAGGTACACATCCAACACACACACATCCTACTACCAGGTACACATCCAACACACACACATTCTACTACCAGGTACACATCCAACACACACACATCCTACTACCAGGTACACATCCAACACACACACATTCTACTACCAGGTACACATCCAACACACACACATCCTACTACCAGGTACACATCCAACACACACACATCCTACTACCAGGTACACATCCAACACACACATCCTACTACCAGGTACACATCCAACACACATCCTACTACCAGGTACACATCCAACACACATCCTACTACCAGGTACACATCCAACACACACATCCTACTACCAGGTACACATCCAACACACACACACACATCCTACTACCCGGTACACATCCAACACACACATCCTACTACCAGGTACACATCCAACACACACACAAACATCCTACTACCAGGTACACATCCAACACACACATCCTACTACCAGGTACACATCCAACACACACATCCTACTACCAGGTACACATCCAACACACACATCCTACTACCAGGTACACATCCAACACACACATCCTACTACCAGGTACACATCCAACACACACACATCCTACTACTAGGTACACATCCAACACACAAACAAACATCCTACTACCAGGTACACATCCAACACACACATCCTACTATCAGGTGCACATCCAACACACACACACACACACACACACACACTGAGGCTTCCGAGCAGAGAGCTTGTGATGGATATATGGCCGGCCACACATTTGATGCTCTCATCACTCTCACCGTGGTGTTAAAACACTCCGTGGCCGGGGAATCCCAATCCTCCTTGAACTGCACCAGCGGTCTTTACCGAGCCAATGGGCTGTGACGAGAGCTGATTACGGGGGTCTGGTTGTGTTCTGCGTCTCTTCCTCAGGCGGTCCGGGATTACACGACCCATGTGAGAAGGAGCCCACAGACGCCCTGGCCCACATGACGGACCAGCAGGCTCAGGCCGTGACACACAGCGCCCAGGTAGTGCCTCCTGACGCATAGCCGCCTGCATCAGACACGGCGTAACTGGATAATAACACACCCGCCCACCCACAGACACACTCTCGCATAGCAGGACTTTCTGGTTCTGCATCCTAATGATCAGTGTGGGAAACCATGGCCACTGTGACCCCCCATCCATCTCTTACTTATACCCTGAGGATTGTGTGTGTGCACTGGCGTGTGACTGTGTTTGTGTTTGTGTGTGTGTGTGTGCACTGGCCTGTGTGTGTTCAGGCATGTGTGTGTGTGTGTGTGTGTGTGCACTGGCCTGTGTGTGTTCAGGCATGTGTGGTTGTGTGTGTGCGCGGTTGTGTGCATGGGAGAGTGTGTGCGTTAATGTGTGAGTGTGCACGGGAGTGTGTGTGTGTGTGCTAGCCTTTGTTTGTGCGTGGGCCCGTGTGTGTGTGTGCGGGAGTGTGTGTGTGTGTGCTAGCCTTTGTTTGTGCGTGGGCCCGTGTGTGTGTGTGCGGGAGGGTGTGTGTGTGCCTCCTCTGAGCTGCATGGCTCAGTAAATCCTGCCGTCCATTCCCTTTGAAGGCAGGCAGAGCGCGACTAGAATGTCAATGGGGATAATTGTATTGCGGTAGATCCATGGGAAGATGAGGCAAAGGAGCTCTGTTCAGGCAGTGACCTAACCCCAGCCATATCAATTTGGGGGAGTTCACCTTTCTAATTATCCTCACTTAAGTGTTTTCCTCCCTTCCCGAAAAGGATGTAATGTGTTGCTTCCTTATTGAAGCGTCAACTGGAAGGTTTCTGCGTTTATTCAAAAAGGAACATAGTGTGCGTTTTGACAGAGCCTTTTATGAGTGAATGTTTTGTTGTGCTTCATTGACCACATTTCAAGTGTCTGGAGCAACACAACTAACGAGAGAAATACAGACCCGGGTGAAAAACAACCTTGCTTCAGTATTTGACAGATTTTTTGAATGCCTCTTTCATTTTTGTAAAAACTGGAAAAGAAAACGTCATCCGTAACAGATTAAAATGTCATCCATAACAATGCATTGGAGACGCATAGAGACACATGTTATCCTTGTGTTTTTGTAAGAGTTAGATTCTGAAATCGTGTCTATGTGTGTGTGTGTGTCTTCCCACAGCATGCGTTGAGACTCATGGCCTTCGGACAGATCTACAAAGTGTTGGAAATGGACCCTCTTCCCTCAAGTAAACCATCCCAGAAATATCCTTGGTCTGACAAAGAAGGTGAATAGAGTTGTCTGTCTGTCTGTCCTGGCTTCCTGTCTTGTCTGTCCAAGCTTCATGTCGGTCTCTTTGCCCCCAGTCCATCTGTACGTTGACCCACCCCCTCCCCTGTTTACCTTGACTGTCAACTTCACCTCTGACCTTGGGAGAGTTCCCCATCTGTTAATGTCTTTCTCTCGCCCAGCTCTTCCTTCTGTCTACTTGGCATTCTGACTGTCTGCTCTCCTCTTGGCCGCCTGCCTGCTAACCTGCCTCCAGTCTCTGTGCAAGATTATATTCCATTCTCTGTCCGTGTGTCTCCTTGTGTTCCTCTGCATTCTCAATCCTAATACACCGTTCCTCTGTCATCTGGAGCCGCTTTTTCTCTGTGTGGTTCTAACAGACATTCTGGCTGGTTGTTGACCGTTGACTCACCATTTGCCTCCCTCCCTCTCTCTCTCTCTCTCTCTCTCTCTCTCTCTCTCTCTCTCTCTCTCTCTCTCTCTCTCTCTCTCTCTCTCTCTCTCTCTCTCTCTCTCTCTCTCTCTCTCTCTCTCTCTCTCTCTCTCTCTCTCTCTCTCTCTCTCTCTCTCCTATCCCCCTCTCGCTCTCCTATCCCCCCTCTCCCTCCCCCTTTTCCCCCCTCTCTCTCCCCTCTCCCTCACCTCTCTCGCTCTCCCCTCCCCTCCCCCCTCCTTCCCTCTCCCCCCTAGGTTCAGGTCTGAAGCGGCCATACGAGGATGGTGCAATGGAAGACAGAGACCTCATCAAGAAGATGAAGAGGAATCTGAGGAAAGGTAGAGGAAATGGTTTAGAAACGGGGGAGGAGGAGAAAATAAGAAACCTGAAATATTGTAAATCAAAACACGGATCCATTTGAAATTCACAATGCGATTAAATGGATTGGTGAAATGTGCCTGCATATTACACATTGATTTGTGAGTGTTGCCTTGTGATATTTCTACTTTGACAGCCATTTATTGAAAGTTGAAAGTCACCTTAAATCGTCAAAATGTCTACTTCAGGAAGATGCATGGGCTTTTTTTTTTGCAGATAGTGATTAAGTTCTCTCTGCATCAGGCAGAAAGGGTAGGGGTTATTAATGGATGTGCAGCATGCACAGAAATGCATATATTCATAAGTATATATAACGTGAGTATAATAATATGTATATAATATACATATACAGCATTGGGGCAGCATAATGTCATGGTAAGGGTGCTCTGTGCTCAACTCCCAGCCCTAAGGTTCTGGGTTCGATCCCCAATGTCTGAAGTCTTCCTACAGGCATCCATTAGCAAGATGCCCTAACCCCTACCTGCTTTTTAATGACATGTTCCTAAAAGAAGTAGCCTGCTTGAACACAAGTGTCCACTAAATTACTCTTTGGTAATACTGAGTAGCAATTTGCTAATTGCTAAATCTTCTACTCTGTGACCTTATGGTGGGCTTAGGAGAATTCAAGATCTAGAACCAAGCATGTTGTAAGTTGTTTCGGACCGACAGGTTTGTTTATTAAAGACGTTATGAGTCTCATAATACAGGTAGCTCCAGCCTGGTGTCCCTGGGCGTGTCTCATTCTTCTTTTCTCTCTCCCTCCTACGGGGGCTTTTCTCCTCATCCCTCAGAGACAGATCAATGTTATTGATCCGTAGTGTTTTAGTAAGCCATCCACACTGCCGTCCGCACCATTCATTCCCCGCTAAGGAGAAGACACAGCGAGCGCAAACGGAGACGGCGCTCAGGAATTGGTCAATGGCAAGCCAATAGAAACTGAGTGAGATGAGGTTCTGGCAAAGGTAGTTTAGCCACCGTTGACTTTAAAAGGGTAGACTGCCTATGAACGATGCGTAGTTTATCTGCCAAGGAATGTTCCCTAGTTCGTTTTTCTAGGAACGGTACGTACTTCATCTGCCTAGGAACGTTACGTAGTTCGTCTTTCTATGAACGTTATGTAGTTTGTTTGCCTGTGAATGTTTTCGGGGAAATTTCAACTGCAATGTTGTGCACACATCCACCACAGTGAATATTGTGTCATCTTTCAGCTGAGAGAGAGAAATTCACTGAATCGCCAACAATTCCAGCTTTGTTGAGAACTTCTAGTAATCGTCTCTATCCTTCCACAGTCTAAATAGAGTAGCATGGTTAAATATTTAACACGTCTATAAAGGTTCTATCTTGCGTTCTCTTCCTCTATTCTCTTATTCTATTGACGTGTACTTCACTTTTCTCTACTCCCTGTTGTCTCCTCTTACTCTTATTGGACACCACTGACCCCTCCCTCCTTTCCCCCTCCAGTCCTGGACAGCAAGGCGATAGAGTCCAACCAGCCCATGAACGCCCTCATGCGTCTGAACCAGATCCGGCCGGGGCTGCAGTACCGCCTGCTGTCCCAGTCTGGCCCGGTCCACGCGCCGCTCTTCACCATGTCGGTGGACCTGGACGGCACCGTGCACCAGGCGTCCGGATCCTCCAAGAAGACCGCCAAGCTTCACGTCGCTGTTAAGGTAGCGTGTGTGTGTGTGTGTGTGTGTGTTGGGGGAGTATATAAATATATGGCCTGTGAAGCCCTTTCAGACTGTAAATGTGATTAAGGGCTATACAACTCAAAATGACGACTTGACTTGGATTGTGTATGGTAGGGGGGGGGGGTGTGTGTGTGTGTGTGTGTGTGTGTGTGTGTCTTTTACTCTCAGCCCAAGGGTTCTGGGTTTGAAACCCGGACGTCCGCAGTCTAACCTGTAGACGCCCTTGAGCACGATGACTCGCCCCTTCCTGCTCCTTCATAACTAAATCATCTGAAAGAATTCACTGCTTTAAATGAAACCAGTAGATAAATCTCCAAAAGATAAATGGTAACTACTTGATTCATTATATGCACTGCCCATCATTTTCTTTTTCCATTTATTTAGATTTAATAGAATAAAAAAGATGGTGTGTGTGTGTGTCTTCATGCATGAAGAGATGGAGGTGGGCAAAGCCATGTAATCCCAAAACGCTTGTGAATAGAGGGGCTCACTAGAGCACCGAGCCAAGATAATCCTCCCTCACCCAATTCCTATAAAACGCTTTCTCATTCTTTCTCTCATCTCTTCCACGTTCTCTTTTTCTCTCCCTTTCTGTCATTTCTTGCCTTTTTTCCCCTCCTCCCTCTCTATCTTATTCCTTCAAATTTCCCCATCTTGAAGTGTCTGCTTCATTGGGCGTTTCATATTCACCCGCTTAGGACGGAAAGCTTGGTCATCCTCGTCTAGGCTGAGTCTCGACTGTTTACATCTGCGGTCATTTAGCGGCCGCTGTTGAGGCGGCTTCCAAGTGAGGCTGTGAACAATCAAACACGGGCCATCGATATTGGAGCCAGTACTATAACAAGCGCCGCACCACCGAGTTTCCCCAAAACAACAGAGACACGAGTGTGGTCAGCTATCGGACTCAGAAACAAGAAAGATGAGAGAAACAAGGGTTACTATTGTCGTAATCAAGTACTTATGAGTAAAGTGCTGATTAATCAGGTTTTGATTAATGAGCCAAGCGCTCCTGAAACAAAAGCTAACATAAGATGTGTGTACAGCTGTAATGCTGCAGCCGTAGGCACTACATCGTACATCTGTAGAGGCACATGGCCACCCCAGTGGCTCTGTGGGCAACCTCACAGAGCCCCAGCAAAAGGTGTAAACACTAGCCAGGTAGTCATTAAAAGAGTTGAACCCTTTCCCAGGTGCTGCAGGCGATGGGCTACCCGACGGGCTTCGACTCCGACCTCGACCCCATGAGTTCGGACGAGAAGTCGGACAGCGAGGGCAAGAGCGAGACGACCGCCAACGCCGGCAGTCACCCGACGCAATCCTCGGACAGCTCCAACACGCTGGAGGTGTGTGGCGAGGAACGGCCTCTCTGGACGTAGCGCTTTATTCAGGATATCATGTCCAGAGCAGCAGGGATGCTAGTGGTCCTGGGTGAATGGTCTTCTGAGCGTGTCTCGCTGGTGTCATGTGACGCAAAACCACGTACATAATCTGTGTTTTAAGGATTGAATTTGATTCGTATTATTATTATTGACATGCATTTGTGTATGTAATATAAAATATATACCATACATGTACTTGGTCATTCGGGCAAAAACATCGGTGGAATGTAGTTTGATTCTTAATGATGTAATTGGTCTGTGCACATGTGACTAGACATGGCAGCCAGCTGGACAAAAACATGCTAAACGGCACTGTTGGCTGGCCAAACTAGCTGAGCTTTTAGCTAGCATTGTTCAACTAAACAGGCTAGCGGAACACGCTAGCAGGCTAACTGAACACTGGCAGGCAAGTGGAAGACCCTAGCAGGCTAGCGAAAGACCCTAGCAGGCTAGCTCCATGTCGGTCCTGATGTGAGTGTTCCCCCGTAGGTGAGGACCCAGGGCCCCATCCTGACGGCCAGCGGGAAGAACCCAGTGATGGAGCTGAACGAGAAGAGACGTGGCCTGAAGTATGAGCTCATCTCCGAGAGCGGAGGCAGCCACGACAAGCGCTTTGTGATGGAGGTCAGAGGCCCACACACACACACATACATACACACACACATACACACACACACTACAAGAGCTTTGTGATGGAGGTCAGAGGTCATCACACACACATTACCACAACAGGCCCCCAGACGTGAACAAAGGCAACCACTTTAATAAAACTGCAAATAGAGGGATATTAAAAAAGCTATTACACACAAGACATACAACAGTCACACACACACACACACACATAACGCGAGAAGGTCTAAACAAAGGGCTAAATCAGAGGTCTGGGCGATCTGGTCTCTGTGGGAGCGGTGTCCTCATCCATGCCTCACTGCTCTGTTGCTCTGCTGATTGATTAGAAGGCCAGGCTGACAGCAGGGTGCCGCTAAACAAGCTGTCTTGTTCGTCCCAGCTGAGTGACTGACTGACTAACTGGCTGGCTGGCTGGCTTGGCGGGGCCGGCTGAGCTCTGGTTGAATAACAAACGGAAAAGGTTTCAGAAGGTCCCTGTATGTGTGTGGTCGAGGTGGGATTAAACGGAGCGGTCATGCAATAATAGTCAGCACATCCTTTATGTCTGCGTATTCAATTAAGCACGACAATTAGCGGGAATAAATGAATAAGCTAATTAGGAACACGACTCCTAGTCACACTTGTGTTTTGGCTAGATGTACAATGTGGTATGCCATTAAGAATAGATTAAGCATATCACAAGATCAATGAAGGCCTTGCTGAAGTGTGTGTGTGTGTGTGTGTGTGTGTGTGTGTCAGGTGGAGGTAGATGGGCAGAAGTTCCGCGGGGCGGGCCCGAACAAGAAGGTAGCGAAGGCGAGCGCTGCCCTGGCCGCCCTGGAGAAACTCTTCTCCGGTCCCAACGCAGCCGCTAACAAGAAGAAGAAGACCCTACCTCAGGTAGACTCACTCACTCACACAAACACACACTCACAATATATCCTCCAAATATACTACTGTGAACAAAGAGCAGAACATCGTTTACATATAACAACTGAATGATTCATGAGAAATGTTATTGTGATGTTTTTAGTCCCCCACATTCTGCAAAAAAAAAACGATTGGCCCGTCGCAGTGTTTTTCCACACCGTAACAAAAAAAACAATACGGATTCCTCGATATTCCTCGGATACTTTGCACAGTGCAACAAACCAAATGAGTTTGAATGAATCATTTCAGTTGATTTATCGCCCCGGCTCCACTGCGACGTCCACCGCCTCCGTCTGGAGTACGGCCTCCTCTTTGAGTCGGGGGAGAGTGGTTTCCTTTCTCCTGTTGAGATGAGTTGGGGGTGGGGGTGGGGGGGGGGGGGGGGGGGGGGGGGGCTCATTCATTCTCCAAGAGCAAACGCACAAATTGGTTCACTTAAGTCTTTATTTTTCACCACCGCTATATTTCTCCTCGAGCCACAGCCGTCGTTGTTTTTGGCCAAGATGTAATCAATGGGCGATCAATGTCCCCTCTGTGTTTAACAAGCGGCCCAAAGCAGAGCAGCTCCGGTTATCTCAACACGTCATCAGGTAATTGCCGCTCCGCCGCGTCGGGGATCAATGTGGACCAGCGCCACCTGCGTGAGGGCACCGTGCGCCCTCTGTTTGCCTTGGACACACCGAGTAATAACGTACACATGCCTTTGTTTGTGTTGGCGCCGAAGACGCGCGTGCTCCCCGCTGTGATTGTGTACACGCGTCTTTACCGCATTCCCTCCTACCGCGTGCCTGTGGGAGCCCTTTAAGCTATGTTTATACAAGTGTGTGTGTGTGTGTGCGTGTGTGTGTGCGCGTGTGTGTGCGTATGTGCGTGTGTGTGTGTGCGTGTGTGTGTGCGTGCGTGCGTGTGTGCGTGTGTGCGTGCGTGTGTGCGTGTGCGTGCGTGTGTGCGTGTGTGTGTGCGTGTGTGTGTGTGTGTGTGCGTGTGTGTGTGTGTGTGTGTGTGTGTGTAGCAGACCAAAGGAGCATTAGCGGCGGCGGCCTCGGCGGTCGCGGCCCAGGTGGCCAGAGGGAGAGGAAGGACGGCGCTGGCGAGGGGGGCCTTCGTCAGCGCCGCGGCGCCCGGATACGTCACGCCAGGTAGTCTGCCCGTCTGGACGTCCTCTGGCTGGAACCCCAATGCCCGCAGTCTACACAGTAGGCACCCCATGAGCAAGATACCCTCACCCTGCCTGTTTGTTGATAACGTGTTTCTAAAGTATACTCTCTTTGTGTCAAGTCTCTTTTGATGACAACATCAGCTAAATACGTAAATAAATGGATTAAAAGTATGAGAAGAATTGAAGTAGTACTGAGTTTCACCTCAATTCCACTTATCTCCAAAGCAAAGTCAACAACCGGCCAGTTTAAATCAGTTTAATCCAAATGGAATGTGTATTGTTTGTCTGTGAGGATGAGCACGTCCACAAGGGACTGGATCTCTCTCTGTATGGTAGACCAGATTGTGTTCCTTAAGTCTCTCTCCATCTCTCGTTAACAGGCTTTGGCGCTCCGTACGGCTACACTCCTGCTGCTGCTGCTGCGGCTCCTGCCTATGGTGAGTGAACGCATTGCTTAGCCACATAATATGCTCTTTGTCTCTGGTTGTCTCTCTCTCTCTCTGTTGGTCTCTCTCTCTGTCTGTAGCTGTCTGTTTCTCGCTCTCTTTCTCTCTCTGTCATCTCCACCTTTCTCTCCCTGCTCTGTGATAGCCGTCATCCGCCCCACATGACACCGCCTCATAACCTGCGCTGGAGGGGAGAACTGAACCAGACGACAGTTGTCCCCCATTCCCCAGCAGCTAGCTATTCAGTGTGGAGATTAAAACATTCACATGACCTTGTATTGCTGTCTTAGGGAAAAGCGATCTAATTGTGCATTAGGCCCAACCACCTCCTTAGCTTCCTTCCCTCCTATTGGTTGTAATAACCGCTTCCTTAATTGTGTCTTGCTTCTTCTGTCCTTTAACTATGCTGTTTCTGGCCCTTCACATCCTGCAAATGTCTCCATCTAATTAGGTCCCTTTTTTTAACCAATCAATACACGGTAATGAAACACATGGGTTTTCATCAGAGGAGGGGCTTGCTGTACTTCTGCTGATTATTCCGTCAATCACATATTTTGTTCACTCGTCCACTGGTGTGTCTCAGCCTCTTGTGGTTCTGTTGTGGTTCAGTCCAACATTCAGTCGCACTCGTAGATTAGACCGTTTCTCTGCGATAACCACACAAACACCAGCGGCACTGCGACTAGCTCCTACTCTGACTGCAGAAGAAAGGACATCCTCCAGAAACTGTAGAATGTAGTTGAAGACGCCTGCTGCATTTCTGAGTTGAACAGGATATTAGGGCTAGGACAAAAGGTTGGAAGGATGTGATTTGATTGGCACTCACAGCCTGAGTTTCCTCAGACTCACTGACACAATGACACACATTGCTTTAGAAGAAATGTGCTAACGAAGTTCATCTCCGTTTCATGATGTCTTGGAATAAACCGTCTATGGTAGAGTGGCTCTATCTATAACCTCTACAGCGATAGGGATTGGTTACTCCCTTTTGCTTTTAATGTGGCCGTTCTGGTATAGGAATTGCTTGCTTGCTTCCGTAAATTGGTTACCAGGACTTTGTGGACGGTGGTAGAAGTGTGGATCCCTCTATGGTCATTAGAGGAGATTCTGGTAATTCCTACTGCAGGGTGTTTGGGTGGTGCCTCGGTCTCACACAGGTCTGATTTCTACAGTGCCTTTTCACCACCAGCAAGACGTTTCATAAGGCTGACCCTGTGTATAGCACACAGGGTAATTGAATGTGTACACTGCAGAATCGTAGCATATGTCGGCCAACACGATACGAGTAATTGCCCGTAGCTGACAGCCTGGTCCCTGTGCGCTTACCACTCGACGACAACGCAACGTTTTGTGACTTGAACAGCCTTCAACATGAAGTTATCGCTGTGTGTGTGTGTGTGTGTGTGTGTGCGTGGCATTCTGGTGTCTTGCGACCACAGAGGTTCTGAATGGCTCCAATGTGCCTGGAGAGGCTGGGAATGGGCCCACGGATAGTATCCCCCCCTGGGAACCCTCTGGTGGTGTGGAGGAGCTGCTCAGGGTGTTGAGTGATGGGGGAGGTGGAGGAGCTGCTCAGTGTGTTTAGAGGTGGAGGAGCTGCTCAGTGTGTTTAGAGGTGGAGGAGCTGCTCAGTGTGTTTAGAGGTGGAGGAGCTGCTCAGTGTGTTTAGAGGTGGAGGAGCTGCTCAGTGTGTTGTGTGATGGAGGAGCTGCTCAGTGTGTTTAGAGGTGGAGGAGCTGCTCAGTGTGTTTAGAGGTGGAGGAGCTGCTCAGTGTGTTTAGAGGTGGAGGAGCTGCTCAGTGTGTTTAGAGGTGGAGGAGCTGCTCAGTGTGTTTAGAGGTGGAGGAGCTGCTCAGTGTGTTTAGAGGTGGAGGAGCTGCTCAGTGTGTTTAGAGGTGGAGGAGCTGCTCAGTGTGTTTCGAGGTGGAGGAACTGCTCAGTGTGTTTAGAGGTGGAGGAGCTGCTCAGTGTGTTGTGTGATGGAGGAGCTGCTCAGTGTGTTTAGAGGTGGAGGAGCTGCTCAGTGTGTTGTGTGATGGAGGAGCTGCTCGGTGTGTTTAGAGGTGGGGAAGGAGGTGGAGGAGGTTGGGCAGGTGCTTGGCTTCAGGGGTTGCAGAGGGTCATCACAGTTGGAGTTCAGTACAGGAAAGGGTGGAGGTGTTAAGGGGTTCTTTCAGCCCGGGCTGAGGACGTAGATGCGTTGTTGTGTAATGTTGATGCTCGTTGGTCCCACCTCTCAGGAGGGAGCTGCTGTGACAGAAAGGTGCTGTTATTCCAGTTGCTTCAAAGAGTAAATGAGGCCCATTCACCATTTTGTTAAATGACATCACAGTTTTAAATGTTATTATTTAAGATTAAGATACCGCAAATTACAGCACTGACGCCGATTTGAACAGAGCTCTCGTTTCTGATGCATTTGACTGTGGAAAATCATTTTTTGCTGTGATATATTGTCGACAATACAATGGCAACCTTTGATCCTGAAAGATGCTCTGTGTAACTTTTTACCTACAACCCTGGCTTTTATTCCAAATTGCTTTTTCTCAGCTATTTCTCTACAGACCAAATATATTTAGACCGAAACTTCTGGGGAGATTCGAGACGTGGGTGGCTTGTATTTATCGACCCTCATAACTCTCAACTAAAGTGATGACTACAGTGAAAAAGTTACAGCTTTAAGCAACATGTTGAGACCTTGTTGAGTGAACCTCACTTTTGTATACATATATAATACATGAATAAATAGGGCTTGAGGTGTGTATCTTATTCTACATGAGGGCTGTGGGCTCACTGGGTCAGGGCTTGCTGCTTTCTGTCTCTGGAACCACACTTAACACGTCCGGAACTGACCCGGTCGCTAATACAGCTAACCGGGTGGGCACTTCTCTCTTCTCATTTCCCCTCTTCCTCTTTTTAATCCCAACCTTCTCCTGTCCCTACTTGTCCAAGTTTGAGTCTCACACACACTCTCACACTCATCACACACACACTGTTGGTCGGGTGTAAATTGTATTCAATATGTGTTGGTTTGTTATTGTGCTATCAGTTTGTGGTCAGACTTGTGTTTCGGTAGTTTAGCGTGCGGCGTAACGTCGGAGGAGGAGGAGCCTGCCAGGTCATGTGACACGGGTGGACTCACACTAGCGCTGTGCTCTTCTCATGTCTCCCTCTAGGTTTGCCCAAGAGAATGCTTCTGTTACCTGTCATGAAAATGCCCGCCTACCCCGTCCCTCACTACCACTTCTTTTAGCTCCCAGTGGGAGGGAGGGAGGGACACGCATATCGACAAACCAAACGCACCTAGACTTGTTCTGCTTTCTAGTCTCAATGTTATTTTTCCTACGATTTCTATGGGGACGTTAGAGTCAAACTTTAGCGAATTGATTTGTAAAAGTGATTTTACTTACTTTTTCTTTTGTTCTATGTTCTGTTTTTTATTTCCAAAAACATCTGAATGAGAAAGAAATACTGCAGGTTTAACTTCTTAAGATAAAAAAAAACTTGAAGGATTTGTACTGTAAATTGTTACCTCATTCTGTGAGTCTAAATTATAAATATATATTTGAACTTTTTGTTATTTGTTGTGCTTGTTCTTCGCTGGAAAGAGGTTAGCCCTGGGAAACCACACACTCATACATACACACACACACTTGTACAAATCTGTGTGAGCTGTGTGAAGGATGTATAGGTTTTAATGACACAATGTGGAAAAAAAAGGAATAAACGATCTCTTATAAAATCGGAACATTGCCTGGTGTATATATCCCCTCACTTGGTATCATACAAACAAAATATTTGGTTTCCAAATAATATATATTTTTCTATCAGTCTTATGTGGAAAAGCGCAGGTAGATTTGTTGTACTTCCTCCTGTAGAGATGTACCCAACATGTTATTCCACAGCCAGAACCTTTAACTTCCAAACAGAGGTACGCAACGCCGGCCTTGTGTTGTAATAAAAACACAATGACCTCAGGAAGGAGCAGTCCAGGAAAGTGCTGGAACATTCCACTTCCTCCTGAGTGTCATTTCATTGGTTCACCTAAGTTGCTGTTTCTCCGTCTGCATTGGATTTAGAGTATCCATCTGTGGATACTTTTCCAGCACTGATCTTCTACTTTGACCATAAATGTTTTAAGGGCACAACATGACAAACCCTACCTTTTTAATGAGTAACACTTTACAATAAGGGTACATTAATTAACATTTGTTAATGCAGTAATGAGCATTATTATATAGCATTAGCATAGGAGATCGGTTAGGGTTAACCTTCACCCAATTCAATAATGTATTTATTAAGACCTTCGTTAACATGAACACCATTAGTAAATTATTTCAATGCCATTAGTTAACTGTTATTTAATGTTTATTACTGCATTCACTTATTTTGATTAATGGTTAATTAATGTACCCTTACTGTAAAGAGTAACGTTTGGAAGTTATGAACAGGTATAACCAATATCTTGCATTGTTTGTCACATTGAAAAGGTTTTATTTTAATGCAAAGATTTAAAAAAATAAAAATAATGAGTGATAAATGCATTTATCCAGTTTCAAGTGCAAGTGATCTGAACTTGCTACCTTAAGGTTGAATACAGGACCATCTGTTTTTGCCATAATATCCAAATGACCATTAATTAAGACAAATTTGAGAAATAATCACAACAAAAATAACCATTCATGTAAAAGATACTCATTCATGTAAAAGTTGGTACATTTTCTAGCCGCTCTGCACACATTCGTAAGAACTCCAACAATATGGTCAAGTATTAGTCAAAGTTCAAAGGTGAGTGCTGTGGCCAATCAGGAGCAGCAAGAGTCCTGCCGACGTCTCCATGGTTACTGCTATGAGGCTCACCCATTGGATTGTTGACGACCGAATTATCCAATGGTTGGTTAAGATCCATCATGTTCCATTCATAAGTGTAGATGTATGGAAGACCTTACAGCTGTTATTCATCATTTGTTTGCCTTTTTCATTTTTCTTCCTCATACTGTCATCTACAAACGATTATATTTGCTTGCCAATGCTGCTGTACAGAGTATTTAAACCGATCTTTCAGATGAGACGTTAAATCGAGGGCCTGGCATGCCCTCTGAAAGAAGACCCTGTTGAGCTTGACATGTAAAGATCCCATGACACCCATTACTAGGAATAGGGTGCTAACCCCAGTGTCTGTACCACTCATCACTAGAGTAGGGTGCTAACCCTGGTGTCTACCACTCATCACTAGAGTAGGGCGCTAACCCTGGTGTCTCTACCACTTATCACTAGAGTAGGGTGCTAACCCTGGTGTCTCTACCACTCATCACTAGAGTAGGGTGCTAACCCTGGTGTCTGTACCACTCATCACTAGAGTAGGGCGCTAACCCTGGTGTCCTGGCTCTGTACCACTCATCACTAGAGTAGGGTGCTAACCCTGGTGTCTCTACCACTTATCACTAGAGTAGGGTGCTAACCCTGGTGTCTCTACCACTTATCACTAGAGTAGGGTGCTAACCCTGGTGTCTCTACCACTCATCACTAGAGTAGGGCGCTAACCCTGGTGTCCTGGCTCTGTACCACTCATCACTAGAGTAGGGTGCTAACCCTGGTGTCTCTACCACTTATCACTAGAGTAGGGTGCTAACCCTGGTGTCTCTACCACTCATCACTAGAGTAGGGTGCTAACCCCGGTGTCCTGGCTCTTGTACCAACATGGCCCCCTTATCATTACCTTGTTTCTAATTGGATGATTTCGTTCCTCACCGCTCCACTGTGAGGGCCAGTGTGGGGTGAGCGTTCTGACACACACTGACAACCACGCATCACCCAGGTGGTTGCTACCCACTAGATGAGGGGACGCCAGTCAGAACCCTGGCCAAAATACAGCCATAGGGTTACAGCCCCAAACAATTTACTTGAAACAAAAAATTATTAACTATAAGAAAAGTAGGAAATATTTTCTAGAAATATCTGACCAGATGAGCACAGGCTGGAATTGCCTTTTAGCAGTTCTTATGGTCGATGCATTAACGCCCCAAATAACATTTGGTCAAGTGATGTCTGTAGGCTACCGGATGACAAAAGCAGTTTCACATGGCCATACAGTTATTTATGTGATCGTCTTTAACTCTAATAACTTCTGTTTCCTCTCTCTCTTTCTCTGCCTTATCTGTTCGTCTATCTCTGTTCATCTATCTCTCTCTCTCGGTCTGTCTCTCTGTTCGTCTCTATCTCTCTGTGTTCATCTATCTCTCTCTCTATCTCTGCCTGTCTCTCTGTTCGTCTCTCTCTCTGTATCTCTGCCTGTCTCTCTGTTCATCTATCTCTCTCTCTATCTCTGCCTGTCTCTCTGTTCGTCTCTCTCTCTCTATCTCTGCCTGTCTCTCTGTTCATCTATCTCTCTGTCTCTCTGCCTGTCTCTGTTCGTCTCTCTCTCTGTATCTCTGCCTGTCTCTCTGTTCGTCTATCTCTCTGTCTCTCTGCCTGTCTCTGTTCGTCTATCTCTCGGTCTCTCTGCCTGTCTCTGTTCGTCTATCTCTCTCTGTCTCGCTCTCTCTGGCTCCAGGTGGTCTTTTCATCGACAACCCTTTCTACCAGCCACGGACCCTCGCCCCCTTCATCATACACCTGGGACCCCAGGACCTCTTCTCTGACTTCTAGAGGCGCAGAGAAACGCTGCTGCTACTCCCAGCGGGTCTCTCTCTCTCTCTCTCTCTCTCTCTCTCTCTTTCTATTTCTCTGGCCATGGTAACTGGACCGCTTCTAAATGCCCTCCTCCTGTTTTTCTTTTCTTTTTTGGGGGGGCATCTGGCCGCCGTACTTTTGAAGTTCCGAGTCATGGAGATCCAGACGGTCTGGCTTTATTTAGTTCAGTCTGCAACCCAAGTCTGTCTGACACGCCCCCTCTCCTCGCCTCCTTTCCTTCCTTCCTTCCTGGTCTAGACGACGTGCCACTAGGCAAGGAGGAGGAGGTGGACTCAATAGGAGTAAAAAATAAAATAAAAATAAGCAATAGTTTGGATTTTATGACACGAATGTTCAGCTGCATCTATTTAAACTGGGCTGAACCCTTGTTGGGTGTTATATTATATAAATAGAGTATAATTTATTATAGCAATACACGTGAAAACTCTTCTCTGCTTGGAGCTTACTTACTTGAGATGATGATGAAGATGTGAATGTCCAACAGCGTTTTCAAACAAGACAACCGCATTGCAATAGCTCATAATGATTGTATGTATGTGTACATGTGGCTGTAACATGACATGAAATATACAATTATATTGTATGGTGTATGTTTCTATAACAATGTGTTGATATTGTTACTATTATTATAATGTATTTATGTAAATATGCCATCAAATATAATTATCATTGGTATAACTTATTTTAGAGTAAGTGAAATGTAACTAATATCACAGTATATCGATAATATTTCTTCCAATTTTATATACACTGAGCAATGGAATCTAGTCCTAGGAGATGCAATATTATCTTTCATATTATGATATAACTGTGCTGTTCTAGTATAGTGATGCTTCCTTCCTTCCTTGCTCCACTTCCCCCCCTATTCCCTATCTCCTTTCCTGTGTCTTTGATATCTTCTGAGCCTTTGTAAGCGTCCTCTCTCCTGCCTGTGGGTTGTTCTGACGATCCGGAACCAGAGGTGCTCAACTGTTGAACTCTCGTGTTAACAGAACCACACGGGCACCAATACACACTCTCACTCTCTCTCTCTCTCTCTCTCTCTCTCTCTCTCTCTCTCTCTCTCTCTCTCTCTCTCTCTCTCTCTCTCTCTCTCTCTCTCTCTCTCAGAAAGCACATTTTCTATCGCCTCCTTACTGGCAGGGAATGTGGTGTGTGTGTATGTGTATGTATGTATGTATGTATGTATGTATGTATGTGTGTGTGTGTGTGTGTGTGTGTGTGTGTGTGTGTGTGTGTGTGTGTGTGTGTGTGTGTGTGTGTGTGTGTGTGTGTGTGTGTGTGTGTGTGTGTGTGTGTGTGTGTGTGTGTGTGTGTGTGTGTGTGTGTGTGTGTGAACACTACGATATATATCTTCTCTTCACCAAAACAAACACAAATCTCCCTCATCTCCTGTCCTGGTCCGCATTTTAGGCGGGAACAAAAAGCACAGTTGTTTGTGAGGTTTCTTTGATTTGTATGTGTTTGTTTTTCAGTTTGTTAGTTTGTTTTCAACCTCCTGGTTCTCTTTCCCCTCAGAGGGACATCTGTTTGTACAACATGGCCGCTGTGTTCGCCTCTTAACGATGGTGGAAGCTAATGCTAATGTTAGCGAACAGCAGAGGCAAACTATGGAGGACAAGAGGCTACAACCAGAGCCGTGTCAACTTAGAACCGGGATATATAACACCGTTAATTACCAGCTTTCGCCCCTTTCTGTGTATTTTAACAGCCACAGGAATTGCATACTTAACAAAATAGGGTAGGATTATCCATTGAGATTATCAGCAATGTAATAACGGCCCGACAGAGCACAAAAACTGGACTTCTACAATGGCTTAAACTGCATATCTCTTGCCACAGCATAATCCGTCCAACACGATTCTCTAGGCACATTTTATTGTAAGAAAATGTTTAAATAAAGAAGACGGCCTAGTCTCATGGTAAACATATTGTTGGGTTTGTTCCGTGACCGCTTTTATTCAGAGTAGTGATGATGATGTCGTGAGATGCCGCCATTCTTTTTGCTGTTGTTCTTTTTTAAGTGGTAAGGATGACGTCACAGGATGGCCTGCTGTAGCTCCACTGTACTTCTGGACATGTGTACGTGATACAGTGAGATACAGTGTCTGCCTAATATTAATGTCAGCATCCAGAACCGTAGAGCCAGTACTTTATCAATAATTTTTTTATTACAGTGCATCGCAGGAAAACGTATACAGGGTGTAAGGATCATAAGGCAATATTAAATGTAGAGTTATGAAAGTTGGGAAATTTGCTTTTTGCTTTTGAGATTGTGTTTGATGCAATGTCCTAAATGTGTAAATGCACATTTAGCCTACTGTACACATCCAAATGTGTTTGTGTGTGTGTGTACGTTGCCAGCATACACATACAAGCTCAGCCTTTTTTATGTGTGTTCATTACTTTTTAATAGTATTGTCGAGTTTTTGTGCATCGAAAAGGATTATTATTTTGGGAAGTCCAGCTCACAGAACGGTCTTTAATGGCGATTGGTTATTGTGTATTAGCGGTGAGAAAAAACAATGTGCAGTAGAAGGTTTTACATTTTCCTCTCATCATCCCACTTGATGCAGTGCTGGTACTGGCTAATCACTGGTGCTTCTGAACAAGAGCGTCCGAATTGAGCAAAGAAAATAGGAAATCTCACAGATGCGGCTGAAAGATTAAAAAAAAAAATATATATATATATATGTGGGTGGGGGGTGGGGGGGCTGTGGGATGCCCCAACTGCACAGCAGAATTTACTAGTTTCCTGGGTGGGCATTTATTAATTATAGGACATCGGTTGATAAATGAGGTCCTTTTTTGAGTTAGTCAGGCTACAACATTCGTATAATGTTATTTCAAGTAAAGCTGACGTTTTAGAGAGTCAGGTCCATAACTTAAATAATGGACTTCTAATTATATCCTGACTTACTTCAACTATTATTATTTTTTTAATTCTAGTGGCTGCACTACCCGATATACCTTTGTAAAGCATGTCCTATTTATATGGTTATAAAATGAAGTTTGTATACAATAGAATGCATATATAAATAGAGAGAGAAAGTGGTGAATGTTTGAGCAGACAAGGGGCTGATTTGCCAGATGGAGAATCTCCTCCATTTCAGACCTATATCTTAACGCTTCCTCCTTCTCCTTCTCCCGCCTCTTGCCTTCTCCTTCTTCTTCCTCTGCCTTCTTCCTCCTTGCTCTTTCTTCTTGAACTCCTTCTCTTTCCTTTCTCCTTCACCTCCTCTTTCCTCTTTCTCCTTCACCTCCTTCTCTTTCCTCTTTCTCCTTCACCTCCTTTCTCCTTCTCCTTTGTCCTGTTTAATTTAGCGGCGAGATCATCTTTCCTGTTTATATGGAAATTAGTCTAGGTGCTAAATTGCTTCGCTGTGAAACGGGATCAAGAATTGAAACGGCTTCATTGTATTTGTGTGGTCGGAGCTTTGCAACGCATCTTCAGCACACCTGGGTTCCTGGGTTTATTAAAGTATTACATTGTTTGTTGTAATGCTGGTTAACAAGTATGTCAACCACAAGCCAGTCTTGCGCTTTTATCGTATTTTATATTGGGTTTATTCTGGGTTTTTTATGTATCCCTGCAACAAATATTTCCTGCAGCTTTTTCTGAATCTATTCCTGCAACAAATGTACGCTCTATTTTAATAGTCCTCTATCTCTCTCTCAACTTGGACTATTCCTCTATCACTCTGTCTCAGTCTGTCTTTCTGTTTCTCTCTCTTTCCCTTTCTTTCTCCCTACCTCTCTGTCTGTCTCTGGCCGTCTGTCTCTCACTCTCTGTTCCTCTCTATGTCTGTCTCCCTTTCTCTCTGTCTCTCTTTCTCTAGCCCTCTCTCTGTCTGTCTATGTCTGTCTTGCTCTCTCTTTCTCTCCCTCTGTCCATCTCTCTCTATCTCTCTCATGCCTTGGAGAGCTGCCTTTTGACCCTGTGCTCTCCAGTAAGGGGCGGAGAATACATTAGAGCCACAACATCTGGCCTGAGAGGGTGTGTGGGTGTGTGGGTGTGTGTGTGTGGGGGGGGGGGGGGGGGGGGGGGGGTGGACGGTAGCACTGCATAATGATCATTACTATTTCTTATGGCTGCTCCGATTCCCCCTCTCTTGGTGATTTTAGCAGGTTAGCTGTGTGAATGAGAGTAACGCTAATATATATGTGTGTGTATATATGTATGTATGTGTATACATATATGTATATATTTATCTTGATATGTATATATGAATATATGTATATATATAGGTATATGTATATATATATTTACATATATGTATACACATATTTGCATAGTTCAATATGTAATCCAACATTGCAAATAGATAAGAAAGTGAGACGTTTATAAATGACATACTATATACCCACAACATACTCTAGCTTTTTCTTTTTGAAAGCAACTCTATATTCCAGCTAATCACCAGCCAGGAATCATTACACATGTACTGTTACGAACATGAATATGTGAACAGTGAATCGTTTTTTATTTGTTAAATAATGCCTGCATGGTTCTGAGTAGCAAGGGAAATTATTAAAGAAAAAAAGGAATGGGGGAATTATAAGCTTGTAAGCTCTCAATTATATGACACATGAAAACTATTATTCCCACTGAAGGCATGGCGTTTGATGTCCTTCAAGCTAAAGTCTCTTCTACTTTGACAACGACAATAAGGAATTAAAGCCTTCATCTGTGTTTTAAAATAGATTGGAAAGTAGATGCTTTACTGTAACCAAGGATTGCAGGGGCTGCCCTGAATTTCATTGTATTCTTCTGTATTCTGTTTTCTTCTTATTTTCTAAGCATTTTGCGATGAATAGCTTTTGGCTGAGGGCTGGGGATGCTAGACTTGTACCAGCTGGTTGGCTCGTTTCAGGAGAGCCGCTGTTTGTATACAACGGTTTGGCGAAAGGAGCATTTTTACTCCTTTGTGCTGCCGCTGAACCCTACTGAGATGTCTGTAGCAACGGACCCTTTTTCTTATCGGCTATTGATATAGCCGATAACGTGGACAGACACTGCAGACACTTCCTGTGCTGCTGCAAGCATGTATGAAGAACAATGTACTGCTTCAAACTGTATATAATATAAAATAATATAACGAAGAAGCACAAAACAAACGCAGAGAAGCAATACTGAGACAAAACCTTCTCAGGGGTTACCTGACGCCACACACACATGCACACACGCACACAATCCAATCAAAACCTTCACTTGCACCTACCGTAGTAGCATAGCACTTTGACACAGCGTAAAAGTCACCATGCTATGTTTTCATAAACATATGATTGTAATGATCTCGTCACATGGTTTGCGTTTAATAACATTCAGTGGGATTTGACTGCAAGGTTCGTCTCCATCACACTGAGAACCCTGGTGCCTAGCAAATGAGTCTTCTGTAGCATTTTCACCTTTACTCTCCACATGGTACTGTTTTGGCTAGATTAAAAAAAGGTAGAAGTTTATATTGTGTATTTAATAAGGGGAGATAAATCTCTATCTCTATTATCTAGATCTATTGTCACAATTACTAAAATCGGACGTTGATCCACACAACTATTGTGAGTGTGTCTGAAAGATGTGTCAGCAGCGGTGTTCAGATATAAGTGTTCTGTTGTTGTTTTAATCTGTGTATCGGTTCCTCCTCAACGTTCAATGATAACCCAAAGACAAAATGGCAGACTTTTGTTGCACAGATATGACATTCCCTTGCTGCTGCCACCCCAACCGAAAATAGTCTTCAAAGTAATAATAATAATAACAAGTAATTCACCATTGTAAGGTTATATTTATACAGTTATACTATCCTCTGAACTAAATGTTCATTTATATATCAAAAAAATTGAAACTTGAAGAGCCTGGAACAGTGTTTCAGGAACAAGAGATAAAAACAGATAAAGAGTAGGGTGTGACTCTCTCTTTAAAAAATCTTGTTCCCAAGGAGCGAGCGAGAGAGGGAGAGAGAGTGTCATCCTAGTCGCTCAGGTCTGGTGGGAGAGAGCACAGAGTTGCAGAAAGCTTGGGTAGCCATTTTGAAGCTTTGCAGAGTGGCAGAAATAGATCTGGGATCAGGTTTCAGCTGCGGAGGCAAAGTTTATCAGACAAACTGCTGAACAGATCATTTTGTGTGTGTGTGTGTGTGTTGGGTTGGGTGTGAGATTCAGATTTTGCTGGCTGGGACAAATGTGGTCCATTTCTATCTGTATGGAAATGAAGATGCGCCCCCTTCGATACACGGGCACATGCATGCCAGTCACACACACATCAAGATACAATTTCATCTAGGGAAATCGATCAGTGTCTTTGGTTCATCAGCCATTCGTCCATCCAGTCCTATAATATCCTCTGATAAGTGACTACGATGTTTTGGTTTTGAATGTACACTATTGTTCTAGTGATTGTAGAGTAGAATGTATTTACGCATAGAATAAACTTGTTTTTTTTGTAAAGACACATATAAAGAATATATATATGAATACATGCATATATACATCTATATCTACTTGTTTGTATGTGAATCTTTATTTATTTTTGCTACCCTGGCAAGAATCTACCCCGGCAAGAACCTTTTCTCATTTTTTTTACTTTGACTGTTTTCCCAAGTGGTGTCTTAAGAGTGATTTGAATTTCTGTATTTCTTTTGTTTGTATGTAAATAAAGTTATTTATTTTGCTTTTACTCAAAATGAGATTCAAACAGAGTCAGGGTTACGTGTGCTCATTCATATATGATATGGGATTTGAAAATAAATTATATGAATATCCATGAAGTTATTTCATTCAGATAATGGTACATGACAGAGTGAGACATCATTATTATTAATACTGCACTGGCTAAGAGGCAGATGATAATATTTGAGAATGGTCATTTTAACTATCTGTAATATTTACGATTATTAAAAAAAAAATCACAGTGGTAATGCTTCTTTGGTGGTCACAGTTATTGGCTATATTGCTTTGCTTGTAGAAGTGTAAAATAAAATGAAGAAAGGAGTGTTGATCTCTTTCACCTGAGCATGACTTTGTTCAAACAAAAAATGACATTTCGTTTAAATAGGTTCTAAAGTGGTGATCTTCAAGATCTCAAATTATTTTAATTTTAATAAATGTCTGTTAAGTCACTATGTATCGCCCGAATGAGGTAACACAATGGGGATTGAGCCTATGGCAAACTGATTCTGCATTTGCAGTATTATGAATGTTCCTGCCATGCATTCAAATCCTAAGCGGCGCAATTAGTGACGCGTTTTCCATTACTCAGCAGTGGTTGTTCCGCCAGAGAGGCCAGGCGGAGCTCCCCAAACAGACTCGCTCTTCGTCTCACTTGTTTGCGTCACTGTGTAATGTTTTTTTTTCACCATAGAGAAAAAGGTAGTCAAAGAGAACGAAACTGAGTTATTCGAGATTACCGCCATAACCTCAGACTGAATCAGAAAAAGACTCACAATGCACACTTCCTCTGTTCAGATCAGTACACTGGAAAATCAAAAAAGAAAGTATATATAAAAACGCAAAAGCAATAGAAGAAGAATAAGCATTGTATTCATATTCAATCTAGGCCTAGGCATACAATATAATTAACAAGCAGGGGTGAAAATAAACACAAATAGGCCTTGGGGAAATGGTTTGGCCAAGCAGCGTGTCAGTCGGTTCTATTGGGGTCAGCATTGCTACTGGTTGACTCAGAGTACCATGTTACATCTCCAACAGTCAACACCAACCCACAGAGCTCCACAATCTTTCATTTACCTGCCAAGGGATCTGTAGCATGCGCGCGTGTCATCTCGCGACTCCTGGAAGGAACCGGGAGGATCGCAGGAAGGCGCAGGGAAAAGTGTGGAGAGGAGAGACGACGGGGAAGGGGAGGGGGAGGGGGCGATGACAGTTACTCCTAGCAAATTAACCCCGCTCCTCAAATCTCATCAGTTTGCTTCCAATCCGTCCGTCCGTCCACTTATGGAAGCCGTCACATACTTGCCAGCTCTCACTTTACACGTGAACTGTTATTTGCTTTTAGCTTTATATATAGGCCTACATACATGACGTAGTCCCATTTGGTTGTCTAATTCAATTTCTACATCAGTATGAAATTATATTTTGAAATGAAAGCATGCTTTAGTTGACATTGACTAGCCTACTCCATGATGTGGCACATCAGAAGAAATAAAAACGGAATAAAAACAGCAAGACAACTTAAGACATGGAAGGCTCTAAATAATTGACCCCGTGGCCTAGGTGGTGGTGACCGTAGTGAAGATAAACAGAACTTGATCGCCTCTATATCTCCTATTCCTGTCCAATCTGCTCCTAAGATCGGTCTGGATCAGCATCACTAATTCCAGCCTGATAAAGCGATCGTGTTGAGCCTTTACTCTCCATATGGGGTCCGACAGAACAGGCCCGAAGACATGAAGCAGATTGCAGAAACATTGGCACTGAATTAAATGTGTGATTTATGTAGGCCTACGTACACTTAGATTATGATTATGTAAATAAGGCGTCGAATTGTCGTTTCTCCCTTTACAACCATTAAAAACACTTATTTTGTTAGATGACAAAAATTATATTGCACATAAATGCACTTAATGGTGTAATTAGGAATATTTACTCAAATGGTCAGAATCATTAACATGTGCAGTACGATATAGTGTGAGTGACTTCTACGTCTCAAACACTACACATGTTAAACGGGGACATCATTTCCAAACACAACATACTTTAATGCAAAACCATGTCCAAAGCCATTACTCCGCCACATGACCCCTTTCAATCTCCAAACAAACAAACGTCCTCCCTCTAAATTGTCCACTAAATTAAACATGATCGTGGTATCACGGTGGTCATTCATCATCACAAGTAGGGTGGAATATCATCTTCCCAGCACAGCCGTCATGTAGACCAAGTGGAGGCAGCTGCGTAGCTCCTAGCCAGAACAAAATGGTATAAACTAGATAAGAGGCGATGAAAGCAGATACCACCTACATAATGTAATACTATCAGCATGCATCACTTCCCCATAAAGAGCAGCTAATTAGCGCGGGTAGTGCAGACTAAAACAAGCCAAACAAAGCTTGGACTACTTCACACCCAAGTAGGCCTACATTAGATAAATATGGCTGTGAATTCTGGCACCATAGATATGCCAAGCCATAATGGAGCTACATGCACACTATCTGCATTGATGTTAGAACAAATGTATACACTAAGTGAGACTCCTAATTTTAACTCCTGTTACCTCAAGGGTAGATCTAACTTATAGCTTAATTCACAAGTGGACATAGTTCTACATAGAACTGACAGTATTCGTATTTGGTATTGCTCAAAAAAATGTATATATATAATAACTGACAGTATTGCTGTCAGTTCTATATTGAGCTAATGACACACACAAAACCCGGAGTGTAATGTGCACATTCACAAGGGCAGTGGCAGGGGGACGGGGGGCGTAACGCCAGGCGACTCCCGGGTCTCTCTAAGCTTAGGTTCACCCTGCACCTCATATCGGTGACCCGCAAGGCCGCGCGCTGACCAAATAACGTCCTCACGTCAGCATTTCCGTGCCACGCAACCCCCCTGAGTCTGTTGCTGTCTGCTGGATGTATTTATAGCGGCTAAGGGGAGTGCCAGAACGAACAAGTTAGCGGGGAAGGCAGAGCACATTGATTGCATAATGCTGACGCTCGTTACCGCCAGTTCCTGACGGTGTAACGGGTTTCCAAGATCTCCATTTCAGTCATCGCCGGAGGTGTTCATTTTATGGGAGTTGTAAACGCTCCCACTGATATAACAATGTCGCCTCGGACATACACACTCGTCGCTTTCGCAGAGCTGCCAACGTTCATGCATTGAGCGTGAGACTCACTCAAATGACCTTATTCACACGCGCTCACGCCACACCTCCTATTTATCACTCAAATTGCGTATATAATCATACGATGCGCGTCCAAGCCTTGGTTAGAACCGTGCAGAGCTCTTAGAAATCTGACCGCGACCTTACGCGGACAGCAGAGCAAAATAAACGATTGCGCATCTACATTGGTTTGTACGGTAAAGCACTTTTGCTCAGACAGACTTGATTGTGCAATTAAGTGCACCTCGTAAATTCAGAAATATGTACTCGAATGGCCACGAAAGTTGTTTAAAACGGGAAAGATTATTTTTTTCTCTTATTTTCCTTTGTTGAAATACAGTCTTGCCCAATATGCATGCATTGCTATACAGGCAGATATATACAATTCATAAAATAATCAAATCAAATTGTTTTCTACAAACTCCACAATATTCTGGTTCAACATGTCTCCAAGTACCAGGTGAAACCTGGTATATATATGTGTGTGTGTGTGTGTGTGTGTGTGTGTGTGTGTGTGTGTGTGTGTGTGTGTGTGTGTGTGTATATATATGTGATTAATAACGTGTGCAACATAAAGGAGGGCGGCCAATAGAATCAGACACAATCTCTCCGTGTTCATATCTTTATGATGAAAGTCATGAAGTATACACAATGCAACCTACACTATTACAATGTCCACACGTTGATAATGTTCCTTGTTGTCCAATGACAAAGCTACGTTTTGGGCATGTCAGTAACAAATTAATAAACAGCAGTTTGACTTTCAAGCTTGGAGCGAAATAAAGGAAACAAGTAAAAACATAGTGAAGTCAACTGTATCACAGCAGGTAGGTAAGGTACAAGTAGGCAACATTAGTTATAAAATAGAAAAAACATGAAACAAACCCCCATAATTATTGACTTATGGTTTATATGTTATTTACAACTCAGTGGTTAGAGGAATTAACCCCTTGTTATTTGGCCTTTCCTCATTGCATCACGGGTACATTTTCGACCCACTGATCGCTCCACCTTCAAACTACATTCAGCCAGCTCACAATTCACCAGTTCACTTCACATCGTCCGACACACTAAATTGTTTCTTAACGTCTCAACGTCGACAGAAAAGTGTTAACAGGATGAGTGATAATGATGTAGAAGTTATCAAGCTTTCTTTTGGATTTTCCTTCCCAAAGACAAAGAAAAAAAAGCACAATAACATACACACAGCTAACCACCCCTATTCCACATGGGATGGGATTCACTGTGACCCTGGTCCGAACTCCTGTATGGCCTCTGGTGACCCTGCCTGGTGACCCTCTATGCCAGATGGACCAATCAGCACGTTGGTCATCGACTCACTAAGTGTAGGACCTGGAGTCTGTGAAGGCAGTGGACATGTATCATGAAATGTGCTTTTGTTCCGTGGAGGGCTCTTGGAAGAACACACGTTTTAGTTGTTGCTGTGCTTTTAACAAGATTTCAACGTATGGATGTGTGTATCGAGTCGATGCTAAATATAAGTGTGTCTCGGTATGCTGGTAAAGGTTCATGCTGCGCTAACACAATATGGCTGCTAACCTAGCAAAGCATCGCATCCAAACATGACCTCCTCTGTTGAGGTCGGGGGGGGGGGGGTGTCGGGGGGTCAGTGAGGGGGGTGTCGGGGATCAGTGAGCAGCTGGAGGCACGGGAGCTGGAATAGGGATTCAGGGTGAGTGGTTCAAACATGTCTCCCAAATGGCCGGATGGAATTACCAGTGCCTGTGTGTGCATGCATATGTGTGTTTATATGTTTGTGTATGTGTGAGTATTTCACATATATCAAGCGGTTTGACCCTTGTCTTAAGTGACGGATAGGGTTTCAAACACACGCTGGTCTTTGTGCTGTGGCTGGGTTGTGTGTGTGTGATATATATATATATATATATATATATATATATATATATATATATATATATATATATATATATATATATATATAAAAAACTGAATTATATATTCAGTTAGCCAAGTTTTCATGAGGTTTACATGTATCCAAGATATTTGTTTCCAGGTCCCGTTGAGAATAAACTCTCATGCATTTTTACGTTAGAGAATTTAGATTGAATAGTTATTTACTACCACGGGATATGGGCACGACTGCCTCTCTCTGGCACACTGTACATCACATCGTCATTGTCTTCTGCTATATGTCCCTACGCGTCAAATGCCATGGATCCAAGCTACGGTCGTCCTATCCACCAGAATCACTTGTATACACACAGGTTAATCAACGCAATCCAGACAATTAGAAAACTCATAAATGTTCCTTTTACAAGCATGCACACACACGCTCGCAGGCTAAATTAGTGCTTTCTTTGTATTCTGTCCCTCTGTTCTGTTCATATTTACACGCCATACGCATCCATGGCTGGTCAGTCAGTCACTGAAGCACATCTTTTCTCAAGTCCAATTGCGCACACACACACACACACACACACACACACACACACACACACACACACACACACACACACACACACACACACACAAGCAAATACACAATCCTGACATTAACGGAACATGCCAACCCACACATATTTCCGTGTTTTTTTCTTATAGCACATTCTTATACATAACCAAAATAATTGACATTGTTAAATGTAAATTTGAAAAAAAGCTCAGTTCTGAAAAAGGCATCTCATTATATTTCAGCTCAGTACCTAAAGATAATTTCCTTTCTCTTACGCAGGGGACAACGTTTGCTTGTGCCTGTCATTGGAGAGTTGAACATAAACCGGGAGTTGTGACGCATGCGATCAGCCTGTATTCAGCCCCACTCCTCAACGTTTAAATATCAGTAGTACAAAGATTAAAATCAACAAAGCATCTTCTCTCTCACACCGAGCACTTGGATTTTGTTCAACGGTACCGCAGCGCCAACGAAACAAACACTAAACCCATCGTGAGCGGTGGATGGTCGGATAATGGACTTACTGGGGGGGGTGGCTGGTTACAGCCTGCTTATGAGGATTAGGAGGATAGGATGGGGTATAGTGTTAACACAGTTTGTTTTTTTAAATCCCCTGATCATCCTGGGGGGTAGCAGTCAAGTTATGTTTAAATCCCTTCAGCGGGTGAGGGCTTGGTAGTTATGGGGTCCAGACGTTGCTGTTAGCAGCGGTGGTGGTGGCGGTGGTGAGTGGGCGGGGTAGAGGGGTCAGTTAGGTGTTCTCCTTGCCCCCCTGGGTGCCCGTCACCGTTTTGATGGAGCTGAGGGTCCGGTTGAACCAGGTCTTCTTTGCGGCCTGCACCTCGTTCAGGGCTAGACCCAGGTGGTGCTCCAGGTCCTGGGACATGAGACAGGAAGGAGGAGAGAGGGAGGAGGAGAGGAGGAGGAGGAGAGAGGAGGAGAAAGAGGAGAGAGGAGGAGGAGAAGGAGAAGGAGGAGAGAGGGAGGATGAGAGAGGAGGAGGTGAGAAGGAGGGAGGAGAGAGGGAGGAGGTGAGAAGGAGGGAGGAGAAGAGAGGGAGGAGAGAGGGAAGAAGGGAAAGAGGAAGATGAGTAGGAGCAAGGGACGACATGAGGAAATAAAATATGTACGATTCTTCCAAAAACATCCAGCACCAATATACTTCATTTCATGTAGTTAACAGTAACTATATTGTTTACCTATAAACCATAGTAAAAAGTACATTTTTAACTGTACGGTTTAATATTTTATATAGCAAGAAGTGCCCGTAAACGGCAAGTGGCACTAAATGGCATCTATAGAAATGTAAGGAAAAACATTTTTAACAATGTTTTTACATATTATACCATGCATTTCAAATATTTATACTGATTATATATCTTGGATGTTAAAAGTGGTCAATACCCGTGCTCAACCAATACCAAGAGCAGAAAGACCACATGTGATACTTTGATTGTATGTTCCTTCAGCCCCTTTTATTGGCCTTCATCCGTCTACTGAAGTGGTCCTGCACCATTGGCCCGTACATACGGTTAGCATTGTAACGTGAAGCCATACTTGAATGAGCGACACATATTTGAAGGGACTGGCACACGAGCGGCCAAGCAGCAATGTGTATGTGGCTACCACAGAGAGGAGAGTGCCTGTCATCAGATCAGTCAGCATATAGCCATGGCGGCCCGCCCACCTCTACTGCACACACTGATGGGCCTGTCAGACACACTGCATGAGCCACACCGTTATGACTCCATTGCTAGCGCTGCAGACCCACTGTCAAAACACGGCAAATTGTTCTCTGAGCCCACACGTCAATACACTCATGGCGCTCAAACTGGATGTGGCAGTGTTATCAGAATTTGAACGATACATTTATGCACGTCATTGTTTTGCTCTGTGTGTGCGCGTCTCTCTCTGCCTGTATGTGCATCCAACATGGCGTCCTACCTAGTCCTACCACCAGGTGTAAGTCAGCTCCATCCAACAGTAGTAAGATCGCATTTCCTATTTCGATTACATCCATCTAAAGACATGAACCTCAACTTGGGCTGCAAGAAATAACAAAAAACTCTAATCTAACACACGTATCTTCCACCATAAGCATCTGCACCACTGTATACAGTGCTGTAGCTGTATCTTAACCACACATACCTACACTGTATACAGTGCTGTACCTGTACATTAACCATACGTCTCTACACTGTATACAGTGCTGTACCTGTACATTAACCATACGTCTCTACACTGTATACAGTGCTGTACCTGTACATTAACCATACGTCTCTACACTGTATACAGTGCTGTACCTGTACATTAACCATACGTCTCTACACTGTATACAGTGCTGCACCTGTACATTAACCATACGTCTCTACACTGTATACAGTGCTGTACCTGTACATTAACCATACGTCTCTACACTGTATACAGTGCTGTACCTGTACATTAACCATACGTCTCTACACTGTATACAGTGCTGTACCTGTACATTAACCATACGTCTCTACACTGTATACAGTGCTGTACCTGTATCTTGCACTCAGCCTCCACCAGCTGCAGCTTGGTCTGGGCCAGCTCCAGCTCCATCTCCCTCAGCTGGTTCTTCAGGCTCTCCTTCTCTTCGCTCTCCTCGGGCCCCATGGCAGCCAGGGGCCCCGCAGCCAGGCGCACGCGGCCCTCCTTGTTGAAGAGAACGCTGCACTTCTCACAGCCGTCCACTTTGGCCTGACGCAGGCCCAGGGGAGAGACGGGTGAGAGGTCGTGGTGGAGGGGGTAGAGAGAGGAGAATTAGGAGAGAGAGGTGGGGCGGTGGGGGGGGGGGTGTAGATAATAAGGTGGGGGGAGGTAGAAGAGGAAAGAGGGGCAGAGGACGGTAGAGAAATGTGGGGTGGGGGAAGAAGTGGAGAAAAAAACAGGGAGGGACAAGGGGGATGAAGAGGTAGGGGGAGACAGGGGAGAGGTATGAGAAAGGGAGACTGAGGTAGAGGGGGCGAACGTGGGCGGGAGGATAGAGGGGGATAGAGTGTGGAGGGAGGTAGAGGGGGAGAAAGGGGGAGAGGGAGCTAGAGTGGGAGAGTGACCTACCTTGATTTTCTCCAGCTCTCCACGGTTAGTGGTCTGCTGCTTCTCCAGACGCTCGCTGAGCTGGGAGCAGATCTACACAACAAAGTTCAAAGGTCACCTGACTGAACACCACCATTTGCATATAAAGACGGTATTTATAAAGTGTCTGTGGCAATATTCCCTCTTGCCGTCTTTTCTCTCCTACACCCATATTCCACAAAGTAGCAGACAGACGAATGCGTGTTGGCACACACACACACAAACACGCCCCCGAACTGGTCCTGTAGCCGGCGCTACACATGGATCTCAGTGAGACCCTGACTCATCTTAATGGCGACATCACTTTGTTCTTTATTTCTGTTCAATTTAGCTTAGCGGATAGCTTTATACAAACAAGCATGTAAGGAGAGGGACGTATGTTTAGCAAAATACTCACCAGGCAAAAGAAAGGCTATACATATCTTGCGAAGTGCATCTGAATTCCAGATGTATAGCTTTATAGGGATTGTGTAGGCTGACATAGTGACTGTATAGCTACATTGGGATTGTGTTGGTTGTCATAGTGACTGTAAAGCTATATAGGACCAAAGAAAATCATGGGGATTTCAAGGAATCAAATGTAATGCCAGAAACATCAATGTATTCCTTGTGGAAAACGATTAATGGTGCGTCCTGCAGAGGGCGCTATAGTAAATTCACCTATAGTTGATTCCCAAATGTGTTTGGCCGCTTTCATAGAAAGAAAATGGCGGACACAATGGACCTGTAGACCCTGAACCCCAATGTTAAACCCACAAAAGATAAGATCGCATTTTTTTTAATGTCTTATCGTAATTCTTACAGAATCTAAATATTTACAGAATCGCAATTCAGATCATATCGGCACTCGGAAATCATTTTCATATCGCATCGTGCGGTCCCTGCTGATTCCCGCCCCTACTATTAAGCATGTCAGCACTCTTGTTTCTTTTCACAGCCCAACACAGATCATCAGTATCATTTATACAAAGACCGGGAATCATCTTCCATACCGCCAAGACAAACAGACATGAACACAACTTTAATAACCAAGACATGAACTATTATTTCTAGGCGTACATGAATCTATCTGGGAGGCATGACAGTAGAAAACAACACAGAACACTGTTGTCTCTCCATCCCCCATCTCTCTCTCTACGGACATGTCTTCCAATGTCCAATCTCGAGCCACTCAGTGCAGCCTCCCTTCAGAATAAAAGCGCAGCCGTTCAGCTGAAAACCATCATTTCCCCACTAGGCTTATTATAGCGTGGCTCTCTGCTACACGCTGCTGATGTGAAGGGCTCTTACACCAGAGAGTTCAGCCACACAGGCACGCACAAAACCCATCATGGTCCTTTTATATTAGCTCTATCATTTACAATTTCCGGGATATATTTTTAAATCCCATAAAGGGGGAAGATATGTTTCTAAAAATGTATGATAATAATAATAATGTGTCGATGCCATTTCCTTTGTTCCTCATGTGAAAAAGTTAGCGACAAGCCAATTGTGCAATTCATAGCTCTGTCATCATATGAGATAATATTAGAATGGGGTGGAATTATACTTTTCAGCCCCAAGGAACATATGGCACAATAATACACAAGAATAGACTATACTGTAGGGGGATCTTTTAAAAACCAGATCATTTCCTTCAATAAGATAATAATACAGTGACTGTACTTTGAGTGTACTTCTTAGCGTGGTGTGTTTCTTGTCCTCTGAAGGTTAATAAGGGTGTGTGCGGACGATCGCCCGAAAAGACCCTGTGAGGTTCTCTGGTGTTGTGACATTTAGCAGCCCGCTGGCTGGCTGTTACAAGGGGACTAGAGAAACTTGAAATCACTGCAAAACATTCTGCACGCCTGCAGAGGTAGTGGGATAAGCCCTGAGTAAAACCAGAGCAGAATCGCTGTTAGAGTTAACACAAAGATTCTGCCGTCACGTGGGCTCAACGGGGGAAACCTGTGGGAGTTGATCATTGTTTTAAGGTCTACATTTAGCCATCACTAGCATATAACCGAGAGGGCTGCCATTGAGGTGCATATAGGTTAACGGGTAATTTGTGCGCTGCAGACATGTGCCACATGAACCCAAGACACACATGGTGTCTGCGGCTGATGTACAATCTTTGGAATATGGAATACGAATGTACTTCAGTGAACATGCTCCTGTCTTTTATAAACACACTTCATGGTGACTCACTTCAAAGTATTTACAAAAACATTTAAAAACATTGGTCGTTGACCAGAACAAACATCCCTAATGGACATTAAAGTATATCTATGACCAATGTTTGTGGTGAGTTTGGGAAACATGTGCTTAACGGTGTGGGAGGACAAACCCACACACAGACAGACAGACAGACATTAGCCCCTTATATAGTCAGTTCTAGCTGGACTATATTGTGTCATCAACATGTGGAGTGGAGGACAGCAGAACTGTGTGGCTCTGGTGCCTCTTTAAGGGGCAGTGGACAGTAAAGCAACCGAGATATTAATGTATTCAATTACAAAAAGAATGCAATGATCATTTGGATTAATAGACCGAGATTTTTACAGTAATGATGCCAGGATGTCAATCACTGACTGATTGACTCCTACTCTTTTGTAACTCCTAATCATAAGGAAGTAGAAGTCTGACGCAGTTTCACTTCTTTAAAGCCAGGAAGAAAAGGAACAAAACAAATGCCTCAGTTGTTATTAGGCACAGAAGAGACTCTACTTTCTAACGCCTTCAACAGAACATAGGCGGTCTAGACCTGCTTGTATTCCCCGATGATGGAGCCGTTCTTCTTGATCTCAGACTCTGACTTGTCCAGCTCCCGTCTGCACATCTCCTTCAGCTGTAGAGGACACACACACACACACACACACACACACACACACACACACACACACACACACACACACACACACACACACAAAGAGTAACAGTGTTAGCGCGACCCTTGGCAGAGGACAAGAGTGACAAAGGCAATGTCAACAGAAGGCCCCTGGGGCCCCTGTGTTCTTCCAAGATGGCTGCCTGAGAGCATTAACCAGACACACGCGGTATTGGCATCTTGATGGCGGAAGCCAAAGTCATGACCTCGACACAAATCAAATTGAAACCACCAACGCAGTCTCCACCCAGCATCCACCTCCGCCCACACGAACACACCAGGGGGAGATTGACAGAGAGAGAGAGACAGTGCAAGAGAGAGCGAGGGGGAGAGAGGGAGGGGGAGAAAGAGAGTGAGGGGGAAAGAGAGAGTGAGGGGGAGAGCAAGGGGGAGGGGGAGAGAGAGAGCAAGGGGGAGAGAGTGAGGGGGAGAGAGAGGGAGGGGGAGAGAGAGCGTGAGGGAGAGAGAGAGAGTGAGGGGGAGAGCGAGGGGGAGGGGGAGAGAGAGAGCGAGGGGGAGGGGGAGAGAGATCGGTCCGCAGTCTGCCTTAAAGGCTTCATTTCCTCGTACATAATCTCCAGATCCTCAGGGCCGACAGATAAACAAGACAAGAGACTCCGCACGCCTCCGAGGCGTCCACGGCCGTGTCTCCATTAGCGAGAGAGTTATACTCTCCATCATCCCGATCTGGATTTTATCAAACGGATGTAGGGACTGAAAAAAGCTGCATGTTCTTTCTTTTAGTCAACCCAGTCGAGACGAAAGACAACCGTTATAACTTTATGATATATTACGTAGAAGCTGGCATAATATAGTTTTTCTGGTTTCCCGTTCCCTTGCTAGCTGCTGCTGACGTTCCATCACATGATAAGACAACCGCTACTTCCACAGGAATAAAGTCTTTCCTCTTCATCGAGATTTAAAAACAAACCCTAAAGCTGTTCAGCACTTTGACTTTCCACTCAACTGTCCTTTTTGTGTGGCTTTTGTGGAGTTGAATGTGGGCTGGTATAATAAATAGTCCCTCTCTCCACCAATTACACAGGGAACACATGCTGACCTGCGCTGACTCCTCCTCTAGTCGCCTCTTCTCGTCCTCCGAGTCCACCAGCTTCTGTTTGGTCATCAGCAGTTCCTTGTTGAGGGCATCCGCCTTCTCCTCAGCCTGGAACACACACACACACACACACATATTCACCGAACACACACATGCCCACACATATTCACCAAACACACACATGCACAGACACGCACACACAGACACAACACGCATGCGCACACACGCAAAATACTAATGATAAACTGGCTGAAGCCGCTGTCAGGACAGAATGCAGCTGCAGTGTATCTGGAGGTCATTGTGCACACTCAGTGCTGAAGGTAATCACAGCACGGAGGTCAGAGTTTAACCTCACATAAAGAAGAGCACAAAGCATGAATGTGCACACACAAACACAACATAAATAACCTGAACTACGCTTCTATCTTTAACCTTCACCGTTATGCTGCACAGTTACCTCACAATACAACGTTAAGAAATGTATTACATTCTTTAAGAAATGCGCACACCAAACACACAGACAATGAAACTGCAAAGACGGACCCATCTACACTCCTAAATGTGATGTTGAATAGCATACTCACAAAGATGCACGTGCATGCCCACCCATAGCACACGTTTTTCTCAAGGGCCCGGAAAAGACACAGTGCTTGTATATTATCGCTCTACACATGGCGGTCCCCCGGCGGTTCTTACGTTGTCCAGGTCCTTGCGCAGGGCGATCTTGCTGCTGACCAGCTCGTGGGCCAGGTCGTCGTTCTCCTGCTCCAGCCGCATGTTGGCCTCCTGCAGACGACGGTTCTCCCGCTGGCGGGGGGGCCGACGGGAAGAGAAGAGGAGGGAACAAACAGAAAGAGAGAACATGAACAGTGACCGATCGGAGTGGCACGTGGCAGAACAGAACAGGAAGCTGTGCATTTCAGAGAAATCTGGACAGGATCACGGGGAAGAGGAAGACGAGCAGCGGAACTGAGCTGTTTTCAGAGCGCTTTGGTTCTCGGGGAGGGCCCGTTAGCGGTGGTCATGTGACACTGGGGCATAGCGGAGACACTGTGGTCTGTAATGGTCAACGGAGCATGACTGGCGCACTGGATTACTCATTAACATGCTACATGATAGCACACGGTACTCGTACACAATTCATTAACAACACATCTAGTTTTCCATATAATAAGTGTATGTGTGAGCCACATCTATATAGGGGCTTCCTGTTGATCCTGGGTGTGTGTAGGGCACAGTGTGTGCCTGTGTGTGTGTGTGTGTGTGTGTGTGTGTGTGTGTTTGCCTGTGTGTGTGCGTGCAGCACAGTGTGTGTGTGTATGTGCCTCACATCTGTAGACACATCCTGTTATCCTGGGTGTGTGTGTGTGTGTTTGTGTATGCATGTGGCACAGTGTGTGTGTGTGCGTGCGGCATGGTGTGTGTGTACGCATACATGTATTGAACAGTGTGCGTGCATGAGTGGCAAAGTGAGTGAGTGAGTGAGTGAGTGAGTGAGTGAGTGAGAGAGAGAGTGAGTGTGTGTGTGTGTGTACCTCGTATCTCTCGATGGGAGCCTCCTGTTGCTCCTGCTCCTCCTTGATGGTATGGTACTCCTTCTCGAACTTCTTCAGCTTCTTCTGGCTGATCTGCACCACAAACACCACCCTGTCAGTTACACATCCTGCACATACATTTAGAAATAGTCCAATAGTCCAATAATAGTCCTAATACAGTAGCTACAATATTCCAAAGCACACACGAGCCAGTGCGTTAAGCCGCACCACACAACCGTTGGCACTCCTTTTACTACAAGTATCGCAAATCGTACAGAATCTAACTAGTGACAGGATCGCAATACAGATCACAATGGCACTCAAACATATGTTTAATATCGTATCGTGAGGTCCCTGCCGATTCCTACAATAGTTCAAAGGACAGCACATATGCACGAGTCTATGACCTTTGGCGCGCACACATAGGATCCTAGAGATGCATTCGATACACCAACTTTGCATCTCTTGTGTTGACTAAGCAGATATGCAAATGCAAGGTTGGATACATTGTTGTGTTTTTATGTCCTAATAAAATGCACGCGGAGAGTACCGGCAGGTAGTGTGAAATATTAGCACTGCATAACGGAGCGTTAGCACTCTCAGTGGGATCAATACACTGCAGAATGCATTTACAGATTTACGTTTAGTTAGAAGTTACCAAAATTACAAAATACAAAATATGTTAACGGATATTTAAGGATATTTTGATAGAGGAAATACAATAGAATCCTTTGATTATAAACATTTCCTTAAAGACTAAGTCCATGTAGAGATAGAGATACAGAATTTCTCACTTCCTACCTGTCTGTTCCACCTGTGCACTTTATAACTTAAGTGTCTTATTATTATTGAGCTATTAATTGTTTTATTATTCAGTATAATTATCACATTGTTGTTCTGAAATTGTTCTGTATAATATTCAATGAAGCAAATTATATTACCATTATTATAATTATTTTTATGAATGAATGAGGTCAATAGAAGAACAACATTTATTTCTAAACTGAAAGAGGAACTTTTTTCAGATTCAAATGTCATTCATGAAACCTTTTTCCTTTGTGTTACATTTGTTTAATAATAACTGAATAGCCATTCCCTCCACAGGAAGCGTACGGTACAGGTGTGACAGTAGCACACGCGCGGAAATCATGCTACGTAAAATATGCTACAAATCTAAATCAATCAATATCAGGCTGCCACACAAATCTCCTTAGAAATAATTGAATGCATGGAGAAACATCGTGTGTTGAACTCATCCATTGCAGTTCATCTACCCACACACCCTTCCTCTGGTACCCCAGGTGCTATAGAATACGTAGTGTTGTGAGTGAGTCTATTTCAGTCCTCAGAGACACATCACCAGCTTGTACAACATACAGTACCAAACAAAGGTTCAACAAGCTATGAGTCAATCTGTGTAATCTGTAGGCTGTGATATGTGTGGGGGCGGCATCTGTGTGTGTGTGTGTGTGTGTTACAAGTGTATGAGTGCACATGGGAGTATGATCAAGTTGTGTGAATTTGTCTGAGGTGTGTGAGAGTGTGTGAGTGTACATGAGAGTGTGTTACATGTGTGGGTGTGTGAGAGAGTGAACATCTGTGCGTGTGAGAGTGAGCATACATGTGAGTGAGTGAGTCAGTGTCATAGTATGTGTATGCGCTTGCATGCATATCTGTGTGTGTGTGTGTGCGTGTGTGCGTGTGTGCGTATGTGTGTGTGTGTGTGTGTGACCATCTCATCATGTGTCCACATCCGCTGACCCTGCTGTCTCCCAGCCCTCGTCACCTGTCCCGCTTGTCAGGAGCGAGACGACATGGGTGTCACGTGACCTGCGCGGGAGGCTGGGGGGAGGTGGGTCTACATACCCCTCTTCATGTAAGAGTACAGAACTCTGCGGGAAGCTTTTTTATTTTCTGCCACTTCGAAATAGACGGTAGGAAGGTGAAAGATGACGACCAAAAAAAGCAACGAGAGGACAGAGGTCATGAGACGTCTCATCCATCTCACTCTCTTGCTTTGTCTTCACCTTTCCTGACTTCCCTTCCACTCCTGCGACGGTTCTGTGGAGGCTTCAGCTGACCTGTTCTTCTTCCTCCTGTTAGCCCATAGGGCTTCAGAATGACACCTGGGGCTACCGCAGATGATGGCTAGCTACACAAAGACTAGAAAAAAAGGAAGAGGAGCTGGGAAGTGCTACAAAATATATGGCCATACATAGTGATCAATCGTATATGGTGCTCCATCTTGATTTGTTTTGCGCAGGCCCCCAATTGCATTGGTGGAAAACCTATCTATGAAAACCTAATGCTAGCAAAATGTGTGCCAAATGTTACACCATTAGTTCCGCGGATTCAACCTTTTGTCTCGGCATGAAACAAACCGGTGAGTGATGTAATGAAACACGTTGAGAAACAAAAGCTCTTTGTTCCTCAGACAACCTTTTCCTCACACCTTTGGCTTTGCTTTAGTCTCAACATACAGTGAATACATCAGCTTCATTGCTTTGCCTTTCTGTTTTCAGCCCAGCCTCCCATTTCAACATCAGCTCGAAATACACTGTGTTGCATAATCACGCAACTATTCGTAAATCAACGCAGATAGTGTAGAAAGAAGGACAAAGAAATTAACTGCACAGACATGGAGATCAACCATATGCTGAGGAGTGGATATTAATAGTGCACATCTCTTTGGATATGCCCATGATATTTATTCAAATTGCTGAGGGCGTTTTGCATAAATCAAGTTTTTACGAGTCGAAAGGTCATAGCATTGAAAAGAGGACAGGAAAAAAAGATGTAACAGGTAGACACTCGCATTAAAAGTTGCTTAGAGCTTGACCCCAAGAAGTCCTCTGAATAAGTTATGAGAATTTGTTTCATATTGAGATTTGTAGCATAATGCCTGGACTTCAACGGTATGCAACTATAGGAGATGCGTAAATAGGTACATGTTTTTCAAAACTTCCTTTTTTTTTCTTTGAATAGAGTGACCTGTTCCATGGCGCTCTGGAATAAAAAATGGTCTGGACCAGCATTGGTTCTGGCCCTTCAGAGGCCAGTTAGGGCCCCAAGAAGCAGAACCTTGTGGGTGCCGTCCTGGACTCTGTGCAAAGCGGACAGAAACAGAGGGGCTTGTGGGAAGGCAGGTGTGTGCTTGCACATCCTGGCCCAATGGGCTGGTCCTCTCCATCAAGGAGGACCAATGGAGGCTGTGGGTTGTAGGCATAAAAGGTCTACATCTACTGTGCCTCACCCACTGCATTTCACCTCCACCACATCAGGAGGAAGTCATCATCAGTCCCCTGGGCGAGGTTTTTGACGCAACAGAAACTCTGCAGCTTGGTTCTGCTCCCCAGGACCAAGCATTGCCCTGGGGCTCAGCAAGTGAGGGAAGGCCCATGTCTGGAGCTGCTGCGAGACCTCAAAAGGTCTGCTGGAGCCAGAAACACTGGCCCATTGCTCCAGGACGATGACGTGTTTTAGCCTGTGGGGGCCGTGACACAGGCCTCCAAGGGATTTGTCAAGGGCCGTACTGCTCCCCAACCTGATGTGGTGGACACCTCCCGCCGAGAGGGGGTCAAGGTGGCCGCTCATATGGAAGCAGATGGACCTTTTGATGACCACCAGAGTGACCTGAGGACAGTTGGGGTGGCAGTTGGGATCCCATGCCTTGGTGCCTTGAAACCAAATCTGCTGGGTAATGTCCTGGAGCAGAGCCACTCACTTGGACACGAATGCAATGCTAGGGAGACCAAAGCTAGTGTCGCACCTTTTCTGATTTTGTTGTTTTATATCCGTAACTGTGCAACAGTAGGGTTCCATGTCAGTGGGGGTGTACAAAGTGGTTATTTTCCTCTGTTTGTTTGACTATACGGAGCAAGAGAGTTAATCTTTTCTACCTGCGGTTCTTCCAGCGAGAAGGCATGAAGGAACAGAGCCTAGGGTCCCATGTGATTATACATGGGAGCACCTTGAGTCACAGCTGACTTTGTTGATAGACAAATTCTCGACTGCACATAAATCCAGTGTGAAGCACTACCTCTGGTGGTAGGTCAGAAGTAAACAGAACCCTGTATCCTGTGGTAGAGGAAGACTGGAATTCCTGTAAGCGCTGCTAATAATGTCTTTAATGACATTGAGGTATCTGCATAATGAAGATTACTGTAATCTTGGATTACTTACAGGATACACACAGCGTATTGATAAGATGTAAAGTAGACTATCCACAAAAAGGGCTCGCATGGAAAGAAAAGCAAGGAGCCATATTGTATGGTGTAGTGCTATAGACAACTAGGGGTAGCATTTGACAGTTTGTTACTTCTCATGAAAAGTGCTGAATTTACACCGGCTTTTCCCCCCGTGTGTTGGGCATGGAGCGCAGAGCAGCTGAGCAATTATGGCTGAGGCCTGGTGCAGACTCACTGGTGCTCAAGAGGAGCTGTGTGATGATCTTAGATTACACACCAATGGGATTGGCTCAAGTCGATACCACGCATATGAATGCTTGGAAAGAATGCCCCTGATGAAAAGATATATTCAGGAATCTAACATGCGTATGCAGATACCTCATGTTGATGCTAACCGCATCGACGGTATGACCATATATGTATTAAGGTCCGGAAGTGCATTCATTTAGGCAATATCATTATTATTGTAACTGATATGCAATGGGACATCCAACTGTCTAACGTCTGACTGACTAATTGTCACCTGCAATTATGCAGGTAACTTTTGCTATTTTTCCATTTGTGGAAATGCTAAATATTTGAGTTATATCTGTATCACTCATTCAAACTATTTGTAAATCTTGAAACACAATGGTGAATCATTTTTGATTATAATAAAACAATTTAAATACGGTGTGTAATACTATGATTTACTTTGTGAAACATGAAATATTCTCAAATTGCATAGACTATAGCATGTAAGCCAAGTTTATTTGTATCTATCCAACATTTAATCTTAGTAAATGAGGTTCTACTCAAAGTAGAGGGGTCTAGAAGTTTGAGAGTTTTCCATTTTTCAGAAGCTCAGACACAGAGACAGAGAGACAGAGACAGAGAGAGGTGCAGAATGTGCACCGTGTTGTCTTCATTAAGACAGAAAGGTCACCCTGCAGCCTTACCTGTCAGGAGTTTGTACCAACAGATCTTTGCCCAGCGTTACCTTCAATCTAAACTAGGCCACACTTTTGAAAGTGGGTTACAACACAGGTGTGTAGTGTGTTTTACTTGATTCCCTTTATGGCTACACACTGCCCCCTACTGGCCACGGTGGGAGCGACACAAATCTTTTACTTACGAGCAAAGTTAAAGAGCAATATTTTGCCAGTGGAGGAATGTTTTCGTATATTGTTAAAAAGAAAAATATTTAACATATTTTCTTCTCACTGCTTAGTAGCTGTTTTAAGTCTGAAAGGTTGGGTATCAGAAGAAGAAGCCGAAAGCAGCCTACCTTCATGCCACAGGCTAGCTCCATTAGCTTTTTGGCGTTCTCCTCGGAGCGGTACCGCTTGGGCACGGGGACCCGGAAGAACTTGAGGGCCCCCTCGAAGTCCGTTGAGATCAAGTCATCCTTAGACGTCTGAGTGACACATTAAACACAATACAATCAGATGAGGCCAATAGACATCCTACATCTAATGTGAAGCGGCCTGACGTAGCGCATAACAGCTAGCTGTGTTAAAACACACCCCATCCACTAAGAAACCGGTTAGTGAGCCACCAAGTCTGATGGCATGTGTAGTCCTAATGGTCATACTGTCATCTCCTCCCTATGTGATGTTCCCTGCGTGTTCATTAGTTTGTCTTAGTAATGATGCGGATCCCTGGGAAAACAAACCCACCCTGTTGCCTTCAGGTTACACACGCGTGTGGGAGACCTCTGTGTGTTCCAAGGATCGGTATGCTCTACGGGGGGGGGGGGGGGGGGGGGGGGGGGGGGTTGTGCGTGCGTGTGTGTCTGTACGTTCGTGCATGCGTACGACTTGTGTGTGTGTTTGTGTTTATGTGTGCATGCATGTGTGTGTGTGCATGTGTGTGTGTGTGTGTGTGTGTGCGTGGCATGGAGCCGTCGTACCTTGAGCAGTGCCAGGGCTACATTGAAGATCACACTGATGCCCTGAGAGAGAGAGGAAGACAATGAGTTAAATTCTCCTCCACATTCAGGGAAACATGAGAAGGTGGTCAGATACGTTTCTGATCAGGCAACAGTGGGTCCAGCAGGGTCCGATACAGCACACCGTGTTGGATGCACTTCTGGTACACAAAAGGGTCTTCACGTCACCAGCGATGTCATCTCTTTGACAACCAGACTGTTAAATAAACCCCTTGTGAATGAGAAGGTATTATGGGTACGGGGGTATGGCTGACCACATCATCAGTGACGTTTGATTGCATTTCAGGATGCACTTGTCATTCATAAGATCGATTGCACACCCTAAGGTCGTCATGTCGACTCCTTTCACCATGGATACTAATGTATTTTAGTTTGGAAGTCTTTTAACTGCAACTGTACATCCGCAGCGCTTTCTGCCATAAGGAATGTTGGCCAGCCTGTTTGATATAATCCCAGATGGACACAGGCCAAGAGTGTTTGTGTTACTTGAATATAGTCTGTACAATGACCATGTTTAAGTGTTGTGAGGTCAACTGCATGCTGATCAAGGAAACAAAGTCCCAACACAAGGGCTCACCAGAGAGACGGCGGCCAGGCAGGATTCAGACCCTATTGAGATACATTGAGATACCTCTGGAAACAAAACATCTTTAACGCAACTCTGTGAAGTTTGGTAAATGTAATTTGAAGTTATCCAGAACCAGATCCATCCAGCGGTGCAATTCAACATACAAGTGGTACCCAGAATGCATTGCTCAAATCGCTGCTCCAGCAGATGGAGAAGGATGCCTCCAAGCGGTGCTGACAGTAACATCAAGAACCATATTCATGTAGAAAGCAGGACCTCTACATGAGGCGTGTGTTGCTAAGGGCCCACCTCACAGAGCAGCAGGTCCATGATGTGGAAGACCATGTAGAGCGGGAACTTGGCCGTGAAGAGGGTGAGGAACCACTGGGAGGCGTACATGTGGGCCTCCAGACCCACATTCAGGAAGTGGCTGTAAAGGTCCGGGAGGTACTCCTACCATGGGCGAGAGACATAAAGGTCACACAGGATTAGAGAGAGAGAGGGAGATACGGAGGAAGCAAATGAGATGAGAGGATGGACAGAGAGACAAGCAGGAGGACTGAGACGAGAGCAGAGGTATAAGATGGGATTTAGACGGAAGAAATGTAGAAAAGGAGTGTTTGCTAGAAACAGGATCAAGGAGTTCATGAGGTAAATAGAGCGACTGATGATCACAAGCTATTTGGGAGTGGTCATTCAACACCCATTAGAATCAGACTCCCTTGAAAAACAAGATTGATTTAGCAAAGCAACATGCACATGCACACACACACACACGCACACACAAACACACACACCTGCATGAGTCTCTCTAGCTGGAAGAACTTGCAGTGGAGATCTTCAAAGTTCTGTTTGAAGAGGTCCCGGAGGCCGTAGTCAAACATGATCTTCACCAGAACACTGAAGGCCTGCTCCTCTGGCATCTAGAACAGTACACACAGACGCACGCACACACACATGCGCACGCACACACACACACACACACACACACACACACACACACACACACACACACACACACACACACACACACACACACACACACACACACACACACACACACAGGAATTAGAAATACTCTACAGGTTATGCTTGCTTGCTCAAAATATGAATCCTTTATTAGTGGACAAATGGACAAAGAACAGACAGATAGCTAGCTACATATGGAACGTTGTGAAAACACATCCAAGACATTTATTCATAGAAAACATTTATTCACAGAAAACAGCACCCTATCAAAATGGGTTTCACAGAATAGCATGCACAGTTAAGATCTACCAAGAGAAAGAGGGTGTTATGTATGCAAACTACAAATAAATAACATGAATAACATCACAGTTCTTGTCGCTATTCCTCCACTAGGTAGAAGCATTGAGCAGTAACCATAGTTGCAGTTTCCTCAGGTTGCTGCAGGTAAGCATTCATACTGTGTGGTTTTTCAGTGAGAAAAGGAGAGAGGTTAGCTCCTCACTAGTGTCTGCTTACAGTCTGATGAATACGGAACTAGTGGAGTCAATATTTGTGAAATAAGTGAAAAAGTTAAATGTCACCTCACAATATTTCAATGGACTATAAATCATCATTGAAGTATTGACACTAAAGGAAAACATGAGTGTGAATGTTTACAACCGAGGTCGCTGCCGATTATGCTCTACATAAATCAATCCCCACTTTACAAGCACTGGAAAGCGTGTTGATAGTTAAACTTGAGGTGAACTAACTGCGAGTTTTCCACTACTTGTACATTTAAGTATGTGGTTAAGTATAAGTCATATAAGTAGGAATATGTTTTTATGCTCACTGGCCCAACGGTGTTTGTCCTTGTCCTAAGGGAATGTGTTGTGCAGTGTAGTGTGTTAAACGTGTGTGTTGTTGACTGATGAGGCAGCAGGAGCTTTGGTGTGTGTGTGTGTGTGTGTGTGTGTGTGTGTGTGTGTGTGTGTGTGTGTGTGTGTGTGTGTGTGTGTAAACTCACATGAAGGAGCAACACAGCAGCCAGGAATGACTGTCCCTGGCAGTAGCCGATCTCCTCATCATAGACAGAGTAGGCCTGAAGGAGAGAGAGATGCACACACACACACACACAGTGAACATCTAATTTTGCCATAGTGGATACACTGTGCTGTAGTGGACACTTTACTGTAGTGGACACACTGTACTGTAGTGGACAGACTGTGCTGTAGTGGACAGACTGTGCTATAGTGGACACCTTGCTGAAATGGACACAATGGACTGTATTGGACACACCTGGGTGTAATGGAGAGCCAGGAGGATCAGGGATAGGGCTGGGATCATACATAGCTCACAGGTCATACATATACCTCTGGAGGGAGACGGCATAGAGACTGGGCCGGAAACCAAAAACTGAAAAGGGTGGTTACACCTTGTTTCCTCTTTCGTTACGGAGATATTCTACCAAAGACAAACTCATTCGCCCGAGGGAATGAAACTTTCAGAAAATGATTTTAATAAGCGTATTTCTATTCTGCCCAGTCAACACGCTGTTGATTTGAAACCTTCGCACACTTTTCTACTGTTTACTGCTGGCCGTGTTTGTGTTCGCTGTTAGCCAATAAAGCACCAATAGACCCTGCCACGAGCAACATGATTGGTCGAAACACATATGAAGTGAAAGAGAGTGAAACGCCAAATTCGCACAGATTTGGCCTCGTCTGCCTTCATAATTCAGATTATTCATTTAAAGTTTGATTTGTGAGACGATCACAGCAGGGAGTCAAGCAGAGATCGGAGGATCAATCCCCACACACACCAACAGGGAGCGCTGGGCTGCAGAACAGAAAGCACCTGAGGAGGTGGCTGTCTGGCGGGAGATTAATAGCCCGGCTCACTTGAGCTCCATAATGAATGAGATGGAAATTAAATGCAACTTGGAGCGCCCGGTAGCCCAACTTTCCCCACGGAGTACCTGGTGACAAGTTGATGTGTGTGTTGAAGTCTGTGTGTCTGTGTGTTGAAAAGTGTGTGCATGTGTGTTGAAAAGTGTGTGTATGTGTGTGTTGAAAAGTGTGTGTGTGTTATAGTGTGTGTGTGTGTTGCAATGTGTGTGTGTTGAAAAGTGTGTGTGTTGCAAAGTGTGTGTGTTGCAAAGTGTGTGTGTTGAAAAGTGTGTGTGTGTTGAAAAGTGTGTGCGTGTATAATAAAGCATATTGCGTATCAAAAACATGTAGCATAATATGCATGAGCTGATACCTCATTCTCCTCATTTTAAAGTTAATGACAGAAAACTGCACACAACATAATCAATTAAGGTATTGGATATGTCAATTCAATGTACACACCGATATGTGTGTATGCATATGCAGTTCATATTTGTGTGGGTTAGTGTGTGTGTGTGTGTGTGTGTGTGTGTGTGTGTGTGTGTGTGTGTGTGTGTGTGTGTGTGTGTGTGTGTGTAGTACTGATTTTCTAGCATCGGAGCAGGCAGTGAGTGCGTACTGAACCTGCTGAACCGTGTCTCGAAACAGAAAAGTTATTCAGTTAATTGATGAACGGCAGCGGCTAGCGGCGCTCTGCGCGCTACAACACTTTGTCATGAGCCCAACTGTCACCAAGGTGACCCATTTCCAAACTCCTGATACGTTCTCCCTGGGAAACACACGTTTTCATTTCACATGCAAATTGCTTGTTGTTCACGATGCTATCCCACATTTCACACTATTGTTTTAGAATAATAAATGACCAGCTAACTATTGTTTTATACTAATAAATGACCTGCTTACTATTGTTATATATAAATAAATGAGAGGCTTACAATTGTTTATAATATTAAATAATAACTATTAACTAACTATTGGTTTATATTAGTAAATGAACAGTTAACTATTCTTTTTTCCAGTGGTCTCTGCACCATATGAGAGAATTAAAGTTGAACAAAAAATCGAAGTTCGAAGTTGATATAAAAAAGCAACAGGATGTCATTGGGTTTTCAATTAATAAAATGTCCAGATGAAACCACTCCAACGTCAACTAAATCCCATCTTGTATCCTAAATTAACCAGATGTTTTACAACGGTTTGTATCCCAACCTTGCATATCTTGTAGAGAGAGTCCTGTCCATCTCCTCCAGTGTCTTTGAAGTAGTCGTGTGCCGGAAACGTCCTGTTGATGTCCCTCGTTATGGCACTGTCCTGAGGAGACTCCTGAGAGAGAGAGAGAGAGAGAGAGAGAGAGAGAGAGAGAGAGAGAGAGAGAGAGAGAGAGAGAGAGAGAGAGAGAGAGAGAGAGAGAGAGAGAGAGAGAGAGAGAGAGAGAGAGAGAGAGCGAGAGAGCGAGAGAGCGAGAGAGAGAGCGAGAGAGAGAGCGAGAGAGAGAGCGAGAGAGAGAGCGAGAGAGCGAGAGAGCGAGAGAGAGAGAGAGCGAGAGAGAGAGAGAGCTCATTTGGATCGATTGAGGATTGACCACTATAACATAATATTGATATTATAACGCAATGCATGACCATGTATACTGAACTTGAATATTCACTCATGTCCAGCAGGAGTCAGTGTTCTGTATCCTGCATAGAGCTGTAGTGGAAGACTAGCTAAATGGTGGGGTTGCGGGACAGGATCCTTTAACCCTATACCAGCTAGTCTACTGCTTAGTCTATTATTACAATATTGTAGGTCATATAGCCAATACATTTTATGACACCATTTATTTTCATTTAACAGTGTTGACTAGGATTAGTTATTCATGAAATGATCTGAAATCATTTGAGTTTATCCAACCTGCTGTGTCCGAAATATCGGGACCAAAATCTAAATATCCCCATTCAGGGAGTAAAAATAAATCGGAGAATAAAACAGCATTGCTTGACATTCATCTCTGTTAATTATACACACATGCAAGCATAATTATGTCTCAAGCACCGTCGTTTATAGGGAGGGAAGAAGTACTTCTTCCAGTGGGACACCTGAATTAGCTGCACCTAGCTCCACATGGAAGTGACTTAAAGGCAACAAAAGAGCTGAACATGAATCATTAAAGATGAGATAGCAAGTGGAATAAATAGAGCAGGAAATCTGTCTGTCTGTCTGTCTGTCTGTCTGTCTGTCTGTCTGTCTGTCTGTCTGTCTGTCTGTCTGTCTGTCTGTCTGTCTGTCTGTCTGTCTGTCTGTCTGACAGGCAGAAACCCTCTAATGTGCTCCCGACCTCAGACAACTTTTTTTTTAAAGATGATTCTACCTCCACCTCCTCTCCCTCTATCCCTCAGCCTCCTCTCCCACTCCCTCTACCTCCACCACCTCCTCTCCCTCCACCTCCACCTTCACCTTCACCTTCACTCCCTCTACCTCCTCTGCCCCTGCTGCCTCCACCTCCTCTACCTCCATCCCCTCTCCCTATGCCCTCTCTACCTTGGTTGAGCTCTCATAGTTGTATGTTATATCCTGGTAGTGCACTGTCCCTCTGTCTTTACTTAAAGTGATCGGCTGTCTCACGTTGTGCGGGGATACCATGTGCAACCTGACCTTGCATTCTGATGCTTTGTTCATTTTAGCCAGTTTAATGTTATGAAGTAATGCCTGATGTTACACACTATAGAGGGAGGCCAGGTGAAGTCAGGGAATTCCCACGTTGCAATATAGAAAATTCTATATTGTAATTTATTTATTGTAATTATATATTATGTATTTATCAGAAAATGTTGTACACTTAATTGTGTTATTCAGTGTCTTGGCTAATAAAATACCCTTTGCGCATGGCATGCATATTTGCATGTATGTAGATGGTCAAACACATATGGAATCACTCTTTCGTCAGTAAATAACCTCTCTTAGCAAGCCTTGATATTTCAAAGACTAATCACCCTTCACTTCATTATTAATGGAGGTTTTTTGGAACAGAGAAACTCCTGAATAAGTAATGCAGCGCAGGCACACACAGACACACAGACACACATACACACACACACACACACACACACAATAATGATTTCAGTTCATGCAGTCCATTTGGCTGGATGCCATTATAGTAAAGGAATAATTGTGATTATTGGTGTTTAAACTATTCAATTCAACCAAGAGTTCACATATGTATATATTGTTATAACAGCCGTGCTCTCTTGATAGTGGTTAAGGCTGAACCAAACGCCCAACCACCACACAATAAGAGAAGCAGGAAGTGTATAAAAGCAACAGGAAGTTCCTTCTACAAATAAAAGGTCCAATATGGCTGAGGGACCCAAAGGCTGTCGTTTATATTTCCTGAATCCAATGATCCGTTGCTCAAGGTGTCCTGACAGCGTGAACCATGACAATGGTTCACAGTGATGCTACAGTCTTTCTACATGCAGCATACAGCGTAGCATGTTGCTATAAGCTCTGGTGCTATTCCTGACAAGAGAGGGACTTGATAAGGATCCTTGTTTACACTCCCTGCTCCACTTAGCAGCGCACTTATCTGGAGTGCTGAGAGCTCGCACAAAGACTACTGACATAACCCCGCTATGGGTGTACGTCCGTCCTACCATTATGAAGAAGCTCGTCTTGAGAGGGTCGCGTGAGAGCAGGGCGAGCAAACACCCAGACTCAGAATGGTGAAGGGAAGTGGAGAGAGAGAGAGAGAGAGAGAGAGAGAGAGAGAGAGAGAGAGAGAGAGAGAGAGAGAGAGAGAGAGAGAGAGAGAGAGAGAGAGAGAGACCATAAAAGGAGCGCAAGATACACTGATCAAGGGAGCTATAGTAAGAGAGATACCCTGTGAGTGAATGAGTGAATAGGTGAGTGTAGGGTAAACTCTCTCTGTGGAACCAAGCTAGGGCATGCGAGAGAAGCTCTTCCGTGGGAAGCTCCGCCAGCTCTTTTTCCTCCATTGTTCTGCTTCAACTGACTCCACACAATGGCTGACATGGCATTCTGTTGTTCTTACCGTGTTCCTTCTGGGGCTCAGAATACATTCTGAGGGAGGGTTGGATATAAATTTTCGCTGCTAATTGTTTACTCTCGGACAAAAATACCAGCTGTCCTGCGTGTCTGCTGGAATGTTAATCTAAAATAGATTTAGGAAAGTAGTTAAGCCATCAGGAGAGTGCGTCTTGTTGCAGTACTGCTCACAACCGACGGTGCCGCCAACTTTGGGTTTTTCCCACCTTTTTTAATTACATTCTTACTGCTGATAAGATTACCGTATAGTAATTAGAGTACAATAATAAAAATAAATAAATAAATAACGACAAAAAAACTTTGTATTGCCCTTCCTGACATCATGTTAATGCTGCCTCAAAACCTTTTGGACCCGAGAGATACGGAACCGCTAGTGAGTCACTAGTGATCCCAGACGGACCCCCAGGACCATCCCGCTCGTGTGATATGCAACGCTCAACAGGGTGTTCACGAGAACACATAAGTGTGTTCTCTGTGTTCCTCATATTCTCTTCCCATTTTAGCGTTGAGTAAATCACTGGACCTGGGCTACAGATATGGTTGATAGGGAAACAAGCTACTTCACTGTTCTCGCACACACACACACACACACACACACACACACACACACACACACACACACACACTTCAAGAACAAAGCAATTACAGGAAGCAAGTTTGAATACATTGTGATTACGGGACATGTGTATGAAAAGTAACCATGCATGATATTTAAAAGACAGTATGTAACCACTGACTTCCCAATCTAATATTGACCACAGAATTGCTTGTGATCTCACCAGCAGAAACGATAAGAGTTTATGGAATTAAAGCATTTGTATTGTAGGGCACTTTCCCAAGCATACAAAGCATCTGACAATCAATGCTTTCAGAGTCAAGTCAGTCAGACAGCCAAACAGACACACACAGACAAAGGGGGGGTTGTGGGTGGTCGGGGGGTACAAACCCAGCAAAATCGAAAACATCTAGTTATTGGTGATGCTCAAGGCCAATAGGATACAGAAGGAGCTAGACACATTGAGACCATGGCTTAACCATACTCCCCATGATGGTCTTAAACCTCACTAATGTAGCTGTAGTGTTTCTCTATCATGTTTAACATTGAGATGATCCATGAACCATACCCTTCACTGGGGGTCATTTTCAAGCCAAAAGTTTAGAGTGCCTGACCTCCTCCTAATGTCATAGTAATGCGTGTTCCTTAGTACTGCTAGGTCATGAGCATGTCATTAGTGTAGACAGGCTAGGTCTATTTACAGCCTTTAGAAAACACACGGGAAAAAAATCCAATACAGATTGCATGTCTGATAGCCGAACGCTCTGGCTGTTTTCTCAGCTCTGTGGTGCTTGAGGGTATGTGGGTGGTTTTTGTTCCTGCGTGCATGTGGTTTCTATCTCTACACAGTCTGTGTGTCTCATGGCACTGATTGTTCTGTACATTGTACAGCCAACCAATTGCCGTGTGGGTAGCAGACAGTTGGTAAACTTGATGATATGAGGAAATGATTGGTGTGTAATCTTTTGCAAATTAGAATAAATAAATGATTAGGACTTTACCAGGTAGTCTATTTAACGAAGCATATAAAAGCTCTGCATTTTCAAAACCCATGGCCACGTTCATCTTCCTTCTGCAACACCAGCAGCCCAGTGGTGCTGTGTCTCACAGTCTCAAGACTGCCTCTGAAGACCCATGGAGTCAATTACACAGATCAAATAATTATCCCATGCTCAAGGAACGCGTGTGTGCGAATGTGTATGTGTATGTGTGCAGTTGTGCAGCAGTGTTGTGTCCAAAATGTCCCGAAACCCTTTATCGATTCAGAATTGCCCCAGATGCTCGTTAGGGAAGAATTGGACCATTAACTACCCTTGGAAAGGGAATGTTTTATTGAACAGACTTGATCAACTGGTGGGAGTGCACCTCATAACAACAAAAGAACACACGTTGAAATAGCATTTTCATATACACATCAAGTTCACCAGCTGCGATGCCATATTCCATTGTAGAAACCGGAAAGGACAAAAATGCTTCAGATTAACCATCAGTCAACTCCCCGGTTACTAAAATATGTACTTTTTTTTTATCACCTGGTTGAATAGAATAAAAATAAAATAAACAAGAAAATAGAGCAAAGGCTAGGACCAAGTAGCACAGGTAATAGGCTAAGAGGCACATTTTTGGCAGTGCTCCTCAGAAAGATAAATCCTTAACAGTTGAAGTGGACAGCAGGTAACGTTTCTGTCGTAACAAATAATGTAGGAACATCCGACACCTGGTACCTACACCCTACTGGGAGCCTTTGTGCACATCACGGGAACCCACACGCTCACACATAGACCCCTGATGATGCAATAGGCTGGGCAAACCACAGGTAAGGTGATAACGATGTCTGGGGGGTCTGTGGACACCATCCAGAACACTCTGTTTAGCGCAAGCTCACACTTCCACACGCATGTGGAAGGACACACCCCATTCAATTCATTCTCGGATGCACAAACACATAGGTTTCTATCTTTGAGGGACAACAGTGAAACGAAATGTCTGTGTGTATCGTTTGGCTTAATTTGCATTAAGCTAAACAGGGTCCCGATGGTTAAATTATTCAAATAAATACATTTGCCAACTCTTAAATATACAATAGTTTATTTACATGCACTTGGATAATTGTAAACCGAGTGCAGAACAAAATTAATTCAGCAATTTATATACAGCCTTTACTGAAGCATAAATCAAACTAATCATCATCTAATTCAAATAATTGATCTCCATACTGCCATGGCAACTATATTGGGTTATCATGGGAAACAGTCATTAATGGGGCATCTCTAAAGTCAAAGAAAAAAATGTATTCATGTAGCACATTTTATTTAAATGTTAACGCAATTCAATAACAAAGGCAAGGAACCGGGGCAGTGCATCGGACTGGTATGAAGTCAGTTACAATCTCATCTCAATGCTCTATCATTTTCATTATTCATTTCATAAATACAACTCAATTATCAGAATATATTACCATATCCCAATAACACCTATCAGACTCTCTTTGGTAGAAAAATGAAATAAGGAATCTATGCACAAATAAAGTGAGTACCAGTATCAATAATAATAATAATAGTTTATGAGAAAATAATTATTTCAAAAAGTGCCAATTAAATGCAATTATTTTCCGAACTGCATATTCCCATATGTCTATTCTTGTTGGATAACAATACACACACAGACACAATGAAAACTGCTGTTATCTGCTTCGTTGCGTTTGTCTGCTTGGTCGTCTGTTTCTCCTGTGTATGCATTTGTTATTATGTGAGTGGCTTTCACTGGTGGCACAGTTATGCAATCACAAAACATCAGGCTATAGACCAGATGCGAGAGTGCAAGGGCGCGCAAGTGAGACACTATAGAATTCAATACCAGTAGCTGGGAAAATGTTTGGGATTTTTTTCTTAGCAAATCACAAATTGAAACAGCAAGGGTTCAAGTTTGAGAGTTCGAAACCTATTCGACTTATTGGTTGAAGAGGACCAAAAACAATTTGGACCGACAATGCATGGTTCAGGAAATAAATATCCCTAATTATACCAAACCCCACTGTAAATATTATAATGAGGAGATGCATGTAAACTAGTGTTGTGGTTCACGCTCCGTCTTTCATCAGATAATATTCCACTTCATATGTTATAAGTGCAGAATGTTTCCACAAAATAAATCTATCGTACAAACCACTTAGGAAACATGGGACGTCAAACTTGAAATCATCTTGGTGTGGACACATGTTCCATTAAGCTAATGCTATAGCAAACAATGAATGTTTAATTTCACCAAGTAAAATATGGGTACATACCCATACGCATACTCAAATACAAACATGAATTTCATGTGTCATAAATTATTTTGAGTATTTTAAACACCCTGCGGGTAAGAACAACATTTAATTAAAGAGTTTGTTTTTCCTAAAGTCCAACTCTAACAGCCATTAAATCTTCCTTAAAACCGGCCGTCTAGTTTAAATAACTTTTTTCCCCCCATTCATTCTTAACATTCCTTTTTTGAATGTTCAGTACACATAACACTAATCTGGCACATGGTTCCACAAACTTCACATTCTGCTCTTCCTGTGTATTTATGGCTAGATAAGGCTTTGCCTTTCATTACAGCAAAAACAGACGATTCTAACATTTCTCCACCATTCCTCCAGGATATTTAAAAGTGTTATCCACCTTCATAAAACAAGCGATCCCTTGCTTTGTGAACCCCCGTCTTGTCTTAAATGCATGAGAGTTTCCTGCACCTACCCCTGTTTAAACTCCCTGATCTGATCACCTCCCAAGTCTTGTGTTCTCTCTCACCTCTGTCCGGCTCACTGTTCCCTTCTGGCCATGCGCAGGTAGGGCGCCATGAAAAACGTAAAGACTGGATAGAAATGACTGCAACATTATCTAATCCCTGTGCTCATCTTTCTAACGGCATGGTCTAGCCCCGACAAGAGGGAGACATACACTAGAAGATGTTTCAAGCAACCTCAAAACGATTTCAAATGCCTTTTTTCCAACCTCATTCTGTGACTCAGTACTTCACTTAGACGTGACAGGTTGTTCCCATTTTTATTTCTCCGTGGCCATAGCCGTACCCGGGTCCTCTGCTGCCTTGTTCGGACGGCCCGAAGCAAGCCTTTTTGGCGTTCCTACTGCCTAGTCTGCTGCCCGCCACGCTGCGCTGCAGGCAAAAGGAGCAGAGGCGCTTGAGGCCCTTCCGGAAGGCAGAGTTTGAAAGGCTATAGATGAGACAGTTACAGAAGCTATTGCTGATGGCCAGCCAAGTGGTGAGGAAGGAGGCGGCCGCGTGCTGGTAGATCCCCCCACTCTCCAGGAGAAAGTAGAGGATGTAAGGCAACCACAGGATGTAGAAGACGCTGGTGATGCGGAACAGCACCACGGCGTAACGCTTGTCCGGGTAGGGTGCCGCTGAGGGCAGCGGTGGTGGATGCTGCTGCTGCTGCAGTCTTTGCTGCTGTGGTAAGTGGGATAACTGGCCTTGCTCTACCACACTGCAGTCCTTGAACACGGCCACCGACCCCACCGCCAGCCCCTGCAGCTGCTGGGGCCGGTAGCGCGCGTGCCGCTCGCTGATCTCCCGCGTGTGCTGCCGGCAGATCTTGAAAATGTTGGCGTACGTGAAGCAGACGGTCAGCGCGGCAGGGGCGTAGAGGAATGCCACAATAAACGTCGTGAACGCCGGTTGCGTCCGCCACTCCACCGCGCACCACCTGACCACGTCGCCGTGGTAACACGGCTTTCCCCAGCCCAGGAAGGACGGCAGGAAGATCAGGGCGGAGTACAGCCATATCATGGCGATGCAGCAGCGCACCCGGCAAGGCGTGACCAGGGACGCGTAGGTCAACGGCTGCGTGATGGCGATGTAGCGGTCTACGCTCACGCACGCCAGTGACGCCATGGAGACCGATTTCAGCACGGACACAATGTAGCCGAACACCTGGCAGGTGAGTTTGGCGTCGAAGCCCTGGAGACGGTGGAGGAGAGACAGGGAGGGGATGAGGCAGCTGACCCCGACCAGCAGGTCGGCGTAGGCCATCGTCTGGATGAACGCGCTGGTGGTGTGCTGGCTCAGCAACGGGGCGCAGTGAAAGACAAAAATCACCACCAGGTTGCCACAGATGATCAGGACGGCGAGGAGAAGTATGATGGACACTTCCAGTATGCAGGTGTTGAAGATGTGGGGGTACCCTACCTCCAGCAGGCAGAAAGGGGCCGAGGAATTGAACAGGTCGGAAATGACGGAGCTTAGGTTCGATGGATCCAGAGTGGAGTTCATCATCTTGGGTCGGAGAACGCGTTGAAAGGAGGACCCCTGAAGGGTGTCGAAAAAGACCTGCTTACTGTCGTTATGCTGGTTGGTTTGAGTTTATGCCAACTGGCTGCGTGGCTTCATTTAAAATATAAAGTCTCCTGCTGGGACTCCATGGTGAGATGTGATTTCCTCTGCTACTTCAAAGGCAGGGGAGTTTATAGGTGGTACGTTTGGAAGCCTCTTAGAATCCCTTCCTCAGCCGACAAAGGCGGTAAAAACAGTGCATGTAAACATGTATGCAACAGTCTTTAAACATAAAACACGCATTCTTATTCAACCTCCTCTTCTCCGCAAGGTTAAATGTCCATCGGTTCACAAAGTCAAAAGACACATTAAAAAAAGGACCAAACCGAAGATGTCGGATAGAGTTCAGTCCGGTGGGTACACAGAAACGTTGCTGTCCTCAGTTCCTTATAAAAGTCAGTAATAAAAGGCTTCAACATCTGCTGAGGTGGACAAGGAGAGCTCTGCTCGCTGAGACTACAGTCAGCACAGTCCCAACAATAGCTCCCAGTGAACGTACATTATTGCGTAATCCATTGGCACCGGCTATTATGTGAAGTGGTCAATAATGCCATCAGCCGCGCATTAATGGCTTCCCTGCATCGCTCCACGGTTGGGTCTTTAGTGTCCCTGTCTCTCTGGGGTACGTCTTCGTGTCCTTGTTACTCCTTTAGTCTATTGTGCGCTCTGCTGTCCTTGCCTCTCTGAGTCTGCTTGGGCTTCTCTCATCACGAGGGAGGCAGACGAGACGATGAGGAGGAGAGGATGAAGGCAGCGCAGAGGTTGACTGATGTTGTTGGAAGACACACGCACAAACAAACATGCGCTCTCACACACACGCACACACACACACACACACCTCGGCTAGGATCTTTCCAGAGAAGCAGTTCACAATGTGGGCAGGGAACGTGAGGGAGCCAGGCAGACTAATACTGGGAGAACACCCCCCTGTGTTCATTTATCCTCGCTCACTCTCTCTCCCTCTCTCTCCCTCTCTCGCTCTCCAGAAGCGATGGCATAGAGGGTCCTTCGCTCTCCTCTGTAGCTTTAACCAATGGCAAGCTCTGAGGGTGTAGGACCGCCTCTTTCCCTCCCTCTCTACTGTTCCCCTCCCCTCTGTCACAAACACAGGCCATGCCCACACCCTCTGTCCTCATACATAATACACTTGAAAATTGCTGGCAGTTACGTATTGGTTGTTTTAAAGGTTGTTGAACTGTGTCCATCTACAATTCTAGGCACACATTACTCAAACACAGACACACACACCACCACAGTCAAACACACCCCCACAGTCACACACCCCTACAGTCACACACAGTCTCCCACACACACCCAGTTACACACACCCACACCCACACACAGTGATGTCCGCCATCAAACATTTAAAATATTTGAGCTATTAATCTAAATATTTGTTTGAGGTCTTTAATCAAAGCCAGGATAGCATACTGTATCAGCTCTCTAAACATTCTGTCCTAAGTCAACACTGACTCAAAACAGATAAGGGTGGACTGGAGAGAATAATCACCCCTACACTCATTCAAGTATGTTACTTTTTCTTCTGCAATGAAGACAAGAGATGATTTGCGCTCAATAACCAGTTTATAATAAATAAAAGAGTGCCCTTTATTTCCTCAGGAATGTCATTGCAGTGTCTATGGCATTTCAACAGATGTAATGCTTGAGTATCAGGTAACGTTTAAGTGTGGAACAAAAAGTGCATAGTTCATATATATATATTGGATCTATAATATTTAAATCTATTTTGTAGCACTGTATGATTAAAAGGCAAAGCGACGGATGTGTCTTTGTCTTACTAAACAACTCTACTGACTGACTGGCTGAATGTTTGTTTGTTTTGGGTCCTCAAACCTCAGTCACAAAAACCAGGACAGCCCGCCAGCCGTATCCAAGCGTACCACATGACATATCATACTGGTCGTGCTCCTTCTGAGAAAACCCCCTAACATACATGTAGAGAATATTAGATTACGCGTTCCCGAGCACATACTGGGCTCACTGTTCAGGACATGTTTTACAGTTTCCCAGGGTTATGAATTGGGTTCAGCCATTGGGTAGGAGTTTGGATACCAACAAAGACATCATGTTAACGGACTTGCCCAATGTATTGATATCATGGGCTTGTTACAGGAGATGCAAGTTGACTTCGAACAGATTTGTCCACAGTGGATTACACAAGGCTCCGCTCTGAGCGATAAGAAGGGACTTCATACAAAACATGTTCCTGTAGCTTCCAGCCAGTGCAGGAAGGTCGCCATGGCAACTTTACCATAATAATAATACTATTCATCCAGCGAGAATATGTTTGTTAAACAGTGGTGTGCTCAAAATTGTGTAAGCGTGCACTAACCTACCCCCCCCCCCCCCCCCCCCCTGCTGTAAACAACATAACCCATGTCTAACAATGGCCCTTACGTAATCAGCAGTTCTATACAAACAGCTCCACTTTCCTCCAGGGACTTTTTAGATTTTAAAACAGTACTGTGTGTTTAACCTTGCTAATCCCCATGCAAGTGTGCCAGGATGTGAATGCATGTGCAGAGTGAGTGATTATACGTGCACATGGTCTCTGTGTGTGTGTGTGTGTGTGTGTGTGTGTGTGTGTGTGTGTGTGTGTGTCTGTGTGTGTGTGTGTGCACAAGACTGGCACAGAGTCACCGTGCAAGTGCCAGTGTGTGTGAACCCAAGACTGGCACAGAGTCACAGCGCAAGGGCCAGTGTGTGTGTGTGTTTTATGCGTGTGTGTCTTTTCAATTTTAATAAGGTAGCACACTCCAGGTGGACTGATCAATAACAGATGGGGATATTTTCGATGCTACAACTGCGATCATCACGTGAGCTCCGAGACACTTAAACATTTAACGAGACACTTCTTCACATGTAAACATGCATCAGAACTCTTACTCTGTAGCAGTATGCAGAGGTCACCCAATGTAACATCGGGATGGCCTAAACCACGGACAGCATTCATATATTTAAAGCACTTCATCTAAATCCTAAAACAAGTGGTGGTAAACACGGACATGCCTTCATCCGTGTGACTTGACGGTAGCGTCCACATGTGTGTGCACATGTCAATATGCATTTGGACGCACATGCTTTGTATATTCCAGATGCTTCTACTAAAGATGGTGGGTTCCTGTGACCTAATCAGATGGTCACATGGTATACCAGGAGACCCCCCCCCCCCCCCCCCCCCGCTACCTGCCATGTAAACATCTGTTCTCAGAGTCAACAAGACTCATCATGGCACACATTCAGTAATTATACAGGTTTATGCATATTTATATAGAAATCAAGGTTTCTTAATTAATCTGTATCTCTTGGAAATCATGAGGCCAAGGGAGCCCAAGATTGCTTGAGAACTCTCTTAAATGAAATATGAAGAAATATTCCTATGTTTGTGTCATTTTTTAATTCCTATTATTATCCTGTACTTTCTAGCATGTATTATTATATATGTATGTACTATATATTTATATGATAATTAAGAAAAATACAAAAAAAATGGGTGTGTTTGTACAGCGTGATGGAAGACACAAGATACACACACATACACACTGGGCTACACCTTTCTGCCCCACAATCTAGACACACTCCTGTGGTTTCACACAGCGCTCCAGTCCTTCACACGAGGATCTTAATATAGACAGTGGATGAGAAAGTATGGGGGGGGGGAAGAGGAAGGAGGATAATCTGCAGGTTCTTGGCTCTGAGGGGCAATAGGAGTAATAAGAGTGTAAGAGGGTGAGCGAGAGATAAAGGATGAGGGGAGAGATAGAAAGGGTGAGGACAGAGACAGAGTGAGATAGAGAGAGATGGCGAGAGAAAGAAGGGTGAGGAGAGAGAGAGAAAGATAGATAGAGGGTGAGGAGAGAGGGAGAGAAAGGGTGGAGAGAGATAGAAAGCAGGAGAAGAAGGAGAGAGAGAGGGTGGGGAAGATCGCGAGCCAGACCAGGGCTAGAGCACATGGACAGTAGGGGACACACACACACACACACACACACACACACACACACACACACACACACACACACACACACACACACACACACACACACACACACACACACACACACACAAAGTAATATATATTAAAATATATCTCATATGAATAAATTAAAAACGCTTTTCTGTGAATGATAGTATTATGGCTGCGAAACATGTGCCTCATTTAGGACATTACTACCCATTCTTTGCACGTGATACGTAAGGTTTAGACAAACACAAAATTCCAGACCTTATGACGTAAGACTATCAAAGGTCAAGTTACACTCTACCAGTTTGATTTAATAGAGCCTATTTGTGGTCCACAACACCAGAACACTTTACAGTACCCCTTTAGCTTCAGTCTGCAGTTCGTTTTTGTGCCGAGTATTGTGAGTCAATCGGTGCCGGTTCCGCAGTACATGACAAAACGACCAATGACATGCATCAGCTTATATGACCAACACCTGGAGAAGGCTACCCACTCTTAAAGCTCCATTTTGAGATGTGTACACCTGCACATCTCAAAATGATGTGTAACACTAACCTCAAAGAACTGCTCACCCCCTAAATCCGTCCGATTCCTCTAAGTAGGAATACAAAAGAAAGTGTGATTCTGAGGCAGAACGAGTGAGTGCTTGTTGCTATGGCGATGAAACTAATATCGGCTACTCAGGGACGCTAGGGCATACCGTCATAGTAAAACTTCAGTGTGTCTGCTGTGGCCATGTCACTGCAGGACCTCACGCCCTTTACAGAAATGGACTTCGGCTGCTGCGGAGCAGAAGGCGACAAACAGCACCGGGGAAGCACTGCGCCACATCGGGAAGTGTTTCATCGCATACTATTCCTTTAACAAGCAGGAAGAATAACCAGACATGGGGCTTGGGACAAGAGAAAGATATACACACCCGGTCGGGGCCATGTGGGAGACGCCGGGAACCAGACAAGTTTATTTGACTGAAGGATTTGTTTTCCCTCTCCACGTGGAGCCTGTGTGTTGCCCGGTGTCTGGAAGCTGACCTTAGCATGTGTGACCATGTTTGTATACACAGTGTCGGTGGATGCGCATGTAGGCTCATCTGAACGTGTTTACATCCTGCTTGTGAGACGTGGGCAGAGCAAATGTGTGCGAGACCTGTCGGAATAGTACAGGTGTTGATCGTTCTTGTGAAAGACGGTGTGCGTCCGTGTGCCAATATGTTGGCTGAAACGTTAGCACCTTGTATGCAGACTGTATTGAGCTAGAAAAAGCAAATTGATTGCTTCCTATCATGCGATGTAACTCGGTACACTTGTACAAGAAATGCCCAAAATCGGGCCCTTATGTATTTTGTTCACATGCCTTACTGACGTAGTACATGCAATAATGCAATAATTACCTTGTTTTCTTATTAGATTGACCTCCTAGAATTCAGAACCATTCAACATTACACTATTTGTATTGTTCCCTACTATTTCACTGCCAAGCCGAATCACAAAACCCTCCAGCAACCATAAATGTCCTTGAATAATCTCTGTGTAGATATGAGACTATTCCATATCAGATCCCACAACCACCAGGGCTACTACCAGTTGGCCATCACCCTATCACCCTATAGGATCGCTTAACACACTTTGGCCTGCTGACGTCAGGACGGAGTCAATGGTTTGGAAAATAAGATCCACAATGCGGTCAGCCACAACTTACACACACACACACACACACACACACACACACACACACACACACACACACACACACACACACACACACACACACACACACACACACACACACACACACACACACACACACACACAATAATACAATAAGCAAAACTATGTCTGAAGCTGTTTAGATATGCCACTGAAGGCCGCGAGCAAGCAAGAAAGATTTGTCTTCGACCTCAGCTCAAAGCAAGGCAAAAGCCGTAAATTGGTTATTAGTTAAACATACAAGATTAGATTATCATACTTCCTGATACCTCTGGGGTGGTGGTTGTCATTGATATGACCACCGGGCAAATCAGATCAAGATTAGGGTTTCAATAACAGTCAAATACATAGCCACCCTTTCATTACATTGCTAACTCAAACACGCTGCATTAGAGAGCATAATTCACCCCAACTCAGAACCCTGCTGAGCTTAACACCACAGCACTGTGGAAGCTATGCAGCAACTCCTTAACATCCAACAACAGCTTTCTTATAACGAGGTGCCACGAATAATGACAAAACCACAGCAACAACAGAGCCAACGCCACAGACGGTTCCTTCCGTCTTCTCAGCGCTGTAGCGCCCACCGCTAATAAAGCGATTAGCCACGGATTGGTCCTCATCACAACCCCACGGTACTAGTATCACGATGTGGGCCGTGGCCAGCCAGGCCCTAATGACTCAATGTGTTACCACTGGACTGATAACAATCACATCCAGACTAGGACTGCCCGTCCTGTGGGCCCCGCAACCTCAATAAACGAGGTCATCCACTACCATCCACCCACTCATTAATCTACCCAACCACCCATCCACAGACCCAACCACCCATCCATTCATATGCTGATGCCCTGCTGAGAACAGACAGGGCTGTGGATGTTGCTGGGAGGGACACCGTTCATCGGCTAGGACAGAACGTGCTTGAGCAAACACAAACAGGCACTGAATATACATAGTACACAAAAGTATTTTGTGTACTAAAAGTATAGTATTTCTTGCACTGTGTGTGTGTGTGTGTGTGTGTGTGTGTGTGTGTGTGTGTGTGTGTGTGTGTGTGTGTGTGTGTGTGTGTGTGTGTGTGTGTGTGTGTGTGTGTGTGTGTGTGTGTGTGTGGGGGGGGGGGGGGGGGGGTTATGTACAACTTCAGACTTTGGGATGAAAGAGTAGGGGGGATATTAGATTAGAAAAAAACTGTAAACAATGGAGAAGCAACAAACCTTGCAAATACAAATTGAGGTTCATTGTAAACGTGTTCCTATATCATGTTTTAATGCCACAGGCGTACGTTGATTTAACACAGAAGGGAATGCCGTTACTCGTCAAGTACATTTTCACACCATACAAACAAAGTCTTTTTTCTTTTTTTTCTTCAGTGATCATCTCTGTAATGACTTATTGATGTGTTAGCCTCGGTAACTTGCCCGATTGCAGTTGTTTCCAAACCAACAACAAGCCCGTTCCAAATCACTCAATGACAAGTCACAAAGATACATTCATCCACTTCTCTGAGGGGGGAAACACACATTATTCTGTTTCTTTGTTTACATATGACATCCACACACACACATGTACAGCTGACTTTCATTTCCCAGCATATCGCCGGTAACCATCTTGCGGATCCCTTTATCTGGTGTCTCTGGTGTGTCACAAGGCCCTAGTCGGCCTCCAGAAGAATCCAAAGAAACCCCTGCCTGCCGTCTCCCTCTCTCAGAGCCAGATGTAGTTACAGTGCAACACTATTCTGATATCCCCACGCCGGCCTCTGCCAGCCAGGATTGCTTTACTTGCGCTGCGTTCCCATAGCAAACTTCTTCTGCTGCTGCACTCCCATAGGCAACTTCCTGTGTAATTGTCCTCAATGAGGACAGCAGTAGAGTTTTTTCCAATACAAACCGATCATGTTGTCGGGAAGTGGGAGAACACTATTACCTTTGTATTAACTCCAATATACAGCTAGGATGCTTTTAAGCCGGGGTCTTATGCTTATGAAGGTTTCATTTACCTGCAAAGGACAGCAGTAGGAAACCCTGGCAGTGGAGTCTGGGGACTGGAGGTGAGTAACAGCAACTAATAATGTGTGTGAGGGTATGTGTGTGTGTCTGTGTGCGAGATGGTGAGTGTGTGTGTGTGTGTGTGTGTGTGAGATGCTGGGTTTGTGAGTGAGATGGTGTTTGTGTGTGTGTACGTGTGTATTAGAGAGATGGGGGGGTCTTGAGGGCGACATCTTGTCACCACCTGGGACCTGGTGAGCTGCGGGACATTGACCTTATATAACCAGAGGAGAGCAGGCCTCACACACTGTGGTGCTCCATGAACAGAGGTAGGCCGCCACACACACACACACACACACACACACACACACACACACACACACACACACACACAAGTAAAGAGAGGGCTTCTCAAAGAATCACTTGATCATCAAAGACACATTGTGCCCCTTCTTCCCCATGAGATTAAAGTGCAGAGTAGAGGGTCACAGGATATACACCCCCGCCACCCCTAAAGGCTCATAGAAACCCATTTCTTATTTCTAAACCTCGACTTGTTTTGATATTAATTTCCTTATTGAAACCGGACTCAAACGCGCGCGTGTATGCAGGCACGGCCCTCTTACCTTGGTGATGAGGGTGCGGTACTCCTCCACCTGGTGGTCGTTGTTATGGCAACCCGCCAGGAGCTGCCAGACCTCTCCTCGCAGGGCCTCGGGAACGCCGCTGCGCACTAGCGCAGGCAGCTGTCTGGGACGCACCGATAGGTTGAGGTGCCTGGACCGGGGGGGGGGGGTCCACGGGGGAGATGATGATGGAGGATGGATGGATGGATGGATGAATGGAGGGAGGGATGATGGTTGGATGATTGGATGGATGAGGGATGGATGGTTGGATGATTGTTGGATGTTTGGATGGATGAGGGATGGATGGATGGTTGGATGATTGTTGGATGTTTGGATGGATGAGGGATGGATGGATGGTTGGATGATGTATGGATCGATGACAGGCAGGAAAGAAACAAGAGAAAAATCAACATGAGAGAATGAAAGATTGTCATCATTCAAAGTCTTCCAAAATCCTAATGCGATTAAATGTTGTTCCCCTGTGATATTTAAATGAAAGTGTAGACTGCTGTATTATCACTCTGGTAAGTGTATTATGATGGAGGTTGACCCATCCTTTTTGTAATTTTTGTATATTATAAATGCAGATGATGCATTTTTCTAGGACGAAGAGAAAGTTCTGAGGCAGGACAATCTCAGAAGAAAAATAAGTGAATCTCCAGTAAGGAACTACTGTGTGCAGTGGGCACAGGTTAGAAATCCTTCTTCAATGGGGTCAATAAGCTATTTCCTTGGTGGACTAGTTTGAAAGCAAATGTGGGGACTGAAGGTTAATGGAAGTTTTAAACAGTAGAAAGTGCATGTGGTCTCTCTCTCTCTCTCTCTGCACTTCCCCTCCGGTAGGGCACCAAAGAGACGGCTCTACAAAGATAAAGTTCACATGCACACGTACACAGACGCACCGACAGACACAGGGAAGTAAGCTTGGAGGCATGGCTGTACCTACGTACCCACTAGCACATGATGAGAGATGACAACAAGCTCCCTGAAACCACAATGACTGTCTCACTTTTTCCCCCTCTGTTAATTCATTCTCTCTCTCACTGTTTATTTGTTCCAACCTCGGATTATGCAATCCATGGCATTTTCTGCTAAGACTAAGCACTGAAAAAAGGCATACTGTGAAAAGTGTGTGCGCGCATGCATGTGCACGTGCATGTCAAGTAAAGTAAGGCCAGGCCTCGCCCCCCAGGGTCTCTCTCTCTCTCTCTCTCTCTCTCTCTCTCTCTCTCTCTCTCTCTCTCTCTCTCTCTCTCTCTCTCTCTCTCTCTCTCTCTCTCTCTCTCTCTCTCTCTCTCTCTCTCTCTCTCTCTCTCTCTCTCTCTCTCTCTCTCTCTCTCTCTCTCTCTGTTATTTGTAGGACTCCCCATCCCCAAGACTCTTGGTTTTGGGTCCTTTTCATATGTTCTATCAGCAGTTGATATCAGTGCGTTAGCGCTCATCTGAGTTCTGACCTCTAGGTCTTATCTTGCCTGAGTTAGATAGATGACACCTTTAAAACAAATGATTCCGTGAAGGTCCACTCCCGTCAAATACAATGTTTCTGAAATACTTGTATTAGTCAATCTTCCTGTGACTACTGTCTATGGTTACTCTCTTCAGTGGAAAGAGAAATGTGTCCCAGCTTGACTCAAAATGACCACATGTGATTGAGTAACTGAATACTAAGCAGTGTTGATGACAGCACCTGATGAAACACCATGACAGTATTTTTTTAACATTGTGCCGTGAAGATCAGCAGTTTGAATTTGTAATGGTGCATTTCAACGACGTGCTAACTTTAGTGTGTGCTTGCTTTGGGGACGTTTAACCACATGTCACGAGTCTGTTGTTTGTTTTGGGTACCCGACTTTATCTGCGTAAAATGTTTTTTATATACCGTGTTCATGCCAACTAATGCAGCTTCTCGTTGCTTTGACAATACCGTTATTCTTGTACCATCTTGTGCCACACGATTTATTAGAAAATATTAAAATGCTTTCTTGCAAAAATACTTTGTTGGCCATTTATTTCAAGTTTTATCGTTCTTAAATGCTTGCAACTTGTCTTAACAATGTTTTTTCTATCACAGTCAATACAGGACATGTAAGTGAATAGATTAATTTTGTCGTTTTATATTCATGTGTGCATCGAAGTGTTACAGTCAAGATATCATTAAATACTTGTGTTTATCTTAACTAGGCGGTGGGTGGACTCCAAATGTGTTCATGCCAACTTCACAGCAAAGCAGCTTCAAGCTTATGCTAATTAAATCCCAGCCATTTTAATTGAGTTCCTCACAAGCTTTTGATTAAGAACAATTGAAGCAATGACACAGGAAAGCCATCTTAATGAGCTACTTATCAGTAACTCTTTCCTTCCTGTTGCCACACACAAAGAATAAAGTCATTCACCCAATGACTTTCAGAGACACAGAGACAGAGACAGAGACAGAGACAGAGAGAGAGAGAGAGAGAGAGAGAGAGAGAGAGAGAGAGAGAGAGAGAGCGAGAGAGAGAGAGAGAGATGCTTACCATTTGGAGAGCAAGTCTCCCCAGGTCTCCAGGATCTTCTCAGCACACTCTTTGGAAACATCTCCTGAGCCGCTCAGCAGTGGCTCATCGTTATCTGGAAGACGCAGAGGAAAATGTGGTGTTGAGAGGACATTTGGAGACATACACAAGACACACCAACACAATCAATCAACCAACTCAGCCCACGTATATCTTCTGGATCATTTTAGCACCAGTTAATAACCCAACCCATATTTCCATCATTATTTGACCATCATCTACTCTAGACTTTAATAAGGCTGTAGTCTCAAAGACTTAAAAGAACATCCTGCTACAAGCTAGATAAATAAATAAATAAATAAACATCCCACATTTCAAGACTGTAAACAAACATAAGTGACACTTGAATACTAAACCATCTCTTTTTCTCCTTCTGTCTATTAACTACCATGTAGTCAGTTAGCAGACGCTTTTATCTTTACATTAAGCAACTTACAAATAAGGTTGAGAGCAATCATAGCATGCGATGAAAACTGGAGAAACTGCAAAATTTGTATTAAAGTTTTTGTAGTCATCTGCAGCTTACCTGTAGGCATCTCTGAGCAGGATGCCCATTTGGGATCGAACCCAGTGCCTTTCTGCTGTGAGAAAGGCACCACCCCCCCGCCCCCATCCCAACCCTCTCTTACGAAACCCCCTCACTTCCACTTGTGTCTCACCTTCCTCCTCATCATCCTCAGGTGGGGAGGGCACCAAGGCCCCGGGTCCCGTGGTGAGGGTCCCGGGGCTGGCCGTGGTCTTCCTCCGCTCCCTCTCCACCTCGCTCTCCAGACTCAGCACCTCGTACAGCGTGTCGCTGGCCGGGCTTTTCCGCTCCTTGCGCTCCATCTGAAACCACGTGACACGATTCAGATCGGGTGAAGCTACAGCATACTGTATCGCATAACGCATTAGGATGGTTAACAAGGGACGTTTGAGTCATGTTGAGGGAACTAGAACAAAACAAAAAAATGTAGGCATGGGATGAATCGAAGTTAAGAATTCCCTTCCTGAAGTTGAACAGCTGGAACAACATGTTGGTTCTTCACTGGTTGGACATGACATTAATGGCTTCTCCTATAGTGGACTTTTGAATGTATAGTTTGACATAGAAGGTCTCTGTGTTCCTGTTGTAGTTTGAGAAAGAAGGTCTCTGGGTACCTGACGTAGTTTGAGACAGAAGGTCTCTGTGTACCTGACGTAGTTTGAGATAGAAGGGCTCTGTGTACCTGACGTAGTTTGAGATAGAAGGTCTCTGTGTACCTGACGTAGTTTGAGATAGAAGGTCTCTGTGTACCTGACGTAGTTTGAGATAGAAGGTCTCTGTGTACCTGACGTAGTTTGAGAGAGAAGGTCTCTGTGTACCTGACGTAGTTTGAGATAGAAGGTCTCTGTGTTCCTGTTGTAGTTTGAGAAAGAAGGTCTCTGGGTACCTGACGTAGTTTGAGACAGAAGGTCTCTGTGTACCTGACGTAGTTTGAGATAGAAGGGCTCTGTGTACCTGATGTAGTTTGAGATAGAAGGGCTCTGTGTACCTGACGTAGTTTGAGATAGAAGGTCTCTGGGTACCTGACGTAGTTTGAGACAGAAGGTCTCTGTGTACCTGACGTAGTTTGAGATAGAAGGGCTCTGTGTACCTGACGTAGTTTGAGATAGAAGGTCTCTGTGTACCTGACGTAGTTTGAGATAGAAGGTCTCTGTGTACCTGACGTAGTTTGAGATAGAAGGTCTCTGTGTACCTGACGTAGTTTGAGAGAGAAGGTCTCTGTGTACCTGACGTAGTTTGAGATAGAAGGTCTCTGTGTTCCTGTTGTAGTTTGAGAAAGAAGGTCTCTGGGTACCTGACGTAGTTTGAGACAGAAGGTCTCTGTGTACCTGACGTAGTTTGAGATAGAAGGGCTCTGTGTACCTGACGTAGTTTGAGATAGAAGGTCTCTGTGTACCTGACGTAGTTTGAGATAGAAGGTCTCTGTGTACCTGACGTAGTTTGAGAGAGAAGGTCTCTGTGTACCTGACGTAGTTTGAGATAGAACGTCTCTGTGTAGCTGACGTAGTTTGAGATAGAAGGGCTCTGTGTACCTGACGTAGTTTGAGATAGAAGGGCTCTGTGTACCTGACGTAGTTTGAGATAGAAGGGCTCTGTGTACCTGACGTAGTTTGAGATAGAAGGGCTCTGTGTACCTGACGTAGTTTGAGATAGAAGGGCTCTGTGTACCTGACGTAGTTTGAGATAGAAGGTCTCTGTGTAGCTACGCTTGCTGAACGGCCAGAAGAGCCGGTCGTTAGGGGAGCAGACCCGGACCCGGTTCTCCAGCAGGAAGCGGACGGGCTCCTCCACTTCCGTGATCACCAGGTCAACCGCCGTCGTCATGTACATGAACTTATCTGTCAGAAACAACATTACGTTGTGATACGACCGGTAGTTCCCACCAAGCAACCGGATCGGTCAACTAGACATTTAGGACCAACCCAGCCTGACTAGTTGAAATTGTACACATTGCGACTTTACGCTACAAGCTTAAAAATGCATGAGAACTTCGCATAGACATAGTAGCTGACTCAGTCCATGGAAAAAAGCATATATTTGAGTCATTACTGAATAATAATTATTTAATCATACATTTCTATAATTTTCACCCTTTCCCGCAACTTTTGTGCAAAATATACACACATATCATAGAAAATTCCACCGCACATATTTGGCCACAACAATCACATTTCTGCAAAATCCTGGAGGGAGTGGCCGTTAAATCTTCAAAGCCAAGATGATGCATTTCACAAGAAATGAGATAAGCTAAACTATGAGTCAATGGAAGGCCGGTGGATATTTGCAATCGCATGGAAATTAAACGTCAACAAATCACATCGCATGCTTCCCAATGACTTCTGCCTCGCTGCAGTTAATTACTTTGAGTGGAGCAGGCTGCCTGCTTTGGAAGCCAGATAGCTCATGCTAACTCTGTATGGAACCAATAGTAGCTGGTCTGGTCCCTATCAAGCCGCCTCAGTCCAGGGGATTCCCATGACATTTTTTTAACAACGCAGTGAAAATCATGTACATAAAAAATGATTGAGGCAGACATCAAGACCAGCTGACTTTGTACAAAAGTGGGCAACATTTTTTTTGTTGCTTGAAATGTATGTGTTTAACGTAGAAAAGGATTTCTGTGTAAACCTCCATCCATCATGTCATCTTTTAACTGCGGCCATCACTTCTGTTTAAAATTATTCAAACTGATGTATAATGATTATAAAAAATAAAAAAAATCCAGCAGTCAAACCACTTTTGACTGGAGAGGAGGAGAGGCGCGTCACATAACTTCCTCTCAACCCTTAACGTAACCCTCGTGACAAAAGGCTCTCCCGCCATTTTCTCCACAGGACAAAAGATGCATTCCTTCAAACCTAAAAAGGAAACGAGTGCTTGTCGTGTTAAATCGTGTCGGTTTAATGTTGGAAACGTGTGGAAGGCGAACAGACTGCTTAAGTCACCCGGACGGTATAACTGGCATACCTTTAGGTGTTTCTTCGTTCACGGCTTGAAAATGAGGGGTGTTGGGGTTCCAGCTTCCCGTGATGATGTACGACTTCCCGTCTGAGCTCTTGCCCATGGACTCCTGGTCAGGGCGAGAGGCAGAGGACCTTCAGACAAACACAACCTTATACAGAGGTTACCACAGATGTAAACACACACAGGCATGCGCCACATGGCAGGCGAGGACAAAAACAAACAGACGCACACACTAAGGCATGCACAACACACACAACATTACCAGCCGACACAAGCCGATACATAAACACACACTCAGAGACAGAGAGACACACAGACAAGGACACAAACACCCACCAGGTCCAGCAGGTGCATGTCGCTGTTCTTCACGTTCTTCCCTGGGCTGAGCAGTAGGCCAAAGCACCTGACACACACACACACACACACACACACACACACACACACACACACACACACACACACACACACACACACACACACACACACACACACACACACACACACACACACACACACACACGTAAGCTAAATGGGGAGCAGAGGCAGGAACAAGAGACAGAAATATAAATCTCCCCCTCAAGAGAGTAAAACCAGTTGCACAAAAGCCAGGCATATATTAAACCAACAGCTTCCTGGACAGCCCCGGGACGGGACATTAACCATAACACCCCTGCCATCGGGATCCCGTCCCCATCCTCGGGCTGGTGGTTGGGGCCTCACCGTAACCAGGAGGCTGAGCAGGAGGTGATGGAATGTACACAAGTCAGGGCCGCTTTATTACACTGAGTGGAAAATGAAGCGTCTCACGCGGCAAACCACTCGCCATCCCGGGGCTCTGCACCCGGAACACTTAAGAGTCCCTGATGCAGATGCTCAGATGGATGGAGGAGTTCCACTGTGAGCATGAGCGTGTGTGTGTGTGTGTGTGTGTGTGTGTGTGTGTGTGTGTGTGTGTGTGTGTGTGTGTGTGTGTGTGTGTGTGTGTGTGTGTGTGTGTGTGTGTGTGTGTGTGTGTGTGTGTGTGTGTGTGTGTGTGTGTATCGATCACGCCAGTCACTGTAAGATATGACCGCCACTTATATGCCCCGCTTACGTCAAGCTCATTTTTAGAACCTTTCCTAAACTGTCCATCTCTGATGAAGACACAAAGAAGAAACGAGGGGCAGAGTAGAAGTCGGACTGCCTTCACACTTTTCTACTTCAAGCACCATGAAGAACAGACAGACAGACAGACAGACAGACAGACAGACAGACAGACAGAACTGCCACAGTCAGCTCGTCAGGGGCGGGGATTTAGATGCCTTGCTTAAGGACACCTGGACACTGTGGCTGAAGTAACAGAGGGGTTGAACCAGCAGCTCTACTTCCCGTGGCTCTTGGCTGTCACAGCACGTGAGGCTGAGCATTATGGAGGTGACTTTGTTGATTCACTCGGCTGAACTGCGTTCCGCTACATAGAGTACCACAAAATGAAATGAAACCTGTACATCCATCCATCCAGCGATATATCATATCTAGCTACCGATCAATCTATTTATATTCAAACTTTCCATCCATCCATCTAGCTTATATAAATCAATCCCTGCATATTTCCATTCATCAATTTATCCACCTATCTATCTATCTATCCTAGTAATGATATGAACGCCCTTTCCATGTATCTACTTATCCATGCCAAATGGTGCTCCAAGTTGCAGTAGTGATCAGTAGTAGTAGTCATCAGTATCAGCATCCCTAGACCGTATCATTGTCTAGCGGAGGCCTGGTTTGGACCAGCATGACCCAATGCAAAGCACTGTGTGCTAGGAACACTTCATCTGCAAGCTTTACAGTAAGACGACGAATGCACACACACACACACACACACACTCGTTGAGCCCTCGGACCCCAATATAAAAGTTGTTTCATCGCAGTTGTCGAGTTATTACTCAATGACGTATTTGTTTATTTAGCAATATCCTTACCATTTTATTGAATGACTTACTACAGATAACACACGTCTCACTTATGATAGATTATAGAACAGAACAGATCTAATCCACAAAAGCGCAAATGAAAACTTTATTGAGTCTATTTACATGTTATATTCCCATACATGCTCATGTCTGTTCTTGTGTGTGTGTTCATGTGCTTTACCGTTCTACGGCCAGCTCTTTGTTGGAAGTCTGCTGGACGTAGATGACTATCTTCTTGTCCATTCCAGCTCGCAGCTTGAAGCTCTGCTTGTCTTTGTCCTTGGCAACAGCACTGGATGACAGCAGAGAAACATGACACCATAAGATACGTTTTCTCCATCTATATTTTGCAGGAAAAATATTTATTACGTAGTATGGGTAAATGATGGATAATTATAAACATATGGTGTTCATAATAGTTACACACAAAGAACAACATTCATCTGAATGAAATCTGTCAGAAGTTAAGTAAACCGGATCCTTTGTATAACAGTCAGATAAGTTAGTATTTAGAGGATGTGCTGCTATGCAAGATCATTTACTTTTTGTAAATTGTGTTGTATAATACGTTTTCTAAGAGAACCAATAACCTACTTTTCAAATTATGTGTTAGTTTCATATATATACTGTACTCACAGATGTAAGCATAAATCAATAATGCCTAATCTTTTTCAAATTGAATTCTCACATGCTGGGTCAAAGACTATGGCTTGTACCAGTTTTTCTGATAACTTCTTGTTTAAATCCTCCCTTCACTTGGAAAATGTAACTGGGGTCCTAGATGCATTTCAAATCCGGTTGACAGCGCAACACAACCAAAGAAAACGTGCCAACACAGATAATAATGTTTCTTTTTTTTTTCTTTTTTTTTAATGGCATGTGAAACATGCTTTCCTGCAAGACAGAAATAATCAAGAACCAACAGGAAGGAAATGTGTGCAGGCTAAAAATACTCAAAAGAATATTAGAATATAGAATATTTACAAACAAGCTGAGTGGTCTGAAGACTCACGGAAGTGACTGAACCAAACAAAACACAACAACGATCTAGTGACAATCCAGGGAAGCATAACGGGTCGTAAAGGGTTATCACCCAGTGAAACACACAGTCACTGAAATAATAATACAAAACCGATGTTCTTTCGTTTCCTTGGCTCTCCATCATCAGTGAAATCAAATCAGTGAGTTTGTTGGAAATTAGGATGAAGGAGAGGAAATGACTTGAGGAATGACAATCCCCAGGGTCCTCAGACAGAATTAAAATAAGTAAGAAGAATAATCTGACTCTTGTCATTTGTGTGTATGTACTCTTCAGCTCAGCCATATAAAGGGAGTGGGGGGGGGGGGGGGGGGGGGGGGTGCTTATATATATTTAGGGCTGGCCCAAATACATAATTTCAAGCTTCGGATATTCGTTAGGTTTCCAAACGAATATCCGAATATTTAGTGAAGAAAAAAGTCCATTCATAGTGTGCATCTTTCACTGTGTGTAAACATAGCAGGCGGAGACCACTGTTGCACAATCAAGTATTTATCAACTGATCATTTTCTAAAGTGGTTCAATTGGTTAAACAAATAATAGCAAAACAACAATATCACGTCAGTGGCTTTCGGATCCACTCATCAGTCCGAGTTCGACTTGGTTACGGCAGAGCTTCAATGCAGCCCAAAAGTTTCCGAACACACACGGTTACCAAAATATGAGAATAGGCCTACTTTTAATTATCACAAAGCAAATAGGTGGTTTGAACATTGTGCAAAGTTTTAAATACATTTCACAGCAGGACTAGTGCCATTTGCCCGGTGATGAATCACACAAGGCGCTATTGTGGGGGACGGATCGCCATAAAAGGAAAAACATCGCTACCTGTTCTATTCATGTTTACTAAATTACCAACATGTTATTATATGATATGATGCCATTACCTCAACTGCAGCGTTCTCGGACGTCTAGCGCCCTTACTTATATATTTTATCACTGGGATATTCAGAAGAAATGTAACCAAGCCTTCTACCCGCAGTCCCCAAATATGCAAAGACGTTCAAAAAACATATATATTTTTTGTATTTAATTTTTTTTCATAAAAACAAAACGAAAATCCGAATTGAGATTCGATTACCTACCTATTGAACCAATATCCGAATATTCGGGCTCAGCCCTTTATATATTACCGTACTTTAAAAAAATATAGGCTTAGAGAAAATGCGGCTTAAATTTAGAAAATACGGTAACAGACATTTTATATTTCTTCCTTCCTAAAACAAGGATGGGAGAACAATGTTGGAAGTTTGACTCCACGTGCGTGTGATGATGATGGCGGTGATGAAGATGTCTTTGTCATGAAAGCGAAGGAGGGATCATAAAGGAGTTGATAAACGAGAGGAAGTACATGTCAGTGCCTCTATGGAAAAAGGAAAATAAAATGGTGGCTTTGGTGTTATTTTTAACATCTCTTCCTTTCTTGCTCTGTCTGTCTCTCTCTTTATACATACAGCTCTCTCCCTCCCATGACGCACGTGTTCTTTCTCACCCGGACACGATCACACACAGTCTGTATTACTATACTGTTTCACAAACATCCATATTATTATAAAAGTAGGCAATGCCAAACAATTAATGAGTGTCACATATGAATGAGGTGCAGCAGATCATAGTGTGTGTCTGTGTGTGTGTCCCACCTGAAGGTGCCCTTGCCATCGTCCTCTCTGATCTCCAGGCTGACTGTGAAAGTGAACAGGTCCCCGTCAGGTGTGAGGGGCGGGGCCTGCTGCGATGACATCATCGCCTTCTTGGCTGACCGTCGGAACGCGGTGGCGAAGCTGTACAGTATCCGACTCACCTGCAGGTGGGGGGAGGGGAAACACACACGCTACATTAAACACATGTATAACAATGCTGCTCATTTGTACACCTGGTAAAAACACCTGCAGGGGCAAACACAGACATAGCATATACACGCACGGATATTAAGTAGAATATGAATGAATGATCACATGGCTTTGACCAAACATGTAGAATATAAGTTATTTCCCAGAAGCTATCCATTCTCACTTCGAGATATAACCATCCTATTGATAGATCTGGAGGATAAGGCCAGAAATGGTGGACAAAGCGTTGTTCCTTCTGATACCAAGATAAAACATGGGAATGCTCACTGCCAACACAGACCAGATATGGTTCTGCACAGACCATATGGTTCTACACAGAGAACAAGGTTCTGGACAGAGAGAACATGGTTCTATGGATCTGCAAAAGAGAACATGGTACCGTGTAGACCAAATGGTTAGGTGCGGAGAACCCGATTCTCCGAGGCAACTCCCATAAAGGAAACGGATGATCATTTTAACTCGCATTGTCATACTTGTCGTAGTGTGTCTTTGCGTGTGCGTCAAAAGACAGCAAATCAAAAGCAGGCTGCAGCAAGACACAGCTGGCCCGCTGAAACAGATTTCTACATGAGATCGCAGGGGGTCCCAAAGCCATTTCAAACCCCCAGAACAGAGGGTGGGGGGAACGGCTGTTTTCAATAACTTTCAGTGTTCTTCCCTTTTCTGCTTTGTTTTGGGGGTGACTCGTTTTCTGAGTCATCCTACACAATGCCTTTGTATTCTCAAGCGGGAAATGTAAGTGGATCTACATGGGGGGTGTGTGTGTGGGGGACGGACGGGGCACTGAATGCGTTCATGCGTGTGCACACGCATGTGTGTGTGTGTGTGTGGGGGGGGGACTGAATGAGGGAGATGGAAAAGGAGTTAGAGAGGGGTGTGTGTATGTGGGGGGACTGAATGAGGGAGATGGAAGAGGAGTTAGGTGGGGGGGTGTGGGGGGGTACTGAATGAAGGAAGATGGAAGATGAGCGAGGAGTTGGGGGGGGCACAGACATCAAACTAAAAACAAAATGAAATCGATTTAAAATGAATCAGAAACAATAATTTTCACGATGAGAAGAATAGGATTGTTGTTCTGTTCCTTGGTGTCTGTTATATCTTTTTACACCGAGTCCAAAGCGAAAAGGGCCGTCGACCACTGATTACAAGGAGATCTGGTATGATGTTCCCATTTTATTTGATTCATGTCAATGAGAACTATTGCTAGATGGCTTGGAGGAACGATGTCCAGTAACCACCACCTTCAGAGAGCACTGGCTAACACAAAATTCAAAAGAAGGATTAAAAAGAGAGTGCGAATTCAATGCCAGATGCATGCACTACGCAGCAAGATAAAATAACCATGTGACTCATGTAGGGAGGGTGGATCATCATCATACTGGTTACAGTAAACAGCTACCAGGAAGGCAGTCAAATACTGCAGAGGGAGAGTGATCCCTTATTGACCTATTGCTTTATTATTGTTCAGCTTCATTAACCTCCTACAAGATCATGTGGGAGACCTGGTCTAACATAACACCACAACTGTTCCAGAATTCTGGATGAAAATAAAACTGGTATTTTAAGAAGTCGATGTGAGAAAGTAAATTGATTTGAAATGTGTTTGGGTGATAAGACATCTTCTGTGGTCTTTTGTGTAAAACAAATTGAAGCAGAAAGTAGAAGGAAGTAATGCCCCCTCCGGTGTAAAACGGAGGGCTTCAGAGGCTGAGCACTGAATAGGTTTTGTGTTGCTCTTTTTTAGGTTTTAGTTTGGTGAAGAGCGTGACTGTCATGATTTAGAGAGGAATTCGAAAAACACAGTTTCACCCAGATAGACTTAGGATGTTGACAATAAATTGCAGTGTAGGTCCAATGTGCAGATCGAGGTGTGTGTGTGTGTGTGTGTGTGTGTGTGTGTGTGTGTGTGTGTGTGTGTGTGTGTGTGTGTGTGTGTGTGTGTGTGTGTGTGTGTGTGTGTGTGTGTGTGTGTGTGTGTGTGTGTGTGTGTGTATATATATAAAGTTCTGTAAATGCATCTCTTTCCCCCCCTGTTGTTCACTATCTGAACAGCATGGATGTTGTAATTCATTCCAAGCATATTTTGGTGTGCTGATTTGTTCAAGAAAGAATGTTACTTTCAAGCGGTGTGTGGATGGGTGTGTGTAGTATAGGAACTCAAGTACCCAACACTTGTTCCTAGAAATCAATACATGGAGCTCACCGCCTCTGGGATCTGGCAGCGGAAGACGTGGATTCTGAAGATCTCAGAGTTGTAGTGGCTCTCGGTGAAGGCGAAGCAGTCGCTCTCCGTGGTGCCGTCGTGACCACGCACGCAGAACAGGATCTTGTAAATCGGGTAGATGGCAATCTCTGTGCTGGTGTGGGGATCCAGCAACCTACAGCGAAACCCAAACGTTGGCTTACCCACCCTTAAAGGAGCAGTGTGTGTGTGACCATACAAAACTGCATAAGTTAGCCTCGTGAGACCATCCTGATCTCTGACTTAATTTGTTTTCCTCTGCAGATCGGTCTGGCCTAGAGCACATTGAAAGCCTATCCCAGAAAATAATAGAATGCTAGGGCCAATCAGTGCTCGGGGGAAGGAGTTTCAGTTCATGACAAACAAGGAGCAACATTTAAAAACAACAGCGTTGCCAAAAGGAAGTGTAGCAATCTACTGATAAATTGAAACAGTTTATATACACTAGACCGACTAATGATGTTAAAAGATAAACAAAAGGTTTTTCTGTTTATCTTAATTTATTGTAAAAACGCAAACTTGACTTGGATGATCTCACGAGGCTAGCATAAATGCTACACTCAGTTTAGATTATCCTTCAACTGGGTCAACCTTGCAAGGGACGCAATGCCCACTTATGGCAGTGGAACCACAGCACCACTTCCGCTAGCAAGAAACCAGCAAGAAAAAAAAAAGAAACATAAAATTTGGATTAAAATCAACAAAGATGAGTGGAAACCAACCTTCATCTTTCCCATAGAGAAGTTATGGTGACAATGTGGGCGGACCCACATCGATCCCATCACAGGGTCTACCCAACATGATACGATGGCCACAGTAATCCCCCGATGACACAGACGCTTTTTAACAGCTGGGGGGGCGGCCATTTTGTAATCGTCATCAATTGGAACTGATCATGCCGGCAGCTTTCTGTGTCGCTGATGGCTTTATTTTCTGCCATGAGTGACCCTCTACTCTCAACCCTCAACTCTACCCAAAAAAGCGCCCTTTTGTCATTGCAGGTTTAGGTGTAGACATTGTAGTGTTACCTATGCAACAGGCTTTGTTTCTAGGCTTAAAAAAGGAAGCGCATTATCCACACCTCGCTAATTGTACAGGCCGCAAAGCGTTTCCGGTGTGATCCGCATCTCGGGCCGCCGGAAGTCCACTCACCTGACGGTGCCCTCGGAGACCCCCGGCACGGAGAGCACCACGTCCAGGGGCAGGGTGCACTGTCCCCGCAGGATGCTCATCATGCGCAGGGCCTCCACCTCGCTGCGGGGCGCGTTGACCGACGCGCAGCCCAGGTAGGTCAGCTGGCTGAACACCACGCTGTCCTCGTCCGGGAAGGGAGTCCCCGGGCCGGACTCGGGGGACGACTCGTCGGCTGCGGCGGGGACGGGATTTTAGTGAGGTGGAAAGAAGGACACAGAGGACTGGACTGGATCTCCTTTCACCATTTCACTCTAAGAGGTCAAACCGGCCCTGTAGGAGCTCAACTCCCCCCTGTAGGGCCTCAACTCAACCCTGAAGGACCTCACCCCTGAAGGACCTCAACTCACCCCTGTAGGGCCTCAACTCACCCCTGTAGGGCCTCAACTCACCCCTGTAGGGCCTCAACTCAACCCTGAAGGACCTCAACTCACCCCTGAAGGACCTCAACTCACCCCTGAAGGACCTCACCCCTGAAGGACCTCAACTCACCCCTGAAGGACCTCAACTCACCCCTGAAGGACCTCAACTCACCCCTGAAGGACCTCAACTCACCCCTGAAGGACCTCAACTCACCCCTGTAGGACCTCAACTCCCCCCTGTAGGACCTCAACTCCCCCCTGTAGGACCTCAACTCCCCCCTGTAGGACCTCAACTCCCCCCTGTAGGACCTCAACTCCCCCCCTGTAGGACCTCAACTCCCCCCTGTAGGACCTCAACTCACCCCTGTAGGACCGCTCGTTGAGCTCGCTCTCCTGGGACCCCTGTACGGGCAGGACCATGTCCACCGTGGACAGGGGTGCGCTGAGCGGATCCGTCCCGGGCAGCACGGCCATGGGGAGCCCGCGGTCGCCCCCGCCGGCCTGGTCCGCGACGGCCTGGTCCGCGGCGGACTTCGCCGCGACACTGGCGACTGACGGCTCCATCAGCACATCCTCCAGCTCCTTCTGGAGCTGCTGCTCACTGCCGTTACCCACGATCTGCCACACACACACGCACACACACACACACACACACACCCACCCATATAAGTACAGATATATGGACTAAACACACTCTGCAATCAATCAATACTGAACATAAAAGGTAGAGGGTGTTGAATGTCTTCCTGCATGTCCTGGTTGAGTGTAGATATTTTTATCACTCACCATTTCCCACCACTGTACTCGATTTCTTTGAATGCTTGTTGTGTGCATTTATGTTTTGAAAAATGCATTGATTTAGTCGAATTATTGACAGTGGGCAAGCTAATCAAAGAATAGCTAATTATTAGTTGACATTAAGCTAAAGACCCTGCAAGCAAGGGCGATCAAAAGGCTAGCACAACGAAAATGCACAAATAGGTCAAAACGTCAGCACCCTGGCAGACAATGTAAGACTGCAGGGGGAGCTCCAACGCAATAGTCATGGTTAATGTGAAAACATGTGATTAGGGTAAAATCATCTACTTTAAGATTTAAGATTGGTAAAATCTTAAAGATTTAAAATCTTAAAATCTTTAAGATTACTTCAAGATTACTTTAAAAGATTCCCTGTGATATTGTGTTGTGTAATTTTTAAATATCATATACCTAAGCACTATGCTAGAGGATTATCATTTCAGTGAGAAAGCATACGGGCTAGTCAGACTGTGACACAGTTAGCCATAGAGCAAACTTTCTCCAGCCAGTGTGAAGAGGAAAGGTCTATCCACAGTCTGACCACAGCCAATCATCACGAGCCATTTCAGAAACACAACCACAACAGCAACAGCAACAGTGAGAGCACAAAGCACAGACAGAATGACCACAGGACCACATCACGGGAGTACAGCAGAGAAACAGGGTGGTGGGGAGGGCAGAAACTGACCTTAAAGCTGATCCCTTCCTCAGAAATCACCTGCATAACAAACAACAAGTTTAGACACACTGCCTTCTTCCTTCTCTCGTTGAGGGTTTGGGAGGGGAGGAAATGTGGCCTGATTGCTAACATGGATGAAAACCAAAACATAAAAGTGATATAAAAATGGTTGAATAGATGGAAACCTCCCCACTATACGTTCCAAACAGTATGGATACAGAAAAATACTTAGTCAAAATATCTCTCTTGATAAAATACCAAGCAACTAAAATAATGTATAATCTGCGTTTTGGCACCCCCTTCTGGTTGCTGTACAGCTCACCGATCGAATTCAAGAGAAGCAATGCAAACACGAGTAAAAAAATAAAAACTGTACTGTGGTCAAACGTACACAAATCTAATTTAGCCCAATCTGAACTGGGAAATGTGATGGGATGCCGAACGTGTAACCTAGTTCTGAGAAGAGGAGAAATCTGAACGGACCAACATCAAACTCATCTCTAACATGACAAGCATCTCCATGTTCCACAAAAGACACACCCTAACCACACATCACATTGTTCTCCTCCTTCACACTGGATTCCCGCCACAGTCAACACTGCCGTTACTACATTTGCTTTTTTTGCATTGCCGGGCTTAACAGTAGTAGATTAACCTGACTGTCAGCTCAATTAAGCTCAACAACTAGGTACCTTCTCCTTGGTTTCGGTCAATCCTTCTGAACATCATCAACGATTATGAGAAATGCCTTCATTTATTACCTGGGGGCATGGGATCATTTCTGCCAGAAACAACAACAGAATCTCACAGCTCTAGTATGTTAAGACTGTTGACTCTAAATTACCAAACCTTTAGTATAAAGGAGGTATACCAAATGTCTTTATTAGGTATTCAAAGGGAATATGTGAATAAATATTGTTGTAGGAATTCTTATTATTATTTTTTTCTTTATTATTTATAACACCATCTCTTCACGTCCTGTTGTAGATGATCTAATCTTGTGATATTTCACACAAGAAGCCAGTGAAAAGACACAACATTTAGGACACTGGAAGAATATGCTTGAGGTTGACGATGTATTCAAATAAGAGCCAAGCGTGAGATGGTTCGCGGTAACGTAGGGCTGATGCTGGGGCACTTTGAGATGCAGTGAAATAGTGTGGGATGGGATTAAAATACACAAAGAAGCTTCTTTTAACCAAGTATTATGTGGACATGATGTATGTACCGGTGTGTTTTTGGTTAACTATGCCAGAGGAATTAATTCCCGCCGTATATCCCATGCATCTACAATGTTATGACATGAGGTCCTAATAGGGCTGCATAATATGAAGACTTATGTGTGACTCTACTGGGTAAGTATTTTGATATATAGACCTGCATTTAATTAGAGTTTTTACCTCTCAACTTTTCATCTCTTTAAAGGTTCTGCCAATTGTGGAAATGTATATCACGATCACGATAGAAATACATATTGTGCAGTCTTAAGTTCCTCATATTACCCAGAAATGTTATATTTTGTATGTTATTGCAATTATAAACAAGATTGCTTATTTAGTACTAACTGGCAATTAATCAAAATGAAAACCATGCTATTAACAAATATTGTTTCACATCTCTTTAAAACAGAAAACATTTTTGAAAGTAGTTCACTGCAGATGTTTAAGCCCCAGCCGTATATCTATATTTGATCCTCGCACAAAACAAGCATTCAGCTCTTTTGGGTCACCGCCTCATCACCGGGGGCTGGGGGCGTCTCTTGGGCTGACCCGGGGCCAGGCCGGGCCACGCTTACCTTCAGTCCGGGCTTCTCGTCATCGCTACCGTTATTGGTGGACGACGAGGGCGTGTGGTCGTCGCCCAGCCGGGACACCAGGACAAAGTCCTCGCTGTTGAGCGTGGACACAGAGTCTGAGGAGAGGCTGATCTTCCCCACCGACCCCTTGTCATCCATGCCTGCCGCTGACGCCAGCCACCGCACCGCAGCTCATGAATGGGAGGGAGATGGAGGGAGGAGGTGGTGGAGGAGGATGAGCAAAATCACCTAGAGAAAGAAAACAAAAAGATGGAAGAAAAGCCATCCTGATGAGTTGAAGTTCATGTAAAAGTTTTTTCTGTTGGGCCCGCTGGCCAGAGGACCAGCAAGGTGGTTCTAAGGTGGACTTGCTTTCCCAAAACAACAAGAAGAGTAAATCCTTTCAGAGTTTAGATCCCTGGGATGTGTGGTAAGAACCGGAGGCTGCTCCATGTTCTTGATATTTCAGATAAAACAGGCTGAGTATTCCCCTGCTCATGCTCCCTCTCATCTATTAATGGAGACCATGGGACAGAGCTTAGATCTTATCACAGTAGCTAGAATAATTTATCATCTCAAAGAGTCCCATGAAGGACTAACAATAAATAACTCCCAAGGTCTCTCTAATAACGTTTCATTGATAAAGTATAAAACACATTTGATGTGTTTTGCAAAATAGCTCAAAGCAATGCAATGCAGTGTGATGATGGCAAAGACAAACTCCATATGAAGCAACCTACTGTCTGTCCATGACATCGAGTTCCATTCGGTGGTCTGTCACATTAAGTTGATTATTCAAGTACGGCAGGCCTACTTCCAACAAGGGAATATCAATGGTGTTTACTGAAAGGTGCCAACACAACATCCCAGCCGAAAGACTCATGTTGTGTGGCCAGACACCACAACAATCCAAGATCCTGATGTTCATTTTAAAAGTGAGCAAGTTCGCCGATACATTCATACATTTAACTGAAGAAAGCCATAGACAAACCTTTTGATGCTCTTGTACTGTGCTTTATTTAGGCTACGTGCTAGCAAATGTAAATAAGCTGTTACATAATACACTTTCTCCATGCAAGTGGATAAGAAGTTAAGTAAATAGGATCTATCTGACTTGGTCAACCACATAGCCAGGCTCAAAAGACTGGCTAGACAATAGATATTAAAATCAGCTTGAAGGAATAGCAGGAAAATAGTCGGAAATAATGTGAGAATGCAACAGAGTTCATGGAACATCACTTTTTGTTGCTTACTGCACACCTTGAAAACCCTTTATCACAATTATAAGTAAATTCCAGCTTCCTGTTGTCCATCACTTTAATCAAGGCTGCGTGTCATCATTTATCTTAAGGTAGCACGTATCGTGCACCAAGGAACAGATGAGTTCCCTTTGGTTCTATTATCAAGGGCTTTTCTGTCATATGTCGCTGTGCGTGTGTGTGTATGGGTCCATGGGCATGTGTTTTACTGGTTAGTGGTTGTTGGGGTCATCCTATCCTCATCGGGTGTCTGTCAGCTTCTCTTTTTGGTCAAGAGAACCAGGGAAAAAAAGACCAAATGGAAAGTAGTAAAAGGTGAAGCAGGAAGAGAAAGACAAAATGGAAAGTAGGGAAGGCTGAATAGCACAATACTGCTGCTTAATTACTTCCTCCATTGATTAAACATTTTAAAATAATTGTCCGTTTTCCATTTCGTGTGAGTGTTTTTTTTTTTGCATGTTAAGGAACTTTGAGATGCATGTACATGTATGAAATGTATCATCTCAAATTACTTTTCGTTACAACAGAAACTGAAACAGAGAACCATGAATGAGCTCATTAAAAAGCCAGCAATTAGACCTGGAATGCTAAACATGCTGGGAGAAGGAAAAATGACCAATAAATGAATCAGGTCCAACAGGTCTCAGAGTTTAGAAAAACCATACTAACTACTAGTATATACATCGGTGGTTCAGCAACCTATCACATTGTTGTTTGAGTGAGAAGCTTCCAGCGAGCTCCAGCTGCATGGAAGGACAGCGGGACGAAGCAGCCAGTTTGGCGTGTGATCCCAACACAAGAAGGAGTCGAGCAACAGAAGGTTTTGGCAGAGAGATCATAACAAGCTATTTCTGGATGTCTCTCTCCCCTCCCTACCCTGCCCACTCTCCACCCTGCTCCCTCTCTCCCCATCCTCAGCTTCCTTCTAGTGAACACACTGCACTTGGTAGTTGAAAGGAAGGTCAGGGAGAACAGGTGAACAACTAAGGCTTTGTTTGCCTTCTCTTTCTGCTCAGCTCCAAAGCAAACTGATGGAGAAAGTGTTGATCCAAAATGGAAGTCCTAGGGTGTTGTGTGTTGCCAAATCACTGTTTGAAAAAGGCAAAGGGAGGTGGAAGTGACAGACTGCAGGGTGTGGGCGGGGTAACCTTCTAAAAGCTTTTTGCAGTGACTGTTCCATTTAGTTGTATAACTGTTTCCTGGAGCATGCAGTACAAGCAAGGAATGCACGCAGATTCAGAAAATACAATGATGTTTCCTTGATTGAGCAAAACAGATTATATGTGTCAAGTATGAACTCAGAAGTATTCGGTTAATGGACACACCTATTAAGAAACTGCAATAGTTAGGCAAATAGTGTTTCGCAAGATTTTCTTCTTTTTATTTTACTATCTGACTTGAATATCCTTAGCCAAATCAATCTATCCACTCTACCATACGTGGGAATATGACAACCGGTGTGTGTGTGTATATATGTATATATACAGTATATATATATATATATACACACACACACACACACACACAGTATGCTAGTCCTGTGATCATGATATAAACTATGAAGTTTGAAATCTCACCCTTGATTTGTAAGAATATGCCCATTCATTTCCGGATGTGAATCATTTGCATGTAGGGAAGGAACTCCTATGATGGGTTTGTTTTACTTCCTGATTACCTCTGTGGACAAAAGGAACAACACAGCTCTGTGGCTCGTTTTTACAGTTCTTTTTGGTTAGTAATTTAAGTTTGCAGCAGCAAAAGGTAGTGTCTAGTGATCCGATTTTAGGCCTACGATTTAACGTTGCCGAGCCTCCTTTCATTGGGAAAGTAATGGTGGCAGTAATAAACACTGAACACTGCCACTTACAGTGTCATATTGTTCTGAATTTGGCTGCTTGTATTTATGTTAGGAAATACAGACTATTTGACAATACACACTAACTCCATCCAATTTTCTTGACCAACTTTGATCTGCTCTCCCCTTTCTAGTAATACTGTAGGGAAGACCACTGCTTTAACGGTCGCTGCATCCAAAGGCTTTGACATGTGGCAGTGGTATCCCTGCCACATTGGCTGATACAGGACAGGGCGGCTGAGAAGGAATAGATGGAATTGATTGTACAATAGGCGTGAGCGCACGTATGGATCTAGCCATTCAAAGCAGCTAATGTGATGCTTAGCTCCAAAAGCAGAAGTTATTTCTCCTTCTCTGGTGCTTGTAGAGCTTTGTGGTACGTGTGCGCCACGCATCGAGGGTTCACCCCTCAGGAATGACAGCCGGGTGTGCAAGGCTGAGATCACCTGGGACGTTGAGCTCTGGACCAAAATAGACGCATATATCCCGTATTAATGGATAGAGCAGCTAAAGTGCATATAAAGCCCTTTCTTTTATGGTTGTGCAATAAATAGGCATGTGTCAAGTCAGGTTGGTTTGTGTAGCACTTTATCACAATTACAGTCTAAGAAGGCTCTTGAGGACAACAGGGCACTGGACAGATGAAAGGAAAATTGCATTAAATGATTTGCCTTACATGTCTTCTGGACTATGTTCTTACTATGAATGATGATAAATTATGTACATCAACTTAATGAACCCGATATACAGTGTTACTTTGACTAAGCATCTACAGACCTGCCTGCTTTCTGCCATCTTTAAAAATCCTACTCTCATCCACAGTAAGAAGAGAAGAGAAACTATAAAGCATTGTAGTTTTGTATGTCACTATGGCAACAAGGACAATCTATAGTCATGGTTTCTGGTCAAAGCGGTAAAACAACTTTCCTTGGGTAAAGTCAAATATTATGCAACACACACAAACTCCTATTTTGATTATTCATGCATGATTAAAGATAAACAACGCATATATCTGCAACACAAATGCATTTCTATCGCGTTTTACGTTTAGAAATATGGGCACTGTCAATAGACATTTTCATTGACTATAGTTTCGTAAACATCCATGCATGAAATGATGCACACTGAACCCCATGCACATCTCTTAAATATTATCATCCCTCCCTTCCCTGCTGCAGCTGAACTGGAGGTTCTGTTCTGGGCTGCCAGCTAGACCCCGGCCCGGCCTACACCTAGTCACAGTCCCCTTCCCCTAGCATCACACTGGTAGCAAGGCAGAAAACAATACAAAAACGTCAAGAAGCATGGAGTCCGAGATGGGGGGAGGGTACTTCCTAGAGCTGAGTCACGAGGTGCCACACAATAGGAGACAGAATGATGAATGAAGAAGGTAGAGAAGGAGGAGGTATGGGATTCGGCAAGCAAGTCTTGCATTGTGCGAACCAAAATACACACCCAGACCAGTCCCTCATTCCCATGGTTTCATTGTTGCGTAGACGTCAAGTGCCTGCAGTTAAAAAGTTTGATAACCCTGCACCCAGTAGGCCTAGCAGAGGTGCCACTGCATCTTTCTTAGGCGACACAGGCGTCTCATTATTTAATCATTTAGATAACATAAACATAACATATTACAAATTGTTTATATGTCTTTAAGGAACAGATGGCCCAACATAGTCATCTCATTTAAATGTCCGTTTTTTTCTTTGCTAGTTTTAATCAAAAGCAGCTCATGTGATATGATGTATGGGAATGCTTATGCAAACAAAGTATGCTTAACCAGTGCCCTACATACAATACAAAATTGTGCTATGAAAAGAAGAAGGAATTTCCAACCAGAGCCAGTCCCATCACTTGCATGCCTTTTCTTCCAACAGTCTTCGGTACAACATTTGCTAGCAGCAACACACAACTCAGTTCAGACGGTTGATTTCAGAAACCGGATTCTGCAGCCCCAGAACCTAGAAGGTTACTCTATTCATGGTATCATTGTTTAAGTCTATTTGTAATTCACTATGAAAATAAGATTTTGCTGAAATCATGGCAGCAGTGTCCAATCAGAACAATAACAACCAAGAAATCACAGCCTTGTTATAAGTTGTCAATGCTGTTCTTGTGACAATATTGTAAATATTGCGACTCAAGCTTAAAGAAAATACCAATCTTTTTTTTGACTTCCAATCACCTTCTTGGCCGACTACTAATATTGACTGTTGATAGATACATGTGTCCTTCATTACCTTGGTCCAACATTAGCCTCCTGATAACATGTTTTATTCATACTGTTGATCGGTTCCTTGGTCCTACATTAGCCTCCTGATATAACATGTTATGTTCATGCTTTTGACCGGTACCGTGGTCCTACATTAGCCTCCTGATATAACATGTTATGTTCATGCTTTTGACCGGTACCGTGGTCCTACATTAGCCTCCTGATATAACATGTTATGTTCATGCTTTTGACCGGTACCGTGGTCCTACATTAGCCTCCTGATATAACATGTTGTGTTCATGCTTTTGACCGGTACCGTGGTCCTACATTAGCCTCCTGATATAACATGTTGTGTTCATGCTTTTGACCGGTACCGTGGTCCTACATTAGCCTCCTGATATAACATGTTATGTTCATGCTTTTGACCGGTACCTTGGTCCTACATTAGCCTCTTGATATAAAATGTTATAATCATACTGTTGATTAATATCTGGGTCCCAAGTACTGTAATATATAATGTTCCATTTTATATTGTGCTATATAATTACTTTCCCATTCATTTAATTCAAAAAGGAGGACTTCATGCTTTGCACTCCAATCGTTTTTCTCTTGGCCTTTGGTGTCATTTTATGAATGACGATTCTGCAGAAATGGGGCGGAATGCCTCTTTATATAGCATCCATCAACCGTCAATTATGCTAATTCACAACTCTCATTAACGCAACAGATTATTTATTTGTCGATAAAAGTATTGAGGAAGCAAAGAATTGCGATAATCACATGAATAATTTCACCCCCAATCCTTTTGAGCTACACTATGGGGATTGATATGATTTGAAAGACACAATCTGGTAACTGATACAATAGGATAATTGTTTAAAACGTTCTCTGCTGGCATGGCCCATATACGCTGCAGTGTGCAGAATGTACATAGCATAGCCTCTGGTGGTGCCATTAGAGTACAAATAGTTCTGTACAAAGTGTCCCACAAATCAAGAAAAGACCATTGTAAAAAGGTGGGAAAACACAGACTCTTCTACTCTTCCAGATAGACACGCAAGACAACGTTGGGTGCAAATGTCATCCAAAAAACTGCCCAGTCAGTGACGGCAGTAGTCAAAGGAGCATCACTAGGGGCCCTTTAAAAGTGGAGAAACACATGTCTGCAGTTTATAACTGCAGATTATCCCCCAAGCATATGGACACTTCCACCAGGACAACAGAATATGTCACAAGGTGGACATGTGCTCTCTGAATGGTTCCAGCAACATGACAGCTTTGGTCCTAGGAAGTCACCCCTGCTGGGAACCTTCATGCGTTGGGACAACAGGCTGTTTGCAGCACTATTGTGTAGGGCCAGGTCAATTTGGGGTAAGACTATGAAATGATCACGTCCACACGGTACAATGTTCCTGCACGATGCATCCAGCCCCTGGTTGTAGTAGTCATGCCCTAACAAATGCATGCGGCTCTGAAGGACAAAGTGCAACAGCCAGATAAGTGTGCCTAATAAACAGAATGTTGGTGTAGGCCTAGAATATAAATCCTTGTCTTATATCTGCACGTCTCTAACATCAGAGCCAAAGATTGAGATTACATTTGTTGAAATATGGTGTTATATACATAATACATTTCAAAACACATGGCCTGCCCATGGTTAGCATTGGGGCGGCGGTTAATTAAAAGCCTGACAATATTAAATAGCCAATGAGGTTGAATGAAAGAAGGGTCAACTTAATTTGGATTAAAAAGCTTTCAAGACTTAAAAAAAGTCAGTCTATGAGAAATGCTATAAATGGCTTTGTAAATGTAGCCATAATAACGTGTTGGTATAGTCTTAAATCGTAATTGTTTGAATATAAGGTATATCCATAACATGTCATTTGGCCATCATATTCAATAAGTATTATAAAGGATACTTCTGAAAGAGGGTTTGTGCAGAACGCAAATACAGTGACCATTAACATTTCAGTGCACAATAGCCAGACTAATACACATTAACAATACGCCTACTTCTGTGGCAAAAGGCTTTCAGAATGAGGTCGTCGCATGGAGTACCAAAAGAAAGACGCCTTATGTGAATGCAAGGGGAAAGCTTTTCAAGAGAATTCGAGACATTTAAATTAGACAGACTTCTCGGCGCCACCTCAGGATTGACGTCTGATGAGCCAACACATGTTAACACAAGGTGTACACGACGTTCTGGTCAGCCACTACTACATTATAAGACTCGGTGTGAATTCACAGAGCTGGCCATCAGCGGGGGGAGCCTGACCGAACCTCGGGTCGCTATTGTCCGACAGAACTACGACAGCTATCCAGTGACGGAGGACATCCAGGGGGTAACATGTGCCCCAATGTAGAGAGGGTGTTGCACTCCGCACAATGAAGATACACAAAATATCCACTGTAAAAACAGGTGTCGCATGTCCTTGGTCATGAAGCCCTGCAACAGGCCGTGATGAGATTGTGACTGACCAGACTGGGAGCTAGCGTGAGCTAACCAAGCTAACATGACAGTTGTGACCAAATTAAAGGACAATATCGTGTACAAAACTGAGCATTTCCGTTGAAGAGACGAATGCACATGCAAGGTGTCATCGGCCTTACCTTTTTCCACCGTGATAGTTATTTCATAGGCGGTTGGCACAACATTGTACTCTCTAGTAATACCAGCCACAGCATCCAGCCGAGCTGTAAACACAACCCAAGCCAACCACCTGACACTGCGCATGCGCCTTTCATTGCCCTCTTCTGTGCAGCAGGAAGGGTAGCGTTACACACGATAAGGATGCTGAGACAATCCTTGTATTAGACTTTTGGTAAGCTACTTATATGCGGCCTTTACCTAACGGGTTAGGGGTGACGTTGCCAACTAAATGTGGAATGATGGGTTATTGTTGACAGGTACAGTGTAGTCTATTTGGTTTGAGTGTACAGCCTCTACGTATAATCGCAGTTGGCAAATAGCCACGCCCATAATGTCAAGTTCAGTAGCAGCTGAGGTGACGTGAAAACTATTTTATCATGAATGTTCTCATATAGAGTCGGACTTTTCAAACGTCTTTATAAGTCAGACCTTTAAACCCTTTGGCTTTTCAACTCCTGTGTATAATTTATACATTTACTTGTGTGTGTGTGTGTGTGTGTGTGTGTGTGTGTGTGTGTGTGTGTGTGTGTGTGTGTGTGTGCGTGTATGTGTGTGTGTGTGTGCGCGCGCGTGTGTGTGCATGCGTGTCAATCACAAAGCATTTACATCTACAGATGTCCCACATATCTAAGGCTGCAGCAATGTGACCTGGGTAGAATGCTATTTGTATTTGCAATACATTTTTTTATGATTGTAAAACTGGGCTCTGAGAATATTTTAAGATTGAAAGAGCTAATGGATGTGTTAAGATTGAGGAATTTACCCAAATTAAAAATAAATAGTCCAGAGCACGCCTCTTGAAAACTCAATGAAATTCAATGAGTTATAGTTGTGATTCAGGGCGATGGATGAACTAAAAGAGGTCAAGTCTGACCTGTTGTCGTTATAACAACACGTTAGATACATTAGATCAAGAAGAACTACACCAGCATGTCCTGTGATTCGTTTTTCTTTATTGAAGCATGCGGTTTCTGGTGCTGATATCAGCATGTTCCTCTTCGTTCAGTGTAACAGAGCAACATATCGCTCCCAGAGGCCAACCTGCTTGTGAATAAGTGCAAAACAGCCGAACCAGCCAGAAAAATACAATATAATAATACTTTTTAAACATTAAACATTTGTAGAAATATCTTGATAGAGCACATCGATCGTCCTCGTAGGTCTATTTCTGTCCTACAGTAAGCAAAACACAGACCTCTTCACATTGTGATATTTCCGAGGAAATAAATGGAATACATAACAGTATTATTCATTATGGGGACATCTTTAATAGATACGATCTTCAGGGAGCTGATGTTTCCTCAATCTGACATATTACTCCATGTGTCCCTTTGAGTTTAACCCTTAGAGAGTGCTGGTTATCACAGGTGGTTACACATGATGATCTATGCTCAATATCCATCCAACGATGGCTGTATAGAAGGACAGATCTGTACCATCTCGATATATAGTTCATGTGCATTTAAATCCAACAATTGATTTTCAAAGGAAATGTCTAATAACAGACATTAATAGTAAAACAAAGGTTCCATTCCATCTTAAGGTTCATAATCGACGAACAGGCTTTTTCTCTATTTATCTACTTTTGGCTGGTAAAAATATTTAAACAACCTTGATAAACCATTTAAAAAATAGAAGCACACTTAGAATACCTGCAACAAAATTTCCACAAAAACATAGGAATAATAATAATAATAACAATAATAATAATAATAATATAATTTATATTGTCAACTATATTTTTTGCAAACATTAAATGCTGCAGGCAAACTACAATAGTTGGCCTGGCCACACAGTGGGCATGTGCAGAACTCTTACAGCGCTGGGAGTGTTGTATCACAACTACAGAAACCACCATTCATCCTCGGCTGTCACAGATGGGAATATATTGCATGCATGAGCCAGGATGTGGAGCGACACGTGTTCACCATTGGCTGTGATGGTGTGGGAAACAGTGCGAAGCAATCACATGAAACATGAATGCATCAATGTCTAACAGACATGAACAAAGGAAACCGGAAAATATACCTTTTCAAAAGTCATTAAAAACATTCATGTTTATACATTCTACCCTGTCTTCTTGGGTGCGGATAATGATGACATTAATAATAATACCAACAAAGCTTATGTCAATCAAGAAATGAAAAAATACTGGCAAAGCAAACACTTGCAAGTAGTTTCGTTGACATCCCTATGCCATTCATGTAAATACCCCTCATGACAGTCCCATATCAAAACGGCTGAATCCACGAGTGTATTGTGACGTGAAGTTTCCCTGAGAATTCAGACATAGCAATCTAGCCCCCTCTAGCGGAAGAAAAAAATGAAAACAAAATCCTCGAATTCCTCGAACTGCCCAAGCCTTTTCTCCTTTCATATTTTATGTTGAAACACTAAATAGAAAAGAACTGAAAATGTGTATATTGCAGGGATTATGGTGGACTGTACTGTAAATAGCATGGCACTTACATTACATGACTTCAAACAAGAGGTTGTAAACAGATACAGCAGATACAGGGGGTTATGATACATCAGCACATATCTGGGTGCAATGAATGGCCTTGAGCACATTCCACTGCTCAGCTGACAAAACAGATCCAGCCGATATGTTTCACCCCATGCAGCTCAAAGTGACAGCAACAACAACAAGAAATAACTCTTGCTTTCCCCCGTGTTCTAAATGAACAATTTTTTACTCTTTTCCATTCTTGTCTCCTTCAAAAACAAGACATTGGAATAGTTTCTGCTTTGTTCTGATTGAATGCCGAGCTGCTTGGATATACTCAAACAGTATGTAGATGGGGTGGGGTGCTTATATTCTAATAAGCCCTGATGATTTCTTTGAGTGAACGCTTCCAGATGGTGCTGCTGCCACATTACAACACTGGAGGGAATTTACAACCTGACAGTATTCAGAACGTTTAAAAAATGCTAAATCTGTGTACAGGCGTTTTGCTGGAACAACATATGTCTGATGACAGGTTAACACAGGTAAGACAACAATAATATCAAAAAGCAAAGTTCCAAATACAAAATACACAGACAAAAAACTTCATAGAAGTTGGCAAACTTTGTAAAATATCAAGCAAAAATACGCCATGGAACAACGAAACAAGGCTTTAGTTTGGTGCGTAAAAGTGAACACATTAACGCCACTGAGATATAATTGGCATTGCAGTGCAGAGGAGATGCCATGGCTCTCAATGAAAGAGATTTCCTAATATTGCTCACCTGCTACTGCGAGCCATAATGCACCACAAATACAAGATTGGTTGTCAGGAGCTTTGGACCTAAGTGTAATTTTGTACTGTAACATCTTAACCACATTAGCAGTGAATTAAAGGCCACTACGGAGTGAAATGAAGGCCCACTCACACATTAGCACAGCAAGCACATTAGTGCACACGTGTGTACGTGTAGAATGTGTAACATTTTGCATGAACACTGCTGCAAAACATACTAATTGCAGCTGTCACTACTTGTTAAAGTGAATAGTGCAAGACAACATAGTGGGTTAAGAAAAAGAATACAGATCTATGTAAACGGTTTCATAAAATAGTATAGTATTACACTGACCAACCAAGATATTTTTGGTAGAAATTATGTCAGAATATGTAACCTATTACCAAACGACAATCTCTAGATGACAGTGAAAGTGCGTAGGTAATATGCTATGCTTCGAACAGTATTCTGTTGTTTCCTAGGCTCCCATGGGGTACTGGTGAATTGGGAGTTTGTCATGGGCTTATGGGTCATTTGACTAGCCAGACAATGAAACAGCCTTGTGTGTCTCTGTCTGTAAGCATAAGTCCGCACAGGCAGAAGCTTTGTGATTGTGGTGAGTTGAAAAGCATCATGAGCAAACATCACAGCGCAGAAAAGCAGAACAAACAGCAAAACAAGATGTAATAATAATAACTGATTGGGATGAACAGATGTTAGAATTGGGAATGAGGGATAATGTTAGAGTTTGATAGTTAATGTAAAGTAATGATAGTTAATGTCTGATAGTTATTCTAAAGTAATGATAATTAATGTCAAGTAATGACAGTCAACAGCCTGTCTATGATAACTGAGTGCTTAAGGCTGTTTATCTGATATTCTGATGTCTAAACGGCACATGTGAATGCAGAACAAGGCATGCAACGTATGTCTACGAGTTTAAAAATAAAACGACAGCAACACACGTGCGTTTGACAAAAATAGACAACGGAGGCTACATGCAACAAAAATAGTATAATGTCAGATGACATTTTAGCACATGTCCATTGGGCCGAAGACTCTAAGGTTATGTTGCTGAACAGCGCTGGCAACAGCACAAACTCCTACAACCTCAATGTAATCATGTAGGGGGGGAATAAACAACATGGATGAACTTAACTCACTAGGCAATGGGAAAACCACAGATAAGGTCACAAGGTGGGTGGGGCAGTAAATGTTAATAACTCATCACTCCTGTCAATCATCTCTTGGGTTATTGGAAGCCACAGACCCTATTGGCTACTTACATTTGCTACAGGAGACAAGATAAACAAAACAAAGAAATACACGAGACGGACTTGATGTTGTAACCCTGTTTCAGTGAGGCAGACAACTGGACTATTCATTAGTGAAGGTCTATGACTCTGTGTCTTCATTAGTGAAGGTCTATGACTCTGGGTCTTCATTAGTGAAGGTCTATGACTCTGTGAATTCATTAGTGAAGGTCTATGACTCTGGGGTTAGTGTATCGTCAGTAGTGAAGGTCTATGACTCTGTGTCTTCAGTAGTGAAGGTCTAAGACTCTGTGTCATCAGTAGTGAAGGTCTATGACTCTGTGTGTCTTCAGTAGTGAAGGTCTATGACTGTGTTTTCAGTAGTGAAGGTCTATGACTCTATGTTTTCAGCAGTGAAGGTCTAAGACTCTGGGGTTGATGTGTCTTCAGTAGTGAAGGTCCATGACTCAATGTCTTCAGTAGTGAAGGTCTATGACTCTGTGTGTCTTCAGCAGTGAAGTATATGACTCTGTGGTTAGTGTGTATTCAGTAGTGAAGGTCTATGACTCTGTGTCTTCAGTAGTGAAGCTCTATGACTCCGGGGTCGGTGTGTCTTCATTAGTGAAGGTCTATGACTCTGTGTCTTCAGTAGTGAAGCTCTATGACTCTGGGGTTGGTGTGTCTTCATTAGTGAAGGTCTATGACTCTGTGTCTTCAGTAGTGAAGCTCTATGACTCTGGGGTTGGTGTGTCTTCATTAGTGAAGGTCTATGACTCTGTGTCTTCAGTAGTGAAGCTCTATGACTCTGGGGTTGGTGTGTCTTCATTAGTGAATGTCTATGACTCTGTGTCTTCAGTAATGAAGGTTTATGACTCTGGGGTCTGTGTGTCTTCTTAGCTTCCGTTGAGCAGCATCTCTGCTCCCAGGGTGGTGGAGGGGCAGCTCCCCGTGTTCCCCCGCCGAGGTGGTCTCGTCCGCAGCATCAGTTTACCAACACCAAGACCCCCCGACATCAAACCTCCAGGAGACTTTCTGGAACAGGGTGAAAGAGAGAGAGAGAGAGAGAGAGAGAGAGAGAGAGAGAGAGAGAGAGAGAGAGAGAGAGAGAGAGAGAGAGAGAGAGAGAGAGAGAGAGAGAGAGAGAGAGAGAGAAGAGAGATAAAAAGAGAGATAAAAAGAGAGAGAGAGAGAGAGAGCGGGTGATTGAATAGATTCGATTCGATTCGATTTAGAAGATTAGAAAACTTTGTTTAGAGTAGTAAACTTTATTGTCGATAGCCAGTGAGTGAAAAAGGTCTTTGACATTGCATTGTATCTTTAATACAATACAACGTCATAACATAATTTGTAACAACTGGTTAAGAACAAAAGTGCAATGAGATAGCAGAATACAAATGGGTATGGAATGATAAATGTAAAAAAAAAAGAGTTTAATTTGATTTAATGTGGAGTGGGAATACGACTATTAATATATGCACCCGTTCCATTGTTACCACGGCAATCTGTGTATCCAACGTGTATCTTTCAGGTTAACTCAAAATGGTTCTAATAACTTAAAACGACAACCGACAAAAAACAAGAATGACAAACACGCTGCTGTGCATGTTACTATGGTAACTCACCTGAACGCCATCTTCTTTAGCAGGTGAGCGTCCATCTTGTCTGGCCTTGCGTGGTCGTCCTCAGGGGAGGGTAGGGGGATGGGGCAGGAGGAGGGGGGAGGTTGGGGGTGCAGGGGGAGGAGGGAGGAGGGGTCCTGAGACAACTCCTTTGAAGACAAAGATTATTAAGTCCCCTGTTCCGAAAGATCCAGATTCTGTCTTCTGTCAAAAACTGCCGTTTTTAAGAGTCATGACACACCGTCTAATGCAGGTGCTTCCTTGTCTCGTGAGACCATCCAGATATTCAAGTTTGCGATTCGCAATTAATATCATATATATATATATTATATTATATATGGCCTAGGCTCTGCAGCAGAAAAGCCTTCTGTGCAGGATGATCAAAAAAATATTTACATTGATATTCAGTCCATTTCAGATAAAACCACCACCCCACTCTTCGTTTCGCGATGTCAACGATATCAAAGAAAAAGAATCGCAGGGCAAATCCCACGGCCTACAAGTCAACACAGCTAACGTCAGGTTTAGGTACCGATCCGTTTCCCCACGTCTTCCTTTAGTATCAGCCGAGCGGCGGTTCTCATGGTGCGGTCTGGCTGCAGGCTACTGACCTGGGACTGGGTGTCCTGCGGGTCCGAGTCCTCCAGGTCCAGAACCGATAGCTCCAGCTCGATGTCTCTGTCTGGGTTTGTCTGGCTGTCGGCCTGCTCGCTGGCCTGCTCCCGGTCCTGGCTGTAGACGGTCTGGCGATGGGCCTGCAGGTCCTCGCCACTCAGGGACCTGCGGGGGACGGCCAGGTCTGACACGCACAGCTGCTCACTGCACACACACACACACACACACACACACACACACTGCTTAGTGCCAAAATACAACTAAGTTAATATTATATTAATATGGTTAACGTGTAAATCAGTGTCTTATAGGATACAATATGATATGAGGATATATGTTATATATGGAGTTAGTAGTTATATATAAAGAGGTTATACTATATGGAGTTAGTAGTTATGTATAGAGAGGTTATATATGGAGTTAGTAGTTATGTATAGAGAGGTTATATATGGAGTTTGTAGTTATGTATAGCGAGGTTATATATGGAGTTAGTAGTTATGTATAGAGAGGTTATATATGGAGTTAGTAGTTATGTATAAAGAGGTTATATATGGAGTTAGTAGTTATGTATAGAGAGGTTATATATGGAGTTAGTAGTTATGTATAGAGAGGTTATATATGGAGTTAGTAGTTATGTATAGAGAGGTTATATATGGAGTTTGTAGTTATGTATAAAGAGGTTATATATGGAGTTAGTAGTTATGTATAGAGAGGTTATATATGGAGTTAGTAGTTATGTATAAAGAGGTTATATATGGAGTTAGTAGTTATGTATAGAGAAGTTATATATGGAGTTAGTAGTTATGTATAGAGAGGTTATATATGGAGTTAGTAGTTATGTATAGAGAGGTTATATATGGAGTTAGTAGTTATGTATAAAGAGGTTATATATGGTGTTAGTAGTTATGTATAGAGAGGTTATATATGGAGTTAGTAGTTATGTATAGAGAGGTTATATATGGAGTTAGTAGTTAATTATAGAGAGGTTATATATGGAGTTAGTAGTTATGTATAGAGAGGTTATATATGGAGTTAGTAGTTATGTATAGAGAGGTTATATATGGAGTTAGTAGTTAATTATAGAGATGTTATATATGGAGTGGATTACCTCTCTAGGAAGCTGGAGTGACTGGACGAGTCAGAACCTCTAGAACTCCACCGGTAGTCGCTGTGATCCAAGTGAGGGACGTAGTCTACACAAAAACAATCACAACACATGTCAACACTAGGAAGAGAGCAACAAAATAAATACACACTCACACAATCCGTTTTTTAATCACTTAATTTAATCACTTAAATAAATCACTTATTTGTAGGATTATGTGGCTTGCTACTATGCTTGCTAATGTTATTTTCTGTTTTTGTGCTTGGCCACTCTTATGAAGGACTTCTGTCTACTATTCTAGGGCTATTCTTCTTAACTAAGGCAACAGTTGTCATACCATTCAATTATTCCTGTCTTCCTTGCTTTCTTCCATTCACTCTTCATGTGGTTATGTATTTATTATTTCATACATCTATTTATTTGTTTAGATGTAAAGTGATGCAGTGGGTTACACAGTAGTGCTATGGATTGATCATGGTCCGAATCTCGCCATGAATGCATGTTACCTGTTATTGGGCGTTATTGGGTAATCAAATATTCTGGCTACACCCCCCCCCCAACACCACCAAATCGGATTGTAACCAGTGAGATCCCCCCTCCCCTCTCCCCTGACCTCTGAGGCTGATGGGTGTGATGAAGCCCCTAGCTTTCCCATGACCTCTTTGGGCTGGTGGGTGTGGTGGAGGCCCTGCCTCTCACCTGACCTCTGAGACTGGTGGGTGTGGTGGAGGCACGACCTCTCCCCTACCTCTGAGGCTGATGGGTGTGGTGGAGGCGCTGCCCTGGCAGGCCGTGGCTTGGATGGGGGCGGTGGTGTGGTAGCCGGTCCTCGCCGCCCGGGAGATGGCCCCCCACTTAGAGATGATGGGCCCCTCGCCAAACGGAATGATGGGGTCCTCCTCCTTCAGACGCCTGTAGGGGTCCAGGGAGGCCAGCCACCGCTTCCCCGCATCCCCGCCACCACCGCTGCCACTTCCTGTTCCTTTGCTGTCCACTTCCTGTGCAAACCATGAACCCAAAATGGTATATTATTCATGCATTGACTGTAACCTGTGTACTTATTCATTCATCTATCATCTTTTATTTCATGACATTTATTCTAAAGCCTTCTAATGATGACATACATAAAGTCATTCATAAAAACATGACCTAACCCCCATGGCATGCCATCATGATGCCGACGGGCAGACAGCTTACCGAGCGTTCTGAGCAGGGCCGGGCCGGGCCGGGCCCCTGGCTGTCGGGCTCGAAGGGGCTGATGCAGGGACGGACGGTGCTGCAGGACCAGGGGGAGTAGTGGGCCAGGCTGTCCTCCGCTCTGAACCTGCAGCCCACACACGGACCTCCACTGCTCTCCCCATGCTGCAGGGGAGAAGAGCGTAGCACAAAGGAGGAGAGGAACAGAGGAGGAATGAATATTGAGAGGAGTAGAGCGATAGAGGAGAGGAACAGAGGATATTAGAATAAGGAGGAGAGGAAGAGTGATAGGGAAGAAGAATAGAATAAGAGTATATTTTAATAAAATTGTGGACTAGAATTTGAAACCTCGAAACCTCATGGCGACACAAAAAACAAAGAAACACACACCGATACAAGGACAAACACAATGCGCACGGACATGTGCACACACAAAGGTTTTGGAAACCGCGTCTGGGCATCGGTGTTGGTATCTTCCTCCACAGTTGCTTAGCAACTAACTCACGCTAAAATAGCATTGGATGCGGCGATGGCCTCAGTAGAGATAGGGAAATGAAAACCCACACACATGCTGAAACACCACAACTGCAAAAACAAGTAATTACTTTCACTTTCAGTAGGGTCACATGATCAAAGCCTAGCTGCTTGGACTCACAAACCATCTGATATCCATTACAATCGTGGCTGTACCTTTCTGCTCCAGTGCAGTGTGGATACAGGATCGGGTGTTTCAGGCCCGGCGCCAGGATGAAGTGACTGAGGGGGCTGGTCAATTTTGCGCGGGGGTATTTTGTTTCATAAATTAAAATTTTATTTTTATTTATCTGTCCAAATCAGCTGGGGGAGGCACATAAAACAGCTGTTTGAGGCTTCTGTAAAAGCCTTGAAAAATTACTATTTGAAAAACAACAGCCTTAAGTGAAAGTCACATGTATCTCGGCCAACAATTGCTATTTTTCAATAGATACATAAAGCTTAAACAGAGGGGGCACATAGTACAACTGAGGGGTGTAAGCCCCCTTAAGACCCCTCGGGGCGCCGGGACCGGGGTGTTAATGGTGAGTAAGTGTTGTAAATGGTAAGTGTTTACAGCAGAACTTCAGAATGACAATTTGGGCACACTTTACGATGCATGTTTAATTGTTAGGGAAATAAAATATTTGTATAGTTGTATTTATTTATTAATTTTAGTTAGAAGCCAGCCACAGGTAGGTGATATTTCTAGCTATTCTATGAATTTTAATTTGTTATCAAGTGTATGAGATCTAATAGAATCTACTTCTGGAAGTAACTTTAGTTATTTATTTTCCTGCCTTTAGATTGTGGACTACAAAATGGTGTCACTACATTGCATGCAGGATAAGAGTTATTTGAGCACACTCTCGCCATGTTCATTTATATGCACAATGGTCATCTGAATATTGGCCAGACAATGGGGTGTGAATTCTCCAGGGTTGGATTTCACATTGCCGATCCAAGTCTGTTATGTCTTTCTCACACATCTACGATGTCAGACTTCCAAACACTCTTACCTCTGTGCTGAAGTCAACAGTGAAGATGGGGGAGGACTGGGAGGGCCTGTTTGTGTTGCCATGGTGATGGTGGTGATGGTGGTGGTGATGCGTCCACTGCTCCTGCTTCCTCCTGAACAGATCCTCATAACCGAGGGGAACGTGACCATAGTCCTGATGGAGAGGAGAGCAGATGAGAGAGGAGAGGAGAGGAGAGAGGAGAAGAGAAGAGAGAAGGGAGAGGAGAGGAGAGGAGAGGAGAGGAGAGGAGAGGAGAGGAGAGGAGAGGAGAGGAGAGAGAGGAGAGGAGAGGAGAGGAGAGGAGAGGAGAGGAGAGAATATAGGAGAAGAGAGGGGAGAGGAGAGGAGAAGAGAGAAGAGAGGAGAGAGAAGAGAGGAGAGGAGAAGGGTGAAGAGGAGAAAAGAGGAGAGAAGAGGGGAAAAAAGAGGAGAAATAGGACAATTCAGTTATAAATATGCATAGTAAATATCCAATCCATCCAAAACATTGTAGGTTATTATGTACATTGTACATTATTTGACCAATGTCAAATAGAAAAACCAAAACACATTCAGCATAGTATGCATTGTCATTAATTCTCTTGCATTATATTACATTAACTACATCATCATGTGAAGACGCCTACGGGATGAAGCTCCTCACGTGTTGGGAGGATAATGTTAGCAGGAAGCAGCAGAGAGAATGGAGGGCGTCAGAGACGTACATGGCAGAGAAGTGGGAGTAAAGAAGAGGAGGAGGAGGATGGTGGTGGTGGGGATGATGATGATGATGATGATGATTATGGCAGCGAAGGTAGAGGTGAGATAACGTGGGTGTGAGCAGCAGAGAAGAGAACTTCAAAGAGAGTATGTGTGCGCCGTAATGAATGCGGAAAGAAACTCAGCCTTAAGTTGGTCTGTCGGAGTAGACCGCGGAAGCGACTGCCTATATATGGGAGTCGCTTCCGAAAGTTGGCCCCGCACTTGCGCTAGCAACAAACGTGAGAGGAGCTCGTTGACGCGGAGTGCTTGTTAGCTTGCTGTTAGCTCAATTTGGCTAGTGAAAGCGGCTACACAAGAAACAGAAGGGAAAGATGTGTATTTTTTCATGGTTTATCTAGATGTGTTTCTATTGGCTTCGATGCATCCTGTTGCTCTCCCTGTGTTCTCATGGGATTCTGTTTCCCTGGTTTCCAAAGACTTTCAAATAATAATAAAAAGTAATAATAAAAGCCATCCAATAAAGGCACAGAAAAGATTATTGGTGCGTACGTGTGTGTGTATGTGTTTGTGTGTGTGTGTGTGTGTGTGTGTGTGAGATAACTTCTTAAAGAATCCCAGCCCACCTGTTAAGGCACATGAAGGTTTAAAAAGAAGAGAGAAAAAGACAAGTGAAGGATGGTGGTTGGAGAGAAGGGGCGCTTGTTTTCCTACCTGGTGCAGCCCCGGGCGGTGCTCCACGCCGGAGCAGTAGTTGCTGTCTAAGGAGTTGAACCTCTCTCGCAGTGGCGGCTGGTACACTGACGCATGCAGCACCTCCGGGGGCAGAGAGTTGCTCCTGGCATCCTCTCTGTGGTACAACTGGAGACGCGGAACCATCGCATCAAACACAACCAGGAGGAGGGAACATGAGAGCCCAGCGGCAAGGAGACGGAGATGGTGTGGAGGAACGTACATTCAAATGTTGTAGGGAACCAATCAAATCTCTTTATCTGTTGACCTTAACAGATTCATCTATCCATCCATCCATCCATATCTCTCTCTCTCTCTCTCTCTCTACCTAACAACCTACCGATATATCCATCCATCATCCATCACCCATCCACCTAGCCTCACCTGTGGCCTCCACACTCTCCTGCTGTCGTACAGGGGGGCGTAGACGCAGTGACCCGGCGTCAGGGGCCCGTACTGGTGGTGGGCGTGGTAGGCGGGGGGGCCCAGGCGGTCTCTGGACGGAGGAACTGCATAAGCAGAGGAGGAGGAGGAGGAGGAGGGCGATGAAGAGGAGGACGAGGTGGAGGACTGATGGGGGTCGGCGGGGAAGGGGGAGGGGGAGGGGGAGGGGGGGAGGTAGGACTCTGGCACGTTGGAGGAGCGCAGGAAGCGGGCCATGCAGGGCTTGTGGGGCGGGTGGAGGGAGGAGGGGTAGAAAGAGGCTGGGGGAGGGAGAGGAGGCGAATCCACAAGTGTTGACAAACACAGAAAGGAGGAGACCAGTGAAGAGTAGAGGAGATGTGGACGAGGGGGAAGAAAAGACAAGACAAGACAGGAAAGGAGAGGAGAGGAGAGGAGAGGAGAGGAGAGGAGAGGAGAGGAGAGGAGAGGAGAGGAGAGGAGAGGAGAGGAGAGGAGAGGAGAGGAGAGGAGAGGAGAGGAGAGGAGAGGAGAAGGGAGGGGAGGGGAGGGGAGGGGAGAGGAGAGGAGAGGAGAGGAGAGGAGAGGAGAGGAGAGGAGAGGAGAGGAGAGGAGAGGAGAGGAGAGGGGAGGGGAGGGGAGGGGAGGGGAGGGGAGGGGAGGGGAGGGGAGAGGAGAGGAGAGGAGAGGAGAGGAGAGGAGAGGAGAGGAGAGGAGAGGAGAGGAGAGGAGAGGAGAGGAGAGGAGAGGAGAGGAGAGGAGAGGAGAGGAGAGGAGAGGAGAGGAGAGGAGAGGAGAGGAGAGGAGAGGAGAGTGTAGATGAGAGGAAAACACAAAGAACACAAGATAAACGACAAGACAATACAAGACCCGAGGGTAGTACAGTAGTACTTAGTATTCATAATAATTAAGTACATTTGACTCACTGGTGGTCTGGTAAGGATGGTTCTCCTGGTAGTACAGCTCTGATGTCTGAGAAGGCTGTGGAGCCCGGAGCAGGAAATGCCCTTGTTTGGGCGTGGAAGCGCCACACTCCTGTTGTCCAACGGTTGCCATGGAGGATGATGGGGAAGAGTTCCTCACCGGGGTCCTGGGAGGAGAGACCAGCGTCCTGGTAATAGAAAGAACCATACACATAGAACTACAATAAGAGAGAGCTGCCTATAAGCTATCACCTTTTCTATAGTGTTGTGTATATTTGTAGTGGTTATACATTTCAATTAGAAGGTACATTTGTATCTATTTTAGTTGATTTGGTTTTATTTATTTGATCTTCATTGCTTATCAAATTCCATCCCCTTGTTATGAATTTCCCCTGCGTTGCAAGCATCAACCATCTAGAGACAAACACATGAAACATAAAGACTGGGTAAACAGATCTTACTGTTCCATGGACCCTGCAGATGATCTGCTGGACCCAGACAGCCCAGTGGAGTCACCACCCGCGCCGGACCCGTTGGTGGTCGCCCTCATCATCTCCTCCGTTCCCGAGGAGCTTCTCAGAAGGAGCTGGGCTTGGCACATCGCCATGGTAACCGTCTCCGAGGCAGCGGGCCCCGACTTCTCCAGCGTCCTCTTGAAAGCCTGGCCCTCCTCCGCCGACAGCTCCTCCCCGCCGCCGCTGGTCACGGTCTTACCCATAATCCCCTGGGACAAGGGGAAGGGGCGCCCCGCGCTGCTGATCTTCTTGTTCCTCAGCCGAAACCTGGTGGACGAGCAGGAAGGAGACGGTGAGGAGTTACAGGAAGGAGACGGTGAGGAGTTACAGGAAGGAGACGGTGAGGAGTTACAGGAAGGAGACGGTGATGAGTTACAGGAAGGAGACGGTGAGGAGTTACAGGAAGGAGACGGTGAGGAGTTACAGGAAGGAGATGGTGAGGAGTTACAGGAAGGAGACGGTGAGGAGTTACAGGAAGGAGACGGTGAGGAGTTACAGGAAGGAGATGGTGAGGAGTTACAGGAAGGAGACGGTGAGGAGTTACAGGAAGGAGACGGTGAGGAGTTACAGGAAGGAGACGGTGATGAGTTACAGGAAGGAGACGGTGAGGAGTTACAGGAAGGAGATGGTGAGGAGTTACAGGAAGGAGACGGTGAGGAGTTACAGGAAGGAGACGGTGAGGAGTTACAGGAAGGAAACGGTGAGGAGTTACAGGAAGGAGACGGTGAGGAGTTACAGGAAGGAGACGGTGAGGAGATACAGGAAGGAGACGGTGAGGAGTTACAGGAAGGAGACGGTGAGGAGTTACAGGAAGGAGACGGTGAGGAGATACAGGAAGGAGACGGTGAGGAGTTACAGGAAGGAGACGGTGAGGAGTTACAGGAAGGAGACGGTGAGGAGCTACAGGAAGGAGATGGTGAGGAGTTACAGGAAGGAGACACCGAGGAGTTACAGGAAGGAGATGGTGACGAGTTACAGGGAGATGTGTTGCAATTGCAAGCACACACACGTTATTGTTGAACGTGTGTGTATGTGTGTGTGTGTCTCCTACTTTTCCAACTCATCCTGTGTGTGTGCGAAGGTGCAGCTGGTTCCTCTGGGACAGCCCCCCTGCTGGCGGAGGTCCCGACACATACTGGTCTTATACTTGCTGTTGGCCTGAGGCTGGACACAAACCAATGATTATTGATTATTGATCTCAATTTTGATATTTTACCAGTACCATAGCTATATAAGCCCAGAGTTTAGTCTTAAAGGTATAATGCAAGCAAAAACACTAACAATTCTGGATTCACTGTATGGGTCTGGTGGAAAACCAGCAAAATACTATGCACTATTTAACCATCCTAAATTAGGATTCATTGCAGTTATAAAAAATGAACACAACCGTTGGTCACAAAGTCATGTCGCTCACACATTAGTTTACCTGTGGGCTATCGTGGTTCTTCTTGCTGAAGTTCTGAATGAACTCCACCAGTCCCTGGATCACAAGCTTCACCGCTAGCATCACACTCTCTAGATCCTCCCACGAGGGTGCCGGTGCATCTACATGCAGAAGAAGAACAGAAAGTGTTCATTTACATGCAAAAGAAGAACAGAAGGAGTTAATCTACAAGCAGAAGAAGAACAGAGAGAGTGCAGAAGAAGAACAGAGTTTAGAAGAACAGAGAGATCAGAAGAACAGAGAGTTCAGAAGAACAGAGAGTTCAGAAGAACAGAGAGAGTTCAGAAGAACAGAGTTCAGAAGAACAGAGAGAGTTCAGAAGAACAGAGAGAGTTCAGAAGAACAGAGAGAGTTCAGAAGAACAGAGAGAGTTCAGAAGAACAGAGAGAGTTCATCTACATGCAGAAGAACAGAGAGTTCAGAAGAAGAAAAGAACGAGAAACAACTAGGAAAACAATGTTGAATGGTGACTTTAAGCTCTCCAGAAAAACTCCCACTGAAAACGTGAGAAATCAGTCACCATGGTTACAGACCACGTTTTCAAATCGCACATGCACCTAAACCGTCCGCCAACTTCATAGCAACATCATGAAACATGTTTTCACAGCTTCCCTGTCTGCATGTTGGTCAGTCCAACATTGTAACATAACAGATATTAAATATAAAATCAAATGTCTATTTTAACAAGGGTGCCCCTAACTACCTACCGATATATCCATCCATCCATCTATCCATCCATCCATCATCTATCCATCCATCCACCCATCTATCATCCATCCATCCATCATTCCTTCATCCATCCACCCATCATCCATCCATCCATCCATCATCCATCCATCCATCATCCATCCATCCACCCATTCATCCACCCATCATCCATCCACCCATCTATCAGCCATCCATCCATCTATCAGCCATCCATCCACCCATCTATCATCCATCCACCCATCATCCATCCATCATCCACCCATCATCCATCCATCCATCCATCATCCACCTACACACCTAGCCTCCATGACACGGGTGTAGTGGATTCATGATGAGCGTGAGCCTGAACGGTTCCCCATGTGCTCACCTGGGTTGTGGTCGATGTTGGCCAGCAGCTCTAGAGGGGCTCGGAGGCTGTTGAGGTTGGCCGGGTCTCCAGTCCTCTGCAGAACGATGGTCAGTTCCTGGACACTCTTGGCAAACGACTCGGGAGACTGCAGCTACAGTGGTGCGAGTATATATCATAAACCGTGACGCACAGCCGATACAGTGGACGACGGTTGAAGCTCTCCACCCGCGTGTTACTTGCGTAGCAAAATTCAGGCATGTGGTGGTTTTTTTTTTTATGTTCGCAGTGTTGGATCCTCTGTTTGTTTATATCCACAAAGAGAACGTGTGTGAACATTAGGAAGCAGGTGTTACATAATGGAGATGTGAACCCAGGGCCTTCCAACTGGCAGTCAAGCCACTACACTATCCCGACAAATGTTTATCAAGTTTTGTTTTTTAAATGGTATGACCTTGTGCTGGAGTTGTATTCATCATACCAAATTTTGTGCTCGTTTTTTTAGGGTAAAAGGCACCTTGTCGATGATGGACTGCATGTGGGACTTGTGGACCAGGTCCCCGTACAGCAGGGAGGACCACTGCTCCGGGGAGATCCTCAGGCCGGCCTCCATGGCGATGTGGACGATCTGCGCGTCGTGCTCTCGCCGCAGCGCCTCGTACGACCGGAACTCCTCTTTCAGCTGCATCAGCGAAGAGTCTTCATCACGCTTAGTCACCTGTAGGGCACAGGCCAGACCCTTTCAACATTACAACAGACTTTCACCACCTTACTAGAACCGTCCAGGACTATGCAACCCAAACAAAAGTACATTCAGATTTATAGCTATTTTATATTTGAATCTGTGATGAACAACTCCTCGCTGACAGACCTAACATTTCAACCAATAATGTCAAATTATGATATAAATGATGGCTTATGGGTACACATAGCCACACAGATCGGTTTAACTGAGTTGAATGTAGGTAATAATTGTTTGACTATAACTTGGTGTCTTCAGACTTGAAACTCAAATTCAGATCAGCTGAAGGGGAATGTTCCTCTCATCAGAATCTGCCCTATGAGTAATCATCACAAGACACCAGTTGATACCGGGTTTAAAGCTCTGTCGTAAAATAAGAAGTCCTTTATTTAAAAGAATCTTGCTCTCGTCTGCTATTTTCTGCTCTTTCTTTACAACCCTCTGTCTTACAGCAGCAGATTGAAAGAGCCATGAACCGTATTCTCAGTTGTCCGTCTCTCTCTCTGTATGTCCCTTTTTCTGTATCTCAGCCTCCCTCTTTGTCTCTCTCTCCTTCTCTACTTGCTTGATGAAGCCCCATAGACTTGTGTTATGTCACTGGGAACACAATAGCATTACGTAAAAGACTATTCACCACAACACTAATCTATATCTGAGTCACCGTTTGAAAGCTTAATGGGCAGCACTAGCCCCTGATGACTTCAAATGTTTCAAGGTTGTAAATTACGGTCTATTCTAGTCTCCTCTAATCAGGTCATCTACCTATTTGCAGATTTGAATGAAGCATTATTATAATATCTACTTACTACAGAGTTAAAAAAACATAGTCATGGTTTCCGATAAATTACTAAAGGTGTGCAACTATAGCTGCACACTGTGTGTGTGTGTGTATGTGTGTATGCGTGTCTGTGTCTGTGTGTGTGCCTGTGTGTGTGTGCATGTGTGACAGCATGTGTGTACCTGCAGCGTCCATGCAGGTTGTGTGCACAAGGTATTGCTACACAGCACATGCAGCCAGTATAGTGCTCAGACATGCATGCGACTGATGAATCTGACGCAGCCTCTACGGCTCAAACACGCATGTGGTTGGAGGTGGCGGCCTTACCTTGAAGCAGGAAGCCCTGTAGAGGAGCTGCACCACGTGGCCGATGCTGGTCTTGGAGGCCTGGGGGAAGCGGGCTTCCAGCTTCTGGACCACAAACAGAACAAGGACCTTCCTGGACAACGCTGAGCCGTCCTCCAGCGCCAGCAGAACCAACTTCAGCGCATCTTCCTGCATGGCTGGGGGGAGAGAGCGAGAGAGAGATAGACACACATACACACACACACACACACAGACCAATACACACAGAGCAAGAGAGAAAAAAGGAGAAAGTGGGAGAGATTGTGGGACAGTAAGTGACAAATATGGGTTTGAGATTGTAGAGAAGTAGATAAAATTGTATCACAATACTATGACCAGATGTAAAGTGTACAATGTACCCAATATATAAGAGACTTACAATGTGGTTTGACCCTGGTCTATAGATGTACCATGTGGTTTGACCCTGGTATATAGATGCACCATGTGGTTTGATCCTGGTCTATAGATGTACCATGTGGTTTGATCCTGGTCTATAGATGTACCATGTGGTTTGACCCTGGTATATAGATGCACCATGTGGTTTGATCCTGGTCTATAGCTGTACCATGTGGTTTGACCTTGGTCTATAGATGTACCATGTGGTTTGACCCTGGTATATAGATGCACCATGTGGTTTGACCCTGGTTTATAGATGTACCATGTGGTTTGACCCTGGTTTATAGATGTACCACGTGGTTTGATCCTGGTCTATAGCTGTACCATGTGGTTTGACCTTGGTCTATAGATGTACCATGTGGTTTGACCCTGGTATATAGATGCACCATGTGGTTTGACCCTGGTTTATAGATGTACCATGTGGTTTGACCCTGGTTTATAGATGTACCATGTGGTTTGACCTTGGTCTATAGATGTACCATGTGGTTTGACCTTGGTCTATAGATGTACCATGTGGTTTGACCTTGGTCTATAGATGTACCATGTGGTTTGACCCTGGTTTATAGATGTACCATGTGGTTTGACCCTGGTGTCCTCAGACATTTGAACTCATTCTGTTATCATAGAGATCAGAATCTGCCCTATGAGTATTCATCACTGAACACCAGGTCCACCAATAGACAGCTGCCAGAACCAGAAGAGTATTTAGATCACTTAATATTCTACATAGATATTTTTAAAACCTCCTCTTAACATGGTGGCACAGCTAATTATTAATATAATTTTGTTTCATTCAAGTATTTCAAGGAATGTTCTTGCTCAAATGCTTGAAAAATATAAAATCGGAGAAAATATATAATACTGTTGGCATAACATACAGTAATATAATGTAATATACAACAAATATATTTCAAAATAATATAATATAATGTAACATAATAAATTGTTATTGTTATATGTAATATAATATATCATTAAACAAGACAATATAACATAATATAATATAAATATAATATATTTAAATATAGCATAATATAATGTGATATAATGAATTGTTATAGAACATCATATTAAATAATGTAACATAAGACATTGAATAAGAAGTTAATGTTATATAACATAACATATTGTAAACAAAGTGGCCGGAGCACCAGGCTCACCCGGCCCCAGGAACTGACACCCCCGCGCCCGCACCGCCGCCCAGAGGTTGGCAGAGAGCTGCTGGGGGTTCTGGTGCTGCAGGATGAGCTCCGTCACCGTCCGTTCCCCTAGCGACCGGCCCGCCCGCACCACCCGCACACGCCCCTCCTCCTCCACCAGCTGGCAGTTCACCATGGTAACAAGCTTCCTCTGCATGGGCCGGCTGAGCAGGCTGGGGCTCAGGGCGACCGAGCCTTATGGAGAGAGAGAGAGAGAGAGAGAGAGAGAGAGAGAGAGAGAGAGAGAGAGAGAGAGAGAGAGAGAGAGAGAGAGAGAGAGAGAGAGAGAGAGAGAGAGAGAGAGAGAGAGAGAGAGAGAGAGAGAGAGAGAGAGAGAGAGAGAGAGAGAGAGAGAGAGAGAGAGAGAGAGAGAGAGAGAGAGAGAGAGAGAGAGACACACAAAAGACACAAAAAAAGACACAAAAATCCCAAAACATTACCGGCACGGCCATGTCTACAACAGCAACATAGTGATGAAATTGTACAACTACACCAAGGGCATATATATATATGTACCATGTTGACCCTGGTCTATAGATGTACCATGTGGTTTGACCCTGGTCTATAGATGTACCATGTGGTTTGACCTTGGTCTATAGATGTACCATGTGGTTTGACCCTGGTCTATAGATGTACCATGTGGTTTGACCCTGGTTTATAGATGTACCATGTGGTTTGACCCTGGTGTCCTCAGACATTTGAACTCATTCTGTTATCATGGAGATCAGAATCTGCCCTATGAGTATTCATCACTGAACACCAGGTCCACCAATAGACAGCTGCCAGAACCATTTAAAGCATTTAGACTAATCCACTAATATTATTTAATAAGTGAGACGTAGTTTACCATCAATTAATTAATTTAAAGTATTAATTAAAGTATTTTAGCATGGACAATACAGTATACACGGTTCACTGTATAGTATTGGAAATGAACAATTGTATACACTGTGATGTCAACATCGTTCTTATGTAGATAACAGTAATCCTATATTATAATGGTCCTACAACATAACATTCATGTTGTTTACATGTCCACAATTGAGGGATCATACACACTATTGTTATTATGATCATTAATATTATCCAACAGGTACCTTTGGCTCCACTGATAGGCTTCAGGTACAGAGCTAACTCCTCAACACACATCCTGCAGACCTCATAGTGTTCCACCTCCTCAGCGCTGCTCAGACACACCGGCTGGACGTCTGGAACCTGAGGACGGATAAAACCGAAAGAAATGCTCCTTCATAAACGCATTTACTCGCATGTATACACATACGCACACTGCCGACAGACATTCTTTCTGCGCGTGTCTCTCTGCTGACAGTGGACTTACTTATGCAGGGCAGGTTTCTCTATCGATTTTTATTTATTTATCATATATAGGTTTATTTAGCACCCTTTGAACACCAAGCCCGTTTGGACTGCTTTACATAAGCATGAATGACATAAAGGCCTTTCAAGGATTCATTCGATTGTTTAAAATAGAAACTTAAAATAGAAGTACAAGACGGAGAAATCATTGCATACATATACGTAGACATAGATCTGAATTCAAGCTGTGGCAATAAAAAACGGTGGCTCTAATCACACACACACACACACACACACACACACACCCTATCCCCCTCACCTGAGCCCCCACCAGCTGCAGCAGGGCGTAGTTGAGGGGCAGCAGGTGGAGTTCAGTGCTGATGGGGGTCTGGTCGAAGGGGCAGGCCTTGCGGTGCAGCTTGTGCAGGCAGGTCTTGCACACGGTGTGGGAGCAGCCCAGGCTGATGGGCTGGTGGCTGCTGCCGTCAAACTCATTGTAGCAGACGGGGCAGGACAGGAACTCGGTCCACTGGGCGGCCTGCACCGGCATCCTGGGGGGTGGGTGGGTGGGTGGGTGGGGGTGGGGGGTGAGGGGCTCGACCTCAGCGGGGATGCATGCTGCCTCCCTCACGACCACGCGTGCTCACCATGTGGATCCTGGCGAGGCGGAGGGGACGAGTGATGAGGGATGAGTGGCCAATCAGCTGAGATCAGGTCGTCGCGGACAGCGGTGGTGTTTAAACCAACTGTGGGTCGCGACCCAAAAGTGGGTCATATAAATATATCATTATGTAATAATATAATAACAATTATATATAATAAATTACTGATGAACAATACACAACAATACTGTTGATTATTTGACCTTTCTGACATTGAGATTATTTTAGTGCAGAAAATATTAGGTGGTGCCTAAAGCTCCTGTGGCTACATGTGGTTTGAAGTTGCAGCAGCACTGTTGGATACACCCACAGAGCATAATATTCAAATAAGCATTATTATTATTACATATATATGCCCAATGAGGAATACTTTCATAACCAAGAACCAACAAGCTCACAAACTGGCAAGTCGTTCTCTCGTCTTGCTGAACCATGTTTTTAAACAACAGAATAAGTACTTATGTGAAATGGGTCATACGCTGCTGATTTGGGCTGATAATCATTACAAAGTTCCTCCAAACATAAAATAAAGCCGCCAGAATTATTGAACATTGGATCTTGTTCTTAGACTTGTTTTCACAAGTAGGCCTACGAGTTCTGCAGCTGTCTACTACAACTGTCTTGATCTTAACCAACAGCTGCTGGCAGGGACACAAAGGAGCTGTTGTTGAGGTTCACATTTAGGAAAACTTTGTAATACATTTACTTCGAGAAAAATCGTGAACAAGCTACTGAGTCCATGTGCATAATAGTCTCACATTGACAATCAAAGTATTCTCTATCTTGCCTCGGAAACAAATAGGCCTACACGTGGTAAAACGTGTAGGTAAAAACGTGTAGGTAAAAAGAGAGAAGTCACTTCCAACCACCATTGTTAATAGGTTTAGGGTTACAATAGTTTGACACTGAAAACAATAGGCTACACGAAAGAAACCATTTAAATTGAGATTACATCATACATTTGAAATAATAGGATCTATTGACCTACTTACCTACATACCACTGAACATAAGATTTGGCAATGTGACCAATAAGTCAACAGTGAATGATAACGGTAACCAAAGGCGGTTTCATTTTGTTTACCTTTTTACCCTTTTTTTTTTTTTTTTTTTTACTAATTTACGCACCCTTCTCTGGTGGGGCTTCGGGGGTCCGGTCGCGTTGCATCGCCGCGCGCGTGGACGGCTCCTCGCGTGTCATATTTCTCCAGCCCAAATATAGGCTTACACCAATTAGCCTACCAGATAATGTTTCCCACACAGTTACACGAACTGTTCGAAACACAAACCAAAAGAGCTGTGGTAAATCCCCTCGTGCAAGGAAGACGCAGTGGTTTCGAATGGAGGGCGAAGAAAAGACTGAGACTAAACTGGTGCCAGGTTGAGAGGTTAACCGCGTTGTTCCCAGGGCGGAACAGAACGGGATGCTCCAAATGAGCGCTATAGGCGAGAGAGAGGGTGGGACACACGGGTTTAGCAAAGAGTGGCCGGAGAGAGGGAGGAACTTCTGACGAGTGATATTAGTTTATATTCAATGTTTCGGAAATAAGTTTCGTCAAATTGCTCGTCAAAAAATAATATTTATTTTCCTTGTCTTTATTATTTTTCTTGTCAAGTTCTTATTTTTTTTCCCTGTCTGTTCATTAGCGTACAGACCTCATAGGGTACAGAGCTCATAGGAAGTAAGAGACCGGAAATTGTCTTGCGTAAGACCGGGATAACGCTACAATTCAGGATATTTTCTCTGCCTAGTTGAGCGTAGACAACTTGGCGGCAATAATGGCTGTGATTCATAAGCCTGCAGAAACAAGTCGACAGCACCTGTTGCTGTCCTGAACAACTGATACAGCATACTTTTGTTGAGCATTCAAAACACGTTACAGTCACTCCTCATTCAATATCGTCGTAGGCTTATGTGGCAGGTGGCGAAACTCATAAACCCCTTTAACGTGAGGTCTATTATTTTAAGGGATTATATATTTTTATTGTAATTATAAATTAGGGAACCATCTGCTTATTTGTCATTCTGTCTTTTGTGTTTCCAAATCAGGCAGATTATAGGCGAACGCAGTGTATGCCATCTGTCATTTCCACCCACGTGTGTTTTAATAGATGAACAATTTTATTAATTAGGCCTCATAATATAATGCGGTTCTAAAAAGTGAAACTTAAAAAGCCAAAAATACTTCACACACACACGCACGCACGCACACGCACGCACACACGCGCACACACACACACACACACACACACACACACACACACACACGTGGGTCATGAATTGAACCCGATACCATGGAATGTGGGAACTTGTCCCTATAACCTCCTCTCGTGTGTGTGTGTGTGTGTGTGTGTGTGTGTGTGTGTGTGTGTGTGTGTGTGTGTGTGTGTGTGTGTGTGTGTGTGTGTGTGTGTGTGTGTGTGTGTGTGTGTGTGTGTGTGTGATATTGTAGAATATCCTGAAAGCCTTCACACGTAGAGCATATAGTCATCTAAATCAATGGCCTAGTTTTTGGACAAACTTGAGTGTTTCACACCGCGTAGAAACACCGCGTAGGCCTATTTGAAAAAATGGTGGGTGCACACACTAGAACGTGGGGGATAACACAAGTACGTTAACTGTCTGATACTGAACAATTGTCCGTGTTTATTCTGGCGGGATTAAATCGACAAACCGGTTGGGCAACAGTGAATGTATAACCGAAGCCATAGCTGTAATCTTCAAAAAGGTAAACATAATTTTGAGTAGAGATTGGGCACAAATGTGTCTGTGTCGATTATTTATTCATCACGGTAGTTCGTGTCTGTACGTGTGTGTGTGTGTGTGTGTGTGTGTGTGTGTGTGTGTGTGTGTGTGTGTGTGTGTGTCTGCGTGTGTGCGTGCATGCGTGTGCGTATATATATATATATATACATTATATATATGTGTGTGTGTGTGTGTGTGTGTGTGTGTGTGTGTGTGTGTGTGTGTGTGTGTGTGCGTGTGTGCGCGCGTATGTGTGTATGTATATGTGAGTGTGTTTGTGGTGGGGTTGTACTGTACACTGTAATTGTTGTGCGCGCGGAAGTGGGAGCAACAGACTCGTGACAGTTACGCTGTGTAATGAAACTGTTTTCATTCACGCATTATGTTGTTATGGTGGTGCTATGACGTCAGACCCACGCGAATTTAGACTAGTTAGTAAAGCATTTCCCTCTCAAACTGTATAGCCATGTGTAAAGGGCTATATGTAGGGCTATATGTAGGGCTGTATGTTGGGAGCCATGCATCACTATTTAACCACGACCTGTCCTTCTGTAGTAACGTAGGACTAGTTAAAAAGCATGACCATTGAGCTATATATATATATATATTTTACATTATATATTTTTTTGTATTTTTTTAAGGCCTTGCAAGACTCTTTCACATCAGACAGGCTACACTTCCTTTGCACAGAAGGCCAACCCTTCTTTTCTCCATGAAATATCTGTCACATTTGCAAGTTTGACAAAAATAAAAATCATCATCTATTGCATGTGGGTTAGTGGGACAGAATCACGACCATATATGAACATATGAGTAAAACAGAACAACGTTTCAACTGGAGGACGTGGTTGCATGCCTTACCTCACGCTCTAAATTAGAGCACTCTAACAATCATATTCACGCACTTCGCGCAATCTTCATCAGTTGCAAAATAAACGCAGTAAGAAATATCCAGGGAGGTTATAGTCCATGGCTCAGCATCTCTGTACTCCACCTCCACTACGTGACAAGCACGTTTCTCTCCTCAGGTAGGAATACTGTACAAACACACACATACACCATACACACACACACCCTCGCTTTGACAAGTTAAAGTGTAGGTATGAGATGCGACCGTGATATCGCTCCGCTTGCGTTGGTGTTCGAACGGCGCCGAAATAGCAGACAAATGTGCGCGCAGTGACAGGTTGCAGAGCTCTTTACGAGAGCGTGCACAGATATATATATTGGTGTCTATGTGCAACCTTTTTTCACTAGTCACACAAATGCTTGTCGTGCGTGTGGTACTATTTTAATATTGTGGGCAAGGATAAGAAGATGTAAAGGGGCAAGCCGGAACAAGCCGCTTCTCGAGGCGTAGGCTGCTGCGTATTAAAGGGACAGAGCGCGGGAAAGGATGCTCAGAAAGTGTTAAAATAATCTGAAAACCATCACTGTGGACTCCAAATCCTGTTTTTAGTCTCAATATCAGACGCTCTGATACGACAGGACTATATTATGTTGCTAGTGTTGGTCCCATTAGTGGAAGCCTTCTTGTATTGATAGCAGACTATATAATGGTCTTTCTTGGCTTATTAGCATGCAATACATGTTGTTCAAGTTTCACTTGGATGGCCATATTTCAAATGAAAATACGGACAGGTTTAGGTATGTTTACACATTTTTGGGATTATGTTCATGAAGAATGGAATAGGCCTATTCAGTATAACAGCATTTAACAAATGTCCACACACCAGTCTCTTATCATTTAGCAGGTGGGTGACCAGGAAGACGTAATGTCTACATTTTAACATTAAGACATGTTAAAAGCCGGTCATGTTCAATCTCTAACGTCAATATTCATTGTTATCATAGACCCAGTTCCATCTATATATTCCCCCATTTTACCTCACTTAGTCTTCAAAATAATTCCATGTCATGAGCTGCTTCAACGGTCACTATGTTCAAGTCTATATTTACTATGGGGTAGCCTACATGCTTCCCTACCGCGACAGACAGACACTTCCTGTCTGGTGGATGGTAGCGCTTCAGGCCTCAAAGCTCTGGGGACAGAGACAGCTGCTGCCTCTTCCTGAGATGAACGGCGAGACGTTTCTGTGGCAAATGGATAAAAAGATGAAGAGAAGCTAGGAAGAGAAAGATTGTGATGGCCAGTTATGGAACCCCTCTCAGACAGACAGGGAGAGCCTGGTGATGCTCTGTGAGCTGCACACACACACACGTACACACACATGCATGCACACATGCAGGCACACACACACACACACACACACACACACACCTACACACTCGCACTCACACATGCACGCATCCTCGCACGCACATGCACACAGTCACACATAGACACACATACACACACACACACACACACACACACACACACACACACACACACACACAGGTGAAATGAGCAGAAGTCAACCCTGAACAACCAAGAAGGCAATTTCAATGCAAAAGTGAAGTGGTACAATATTCCATCTGTATTATCTTTTGCGGAATACAAACATAATGTTAAACTACTACAGAATACCAAGACTTAATAAGAATATATATTTTTCATTTGACTACTCCAAAAGGACGGGTCATGTGATTATTGTTCTGTTCCATTCCGGTCGTGTTCTGTGTCGTGCTATTTGAATGTGACAGCTACAGTACCTAGTATGACTAGGTAGGGTTAATATTTACATACCAGTACTGCAGTCATCGCATCCTGGCAACACTTGATTATATTTGTGATTTAAGTCTTCCTGCCAGCCCACAAAACGAAAGGCCTAGTAAACATAAAGTACTCCAACCACATATTTCTAAATCACAATGTTTGGAAGAATATACATACAAGTAAATAAATTGATGTACAGCATTTAAGAAAGCATTGCACCAGTTCAATTCATTCTCAAGCTGGCAACATCATTTTATTAAAGCAAATTTATCATGTTTACACAAAAGTATTGTTACTCAACAGCTAACCGATATATTTATGACCTGCATTGCTGTTACAATTAAGCTTACCTCAGGTCCGACAAACTAGTACAATAACGGTCAAGTACAAGACCGGCATATGAGTGAATTTACAGTTATAAATCAGAAAAAGATTCAGGGTAATTGTTGCCCATTCTGTCAATGACATTCACGTGTTTTTGGCACTTTAGTAAAAGGCTTTTACTTTTGGATACAGAACATAAAAATGGAAAGAAGAAACACTTCAAATATTTAGTAAATGAATAATGCAGACAGTGCATTGTGACTATTCCACTCTACCATTCACGGCAAACTAAAAGTGTTCAGCCCCAGCTTGGCCAAATGATATGCTCACAGCTACTCAACCACTCTGCTAGGGCATCATTTACTACTAAACTTCTCAACAGTGAAATAAAGACTAAATAGTCAACTGATCAATCCACAAAAATGGATGACATTCTAGTAATTGTGTAATAAGTAATGTATAGCCAACAGTGATGTGCATGTAAACATCATAGTGTTATTTACAACCTCACAAATGTGAGAATGTTTCATATTATCAAATTATTAGATGATGCGTGAGCTTCAAGCAAAACTGGCACTGGCAATGTGTGCCATTGGATGTTAGCCTCTGTCAGGAGCTTCAACAATGACAGTATGCACACCCTATAGCTCCTTCATCCTCCTATCCAGAGCTAAACTGCTCCCATTTACATCACACACTGAGTAATACTCTTGCAATGTGTGTTTGTTTTGGACACTTGGACACTTGGACTTTGATTGGCAGAGTCTCCTACAGTGAGCCCCTCTTCACTAGCCTGGGAGACCGCCATGATCACGTGAACTCCCATTCTGTTTCGCTACATGCGAAACAGAATGGGAGGTCACGTGATCATGGCGGTCTCCCAGGCTTCCTCTTTCGCGTCCTCAGTCCACAATCTCCTCCAGCACGTTCTGTAGACTGCTCTTCCCGTGGATGTCCTTCAGGTGGCGCCGCAGGCCGGGCTTGTGCGCAAAGTGCACGGCGCAGTAGTTGCACTTGTGGGGCTTGTCCCCCGTGTGCAGGTTGAGGTGGTCCTGCAGCGTGGCCTTCTGGGAAAAGGTTTTGTGGCACAGCGGGCAGCGGAAGGGCTTTATGCCGGTGTGGACGCGGATGTGCCGTGTCAGGTTGCTCTTCTGCGAGAAGCTCTTCCCGCAGAGCAAGCACAGGTACTGCCTGTGCTCCTTCAGGTGGGTGACGTAGCCGTCCAGGTGCTGGAACACCCGGTCGCACCTGCGGCACAGGTAGGGCCTCTGAGCCAACGAGCCGACGTCTCTCGCCAGCTCCGTCCGGGGGAAGTGACCCCCCGCGAGGCCGGCCCCGCCGAAGCGAGAGAGCCAGCGGGACTCCACCGAGTCGTCGCCTCGTTTGAGGCGCGTCGCCAGCATGTACACTTCCTCTTCCTCCCGCGGCTCATCCCCTCCTTCCTGTTCCCCGGCTCGGTCCTGGGAGCTGTCCACCAATCCCGACTGGGGGGCGTGGCTCTGGCTCGGAGGAGGCTTGTTGTTTCTGAAGGGCGTGGGCGGCCGCTGTTTGCGTCTGTGGGACCCCGTGGCCGGGTTGTAGAAGGGGCTGCTGGTGTGCACCTGCTGAGCCTCTCCGTCCTCCTCCAGCTCGGTGGTCTCCTGGTCCGTTTCCTCCGATAGCTTCACCTTGACTGCCTTCACTTCCTCCTGAAATTCAACCTTGGCTCCCCGGTCGGCCCTGGGTTCAGACTTCACCTCAGCCCCGCCCACATTCTCCATGCTGGTCTCCTCCCAGTCTGGTAGAGTGCTGGGGGTGGGCTGGTGGGGGGGACGGTCCTCCTGATATGGAGGATGTGTGGTGGGTTGGGGGTGATGCCGGGGGTCCTCGCACTCTCCCGAGGTCCTCTCCGTCTTCAGGTGAGCGAGGGTGGGGTTGAGGTACTGGGAGACTGCCTGGGCACACCTGTCGACCACCTGGCTCATCTGGAGCGCGCTAGCGGTGGTCAGGTAGCTCACCAGCTCTCTCAAAGGGACCTGGGGGAAGAACACAGCTCATGAGGCACGGAGATGACGGAGTCGTGTCTTTAAATGTCCTTCAATTGGAGTTTCACGTTAAATGATCAGACGACAACATCATGTTTCCCCCTCTTAATAAATGTAGTAACAGGACCTACAGAATTACGGCTAGTATTATTTATGTTTGTAAAATGCCGTTTATTGATTAATTGTGACGAAATTGGAAAGAACTGGGAAAAGTGACGTCACAGCACCTCGAGGAGCCCCGTGTAGCAGGAGAGGAGAAGCCTTCTGCCCACCTCCACGTGGGGGACCACGCCCACGCACAGCTCGGCCCGGCCCTCGTGGAGCAGGAACTTATCCCGCAGGAAGTCGGACGACGCCGCCAGCACCACGCGGTGGCCGTGGAAGCGGAGGGGCGGCGGCGCTGCGGGACCCCCCGGCCCGCCGAGGATGAGCGTGACGTCACAGAAGCGACGCTCCTGTCTGAGGGAGTTCATCCTTCCGAGGACGGAGTCGCCGTACGCGTCAAAAGAGAAGCGCAGGGTGTCGGAGGAGGTGGAGGAGGTGGAGGAGGAAGAGGAGGAGGAGGTGGCAGACATGGTGCTGCTGGTCTATGTGTCGTTTTTTTAAAAGGAATAATCAACGCATAAAGTAATTAGGACTCCGATGGGCCGGCGAATAGAGTACAGGATGAGGTGTGAGAATGGCCTTGTAGATTATATCAATGCGAAATGATAGAAAGAACAAAACAAAAAATAACTATTTCAAGCAAGCTGTACACACAATGTGACACACACATCCTATAATACAATTCGACCTCATCATTAAAAACGCGAGGAAAAAATAGAATGTATGCATCGATCCACAGCGTAATAGCTATTTGTTATCCGTCAACATCACCATCACCTTCATCACCATCTGTTCAAAAGAATAAGTGGCTTTGGTCTACCGTGGCCACACGCTCAACTAGTCAACTACATCCCTCGAACAGAGTGAATATTGTATCGAAAGACAAGACGTGAGAAAATCCAGTTTGATAACACATGAACGTACAGCCCCACCTTGTGCTTCAGGCGTCTCCTTTATTATGATGGAACCTAACGGTGAGCCAGCAACCGACTCCCGACCGATTGTTGGTTGAAGAATAACATTAGGTGAGGGGGGACATACAGTGATCTCGATCCAAGGATTTTTTTATATGCCAATTGCGATATTTTTTCCCCTATTTATCTTTCATCGCAAAGATGAAAGCCTACAGTCTAGCCGGCGACGAGCGACGGTCATTCAGAGGTGAGAGCCCGACTAACCTCTTCCTGCTTCTCAGGCATATTTTACGCACTGTGTGCAACACGCAGCAGCACGTGAATCGATTAACCCTTTCATCGCACACGTCATGGAGGCCTACTGATGCAGGGTTGTGGTGACGCGAGTCGGTAAACTAAGCCGGCTGAACTCCACGTGAAGCCATATCATAATGACACCATTTTACCTTTTGTGCTCCACTGGACAAAATAATACGTTCGCGTTGCAATACCAAGACCGACCGCGTGGAGGTAGTAAGACTTCAACCATTGCCTAAGTAGGTGGCGCTGAGCTTCAAGAAGCCTACTTAAATTAATCTATGACAATAACTAAACATGTCGAGTCTTAGGTCTAGGGTGACATGATTGCAATACCGTCCATTTGACAGGGCTGTCCGAAAAGGAGTTCAACCACATTATTATATCGTATCGGAGAGTGAAGTATATTATAGTACAGCGGGTATTCCGGTCGCGCCAGGCTCCGCCCCTCGCCGTGAGACGCCCCACTGACACCTCATTGCTGACAAGTTCGAGCGCAGAAGACCACTGTGGACTTACAGTTATTGGATTTCTCATAAAAGGGGACACGTGTGGACACCGTGGGATTACGTGTTTTATACATGGGAACCGAAATGAAAGTTATCACGGTATGAACTGTGTAGTTGTCGACCAGTGATCTACGGTAGGCCTAACGTGGAAGTTCCCAGCGTGCGGCAGAGACACTGGTGAACACTTTGTTGACAGCTAACGTGAACTAAAGCTGCGGGGAAAACCGTCGGTAACCGGCCCGTTGAAGCGGTACCGGGATCCAAAGGACGTGGTGGGTTTTGGGACTGGATCGTAAGCGCAGCAGACAAGCCATCATTGACTAGTAAGCACAAAGTGTGTATTGTGAAGGGGCAACGTGCTTCATATTGAGAGCCACACTGATAACATCAATAAGTAAGAGCTTCAGTTCGTTTTTTAGGAAATGTAGAATTGTGTGGATTGTATTAGTATGTCTAAGAGATGTACGGTCCATCGCATGTTACTGCAAGCCAACATTAGATGCTGTACAAACTAAAGGGATTTTTTTCCAACAGTGCGTGACACATTTATTGTATTATTTTCATGACAAACAATTTAAGCCTCATGTACCATTGACTGAACAGTAGGTATTTTAAACAACATGGTAGATGTTTTTTGGAAAGTGAAAAGAAAAGCATAACAATTACGAACTAATATTTATTTATTTTTGTTATTCAGTTAGTAATAGTCACGAGTGCTATGTATAGGAAGCGAGTGTGTTGCTGCTTTGTGACTGTTAACCATTACTTATCATTACATATATGTAGTTACTATGTATTATGCAGATGATTGGGTTGGATTAAATATGTTTAAGATTAAAAAAAGTTATATCTATAAGTTAGAAGTGAGCGCAGAGCGTCATTTTTCAGTCAAAACCTTGCTCTGCATTATATTACAGATTGGTAAACATGTGATTGGTAAACATTTGACATGTTTGTCCTATCCCAGTATACAATTATGGAGTGCAATGTGGTAAGATTTTGCATATGCAACTACAATCAGCATGCTTTTAGATATAGGAACACTTTGTCTATGGTCCTGAAATGGAAGTCATTTTGACCATTGCAGTTAATTGAGAATTGTGAAGTCAGCTAGACGAGATATTTCCAAGGAAACCAGATGACATCATTGAATTGGATTGTGCAAAATGGACAAAACCAGCCGTCTGTGTGTGTGAGACACTTGAAAAACATTAATTGTGGAAGTCGATGACGTCACAGCATTATTTTGGCTCATGCAGTTGCTTTGATTCTATGTGGATGTAAAACATTTTTAATTGATTGCTGGCATAGTAAAGGGCAGGATAGTGTCGTGGCTAGGGTGTGTGACTTTCAACCAAAATGACATGTATGTGAATTCACTGTCAATCACTTAAGATGAAGGAGCATGCTCAGTGATTTAATAGGAAATACAAATACTTAGTTTGAAAAGGGGAAATGTTTAGTCTGTGGAAAAAAATAACCACAATTTCGTTTTTTTGGGTCATTTTAATGTTGTCTTCAAGAACTTGGAGGGCTCTTAGGAAAATACTTGCAGTGCTTGGTTTCTTTAGCAGAACAGTTCTGAGGCAGCAGCATCCAGCTGCAGCAGAGTGGGGCTGTGCTGTGACGATAGGGTCTGGTGCTGGAGATAGCCCTGACCTCAGCCCACACACAGGCCCTGATAAGAAAGCAACAACAAGGAACTGGGCTCGTCAGCCAATTGATGGACCCTGGGCGGTGGAGAAGGGCACACTTTACACACAAAAAAGAGGAGGGAGAGGGTGGCATTTGTGTCCTCACTTTTCCATTCCCCCGCCTTATATTATACATGTGTGTCTTCACTTTGGCTTCCCCTTTTGGTTCAGGGAACTGTTTTCCACTGCTTTGTTCATAACAGCTAGATCCCATCCTCTGGAGATGCACCCTAGCAGTCAGACCAATAGGAAAATGTTCAAATAAAGAGTTTTTCGGTCTCTTCTGTATCGAGATACACACACATAGAGCAGGGATCCCATTTTTCAATGGTGCAGCGTACCACGGACGAAAAGATTGACAAACATATTCACACCTGCATATACCTTCCCCATGCAAGTTTTCATTTGGATTGTTAAACATTGACTAATTATTATTCAAGGAAAAGTTATTTCTCACACATTTCTTTCAGTGAAATCTCATAACAGATGTACTGTCCAGCTGAACTGTTAGAGCAAGGCCTTAACATTTCAAAGGTTAGGGGTTAGATTCCCTTGGGGGACACTCTGTATTATGCACTTAAGGTTTTGTATGATGCCTTTGATGAATGTGTCCACCAAATTAAATGTATTGTATGTACTTCTAAAACTACTCTGCCTTTTGATGCATTCTAGATCATTCAGATGAGGGGTGGGGCAGTATAGGGATTTCCTAAATAACCAAGAAGTTATGAAACATGAACATCTGTTAAGATTATGTTATTTCAGCATATTCTGCAGCAGCAACAATGCTATCAACATGAGTCAGTCAAAGCAACAAAAAAAAAAGAAGCACATTCAGATAACTTGAAATGTTTCTTCACGGCTCGTTTGTTACATTTCCTTGCATTTGCATGCCTGTTTGCATGACAAGTTAACTCTTATTAAATGTTTTTGGTGTGAAAAGGTTAAGAAATTATCACATAAATAGATTGTTAGCAATGAGATTATGGCAAACGATATTGATGAACTCTGATAAAGTAATACATTTAAAAGTCTACTACTTCTGGTTATTACTTTAATAAGAGGCTCATTAAAAAAAAATAGGCTCATTACTAGGGCTGCAGCAGTAACCTCATCACCGCCGTACCGCCATATTAGGAGGCGCACCGCGGTGTTGAGCCCGTTTCGCTATACCGCCAGTTCGTTTTTATCGCTCCACACGCGAACGAAAAAAAAACATTCTAGACGCCCAGGTCTCTGCAAAGAGCATACACGTAACATTTAGCAAGTGGTAGCGATAGTACTGGCAGGAAAGCCCGGAGCGTAAAACATAGATCTTGTTGCAAAGCCAAATGTGCCATCGCCAGCTTGGGCGCTTTTTGGGGGGTTTGAACCCAACGACAAGGTTGAACCAGGGAATTAGACCAGACAGTGTGTCTGGTGCTTTAAAGAGCCAGTGAACCCACTGTTTCACCTGGAATTTGAACACTGAGATTTATATATATATGCGTTTTGGGTTTAAAGTTTTAGGAAAGAGTTATAGTATAGCTATAGTATAGTATCGTTATAGATAGTGTTATCCCTATGGTTACGACCAACGGCAACTTTGTTCAATTTTTTTTGTACCGTCGTTGTGTATGAGGGTTATAATGAGCGATGTTGGATATGAAATGCGCCAAACACCTACTATAGGTGTCCGGGAGGCCCAACCCTCACTCGTGCGCAGACATTACATACATTGCAGTTCAGACGGAGCTTCATCATCCACACACACACACACACACACACACACACACACACACACACACACACACACACACACACACACACACACACACACACACACACACACACACACACACACACACACACACACACACACACACACACACACACACACACGCACATATACTTTAAGTGTCCGAAAAGCTCAACTTTATCTCGGACACCGCGGTCAATCTTTGCCCAGACAGAGCTCCACACGTGCACACGCAGCGCGCCGCCGGGGCCCCTTGGAAAAGAACGCCACCTGCGTTCGCAGCAGAGTGGACTGTTCAGATAGTGTTTTGGGGAGAATGGCAAAAACTTTTTTTTTTTTCTAAATTGGGGACTTATTTCAGTAACAGTGATTAAATCTGAAAACGCATCTGAGAACAACGCGCCCTTCGGTTTGGATACTAGCTGCCACAACACTTTAGAATAGCTCAACAATTTGAACTTATTAGGGAACAAGTAAGGTGAAATGAACGAACTAGAAGGGCACTCAGAGAGCGGATTGTAGGTCGCGATGTTAACAAAAGTGCAACTAAATTCGTGGATTTGCACCGTGGTTCAGATCCACTCTTGAATGGGCTCTTCCTTGGCCAATGCTGCACCCTTCCACAAAGTTTCATGGACATTGGGCCAGTAGGTTTATTATAATCCTGGGTACAGACAGACAAACAGACAAATAAACTGCACAGAAAACGGCCTCATCAGCGCATGTAAACATTCAACACAAGGGGGCTTGGTTGCGGTATTTCCGCAAACCTTAAGGTGGCACTGTTCTAACGCCACGGTGCGGACATTGCTATACCGCTGCAGCCCTACTCATTACTGCAACATAGCTGAAACAGAGATCTCAATATTACAAAAGACCGTTGAAATGTCTAGAGGCAATATGCTACAGAACATTCTAAACTGTTCCTTCAATGTTAAATTAAGTCATTGGGCTCTGCTTTCATCGTCCTTGGTATTCTGCACACAAATGTTTAAAAGCAGGGTGCCTCAATGTCCTCCTTCGTCAACACCAGGAAATTGTTGTGTTGGTCTTATTTAAGTTCCTTGTTGGTTTATAGGCCCTCAACACGCCATTTCTGAACTGTGTTCAACATTTGGCCTCTCCTAGATTTGCAGCTTTTATTCAGCAGTCAGGAAAGGACATTAATTCTTAATTAGCTACATAATTTTATGAAAATACTCATTATTTTCATAAAATCATTGTACATCATTACTCATATACATTATTTCAATAAAATAAGTGTTGGCTGCAGTGAAAAAGTGACATTGTGCAGGTTTTACTGAAAACACTTAGGCCCAGTCTGTTTACAGATAGCCTAGTGCAGGTTTAACTTTGTACAAGGTGCAACTGATAACATTACGTCAATGTTCACCTTCCGAGTCTCTCGCTCTGTCTGTCTGTCTGTCTGTCTGTCTGTCTGTCTGTCTGTCTGTCTGTCTGTCTGTCTGTCTGTCTGTCTGTCTGTCTGTCTGTCTGTCTGTCTGTCTGTCTGTCTGTCTGTCTGTCTGTCTGTCTGTCTGTCTGTCTGTCTGTCTGTCTGTCTGTCTGTCTGTCTGTCTGTCTGTCTGTCTGTCTGTGTGTGTGTGTGTCTCTCTCTCTCTCTCTCTCTCTCTCTCTCTCTCTCTCTCTCTCTCTCTCTCTCTCTCTCTCTCTCTCTCTCTCTCTCTCTCTCTCTCTCTCTCTCTCTCTCTCTCTCTCTCTCTCTCTCTCTCTCTCTCTCTCTCTCTCTCTCAATAAATGGGATAATAATTTATTTCCTGAAGTTGAATTTAAATGGACTCTAGAGTAGGGAAACTAAAAAAGCTGAAAGCTGTCCACTACTCCTCCGCCTTCCTAATGCATGTGCGACTTCCTGCTTCCTCCATCCTAACCCCCGTCTTCTCTCCCCCTCCCTCCCCCACAAGTCGGATGCTGCCCCCCCGCAGCCCGCGGCCCGCATCGCGCTGAGGGACATGGAGCAAGCCACGGCCGACAACGGTCCCTGTGCCCCCCGCGGTGAAGCCCCCCCAGCAGGGGAGGAGCTCAAGCGGGCCTCGGACGGGTGCCTGACGGTGCTCCTGTACCACCGGGGGAGGGGGAGGGCCGGGGACGGAGACAAGAGCAGGGTGGACGCTGAGCTGACGTACCCGCCCGGGAGCTACGTGGCCCAGGAGCTGTGCGTGGACGCCGCCAAGGCTTGCGGTGAGTCGGGCGGGGGCTTATTTCTATCGTGGTGCTGCTGGTTCTGTCTGGAGACATTTTACAGTAACCTTTCACCCCGACCACAGTGAGCGTTATGGGCTGCCGGTTCGGTGACATACTGGTCCACTATTCCGCTCTACGGCCGTTCTACTTTTGCCGTCTTTGTTTACCTGTTGTTATTTCAGTTTGGGGTGTGTATGTGTGGTGTGTGCGGGGGGGGGGGGGGGGGGGAGTTCCAGCCAGGAACTTGAGGTCAAGGTTCTCAAGTTTCCAAATAATTTACTTTACCGTGAATGGGTAAAAGACAAGAAAACAAGAAAACGAAAGCAGTTGATATTTGCCTTCCATTTGTGTAGTATTTATATATGTATATATACGTACATACATACATATATCATTTTCTTTCGTTTTAAAGTCCTGTGTTTCAGTTTTTTTGAGTTTTAGTGTTTTTCTGCAGTTTCAGTTTTTATTTCAGCTTTTTATTTCCGTTTTTTATATGATAATATGATGATAGTATGAGAAAAGTAATCAAACTTAAGAAAAGTACACATCTCTTTTTGGTGAAGACTATGTAACAAGTTATGTAAAGTTGATCATTACAAACCACCGTCCTTCAGATATACTTCCTGCTACAGAACACTAATCGTTGCTTGTGTGGTTTCACTTCCTAGTGACATCATTGACTGCTTTGTGATTGGAGGGCTAAATAGCTGTCAGCCACAACAAAGGGCCTTATAGACCATACAGATGAGAATGACCCAAATAAATGAGGTTTAAACACATGTTCTGAGGTTTAGTATAATTAAGTATTCTGTGGTACACTCATTTTTTTTTCTCTCAAGATACTATGACTTCATTCCTTTTTCTCTGTTACTCTTTATGTTAAATACATACACGATATTCAGATGTTATCAGGACCCCTGTATATCCCAAATGGTTTGATCACATTTATATACTTCCATTGGTAAATATGAATGTATATATTTAGAATATACATATACATTTAGAATGATAGTATAAAAGAAAGTACATTCTATGTGACAGGAGATTGTGTGTTCTGTGTTCCCTTTTCAAGGCATCTCTCCAATGCACTTCAGCCTGTTTGGCTTGATGAGGGAGAGCGACCGCATGTGGCTTCCACCCAATCACGTGTTCAACCTGGAACAGTCAGCCAATGAGAGAGTCCTATTCCGAATCAGGTCAGTAGAAAGGCCGTTAACACTAAAAATGAGCTTGTGCTGCTTTTTGACTGCTGAGACTGAATCGGATTGTTAACTTTGAAACTAAATGTATCAATATCATGTAGCAATTTGATCTGGGACTGAAAAGAGAATTCAGTAGAACTGGATCCCTACCAATACTACTGTTCTCTCCCTAGATACTATTTCTCTGGATGGTACAACAATGGAAGTTCTTCCTGCGCCCACCGCTTCGGCACTGCTAAAGGGACCGAGAGCCCCGTGATGGATGACTGCACCATGACATACCTGTTCTTCCAGGTGAGTCTCTTCCTTTCCACATGGAACGTTTGAGACACGGTGTTGATTCACTGTGTCAAGAACCGCCTTCTCATTAGGAAGAGGTCTTGATTGACATGCAAGCACGACCAATAACGTACCGTACACCGGGGAACTTATAGAAAAACAGACCTGTGGTGAAACAAACGCAATTTAGTCCCATTTGTTTTGTTATATTCTGTATTGTCCGATCATTTTTGATTAATTTGCTCATAAAATGTATACAATTAGTCGTTCTGATGTGAAAATATTGGAATATTTGGAAATGCACAATCACAAGTAACGTGATTGGGCTTTTCATTTAGTGAAACTCATTTTCTCATGTTGCCCTTCTCCCGCCCCAACCCCCACCACCGCTACTTCCTGTGTAGTGGCGCAGTGACTTTGTGAATGGCTGTGTGGATGTGCCCTTGAGCCAGGAGGCCCAGGCAGAGTGTCTGGGCCTCGCCGCTCTGGACATGATGAGGTTGGCCAAGGAGGGCAACCAGACTCCTGTGGATGTCTACAATCAGACAAGGTACACGCAGACAGACTGGCAGACAGACAGACAGACAGACAGACAGACACGCACACACATACACACACACACACGCACACACGCACGCAGGCAGTCACGCAGGCAGACAGACAAGGAGGCAGACAAGGAGGCAGACAGGCAGACACACACACAGACACACTCACAGACAGACAGGCAGAAAGGCAGACATGCAGACAGACAGACACACACACACACAAGTCACAAAAACTGGTTCTAGAACATTGTTTTTAACAGAGACTCGCGTTTGCGTGTGTGTAATGCGTGTGTTAGCTACAAGGCCTATCTGCCGAGGAATGTGCGAGCCCACATCCAGCAGTACAACATCCTGACCCGGAAGCGGATCCGCCAGCGCTTCCGTAAATTCATCCACCGCTTCCGAGACTGCAAGGCCACCGTGCGCGACCTCCAGTTCAAGTACCTGATGTGTCTGGAGTCGCTGCTGCCCTCGCTGCACATCGAGCACTTCCGGGTCACCGACCTCTCGGCCAACAAGGTCACCATCATGGTCACGGGGAACAAGGGCATCCAGTGGTTTCAGAAGAACGAGACGGAGCCTGGAAAGGAGGTCAGTAGGAGGGGACATGGAAAACTCCATTACTTATAATGTGGGACTATCGTGGCTGGATGGCTGTTCTAGTGTCTACCCCTAGATGGTGCTCCTGCACATATTATAATACCTGCAGCAGACATTATTATAAAATAATATTATTATTATTACATTAAAACTACTTTTGATTAATTCATCCAATCTGTATGTATGTGGTCTGTTTGAGAGTGTAAAACCAAAGCGTGAGCATTTAAGACAAAGTGTCTTAAATGTGACAAAGACTCTCTCTCCCCTGACGTCCAGGAGTTGAAGACGTACTGTGACTTTCCCGACGTCATCGACATCAGCGTCAAACAGGCCAGCAAGGAAGGCTCTGCGGAGGGCCGCATCGTGAACCTCACCACCCAAAACAGCCACATCATGGTACAGCGTCCATCGCTCAACACCTAACCTCCACCCGGACCTCTACCCTCTGCTGCTCTTCTGCCTCTCTGTCAGCTCTCTACACTCAATTGTTCTGCTGATTTAGTCGGATAGCCATCTCACAAATCCATGATAATCGATGTGATGTTAATCGATAAACATCGAAAGTCTGATAGCAGACAAGCTCAAATCTTGGTGAACTGGGCATTTTACTTTCCTTCACTTCATATTTCGACCAATGGCTGGAGGCAGGGATCTGTAAGTGTGTAATTGGCGACTTGGTAACTAGCTTGGCCAGCAGTAGTACGTTTAAAAAAAGGTTCCGCAAAGGTTTAAAATCAACAGCATGTGGACTGGCCACTAGAAGGATGAATAAAATCCCCTTCTGAAAGCTCTCGTGCGGAGGAGTTTTCTTAATATATCCCAGGCTGTGTGCCGTCTTCCCCCAGGAGTTCTGCTCTAATGAAGTAGAACTGCTGGATCCCAGATAAGAACATTTACGGATTCTATTGCTTTGGCTATTAGTATGACAACAGACACTTTCCAATAAATGTAGTAACCGATTGCATTCGTACATCCTGTTCCAGTCAGACATGTGTCACACAATGAGTGTGTCTCCATGTGTTTGGTTGGTGTTTCCTACTAACCAACACAGGGCACTCTAAAATGATCCTGGCACACTGATATTCTTGCCTAGCCCTCAAAAGTATTTTTCAATTTTTGGGCCTTTTTCAATACCTACAGGAACTGGAATTTCATTCTCTGCCGGAGGCCCTGTCCTTCGTCTCATTGGTGGACGGGTATTACAGGCTAGTCGCCGATGTCCATCACTACCTCTGCAAGGCGGTGGCGCCGCCGCGACTCCTGGAAGCCATCCGCAGCTACTGCCATGGCCCTGTGTCGTGAGTCAGCTAACACACACAAACACACACATGCACACACGCACACACACACTAACACACACCCACTAAAACACACACACACGCACACACTAATACACACACACACTAACACATACACACGCACATGCACACACGCACACACACTAACACACACTAACACACACACACACACAATTCTCAGTTCTCAGAGGGCCAGAACATTAGAGCCGATCTAAAGCGAGCTCGTGATCAAAGTGTATAATAATTTAGCAGAGACAGAACCAAAACAGCCAGATTGTCAGGAAGTCATCACTCGACTCACATCCAACATCACCAGGACTCAAGCAGTTGTGTGGTTCTCCTTTCCAGAATCGACTTCACCATGCATAAGCTGCGTTGTCTGGGGAACCACCAAGGCATGTTCATCCTGCGCAGCAGCCCCCGAGACTACAACACATACTTCCTGTCTTTTGTTGTGGTGAGTTCAGTAAAGCTAGGACTTCATCTATAACATAGGTTCTGTTGTGGTGAGTTCAGTAAAGCTAGGACTTCATCCATAGGTTCTGTTGTGGTGAATTCAGTTTAGCTAGGACTTAATATATACACACACCTATTTATACGTACACAGAGGTTAATGCCAAACACAGGGGAAGCTCTATTGTTGCAGAGCTACAATAGAGACAACACAGGGCACTCTGCTGCTTAAGTCAAACACACAAAATCGATCACATTGATAGTCCAAATATAAATACATGCACACATTAGGTAAAATGAAGAGGACCAAAGTGGCAATGATTTTCACTGAACCACTAGAGGGAGCCATATTACCACGTTCCTCCTCTAAATGTAGACATCAGCTCTAGTTTATTTGTAGTATTCTCCCAGAAAGATCATGCATCTACTAGCTCTACTATGAATGAATACTTCTAATGAAGTATTGCAATATTATTCGAGTGATATATATCAATATTCTTCTAATGATGTATTGCAATATTCTTCTAATGTAAAGTATTGCAATATTCTTCTAATGATGTATTGCAATATTGCCAAAACATCATCAGAAATATACACATCTTATTACTACCTTCACCTTCCAAAATACAAACAATTTATAATTATCACGTGAAAATAACAGTGTTGACTTCAATGAGAATATTAAATAGTAATTCCAATGAGAAGTGTCTAGTAGGCTCTTCATTGGTCTTGTGTATTGATCCTATCATCATCATCATCACCATCATCATGAGTATTGGTTCCCCTCCAGAACAACTCGGGGGTGCAGTACAAGCACTGTCAGATCATGAAGACGGAGTCGGGCGAGTTCCTCCTCCACGGAGCCTCCAGGAGCTTCAGCTCTCTGTGGGACCTCCTGCACCAGTACCAGAAGGAGGTGCTGCGCACCGAGGGCTTCACCTTCCAGTTCACCAAGTGCATCCCCCCAACCATCAAAGGTCAAGAGATACACCCCCGCCCCTTCCCCTCCTTCCCCCTTCCCTCCCCTCCTCCTCCCCTTCCTCCTCCCCCCTCCCCCTTTATCTGCTCCTCCCCCTCTTCATCCCCCTTTCTCTCCTCCTCCCCTCTACTCCCCTCTTCCTCATTTTGACAAATGTATGTAAATGTCCACTGTGTCGTCAACGTCTACATTACGCCAAATGACACAGTTTTGTCACTTTGACACTCCATCAAAAAAATGACATTGCGGCTTTGTTTAAACAAAACCATTGATGGAAATATTATTCAATCATCAAGCAGACACTTTAATCCAAAGCAATTTGCAGTGATTTATTTAGATGCATGTCATTAGGGAGCAGGTAGGGGCATCTCGTTCTAGGAGGCCTACAGGTGGGAGTTGGGGGGCATGTCGCTCTAGGAAGCCTACAGGTACATTTAGCAGACGCTTTCATCCAAAGCGACCTACAACCATTCATACACCAATGATGTTGTCAACCATGCAAGGTGACAACCAGCTCATCAGGAGCAGTTAGGGTTAGGGGTCTTGCTCAGGGACACCTCAGCTAGGATGAGCCAGGGATTGAACTAGCAACCTTCCGGTTGCAAGTCAACACGATCTACCTCCTGAGCTAAGCCGACCCCCCCTGTCCTAGATCATCAGTTTAATCTGGCTTCACTTGGGTGGGTCAAACAGCCTAGACCACCGGACTGTCCTGTGTGTTAAGTTGCTGACTCTCTCTTTCTTCCCAATTTGGGTAGATAAGTCCAACCTGTTGGTGTGCAGGAGCCCCCAGGGGGTGGAGGTCCCTGGTGACTCCCTCGCCCTCCACCAGCACCACATCAGCCAGATGGTGTTCCACAAGATCCGCAAGGAAGACCTCACCATCGTAAGATGCTACGTTCTGTCACCCATCCTCGGTCAATAGAGACACACACACACATCGTTTTTTTGGTTGTTTAAATTTAACATAACGAGATCATCGTCCACGGGCCAATCAAGGGCCTTGCTGTGCTCGTTTCAACAGTGAGTTGAAAGGAATCTAAATAAGGCAAGAAGCCACAGGAAAGCTCTTAAGACTAATAGCTCTTAAATCATTGGATAATGACTAATTAATTACACATGAATGAAGTTAAAGGAATGAAAACAGGGGGTTGTACCAGACTCTATTGTATGCTAAGAGTTTCCCACTTCTTTCACTTTGTTGAAGAGTTGTTTATGAACATTTTGAAGGAAGCGGATGTTAGATGTTAGAGCAGTCAGTGCCAGAGGATCAACCAGGGTTAAGGGAATAAGTTGGTAGAGGAGCAAGGTTTTTGAGCTGGTTTGTCTCCGTGTTCCTTGTGTCTCTCAGAACAAGAGTCTGGGGCAGGGCACCTTCACCAAGATCTTCTGCGGCATCAGGAAGGAACTGCGGGACTACGGGGAGGTCCACGAGATGGAAGTCATCATCAAAGTCCTTGACAAGTCTCATCGCAACTTCTCCGAGGTGAGACGTGGGCCCAGCAGGGGGTGCTGGACCAGTGGTCTGGTACAAGGAAGACCCAGTATGGGGTGATGAGCCACTGGTCCACCCATGGGGTCCCTGGTACGAGGAGGGCCCAGCATGGGGTGCTGAGCCACTGGTCCACCCATGGGGTTCCTGGTACGAGGAGGGCCCAGCATGGGGTGCTGAGCCACTGGTCCACCCATGGGGTTCCTGGTACGAGGAGGGCCCAGCATGGGGTGCTGAACCACTGGTCCTTCCTTTCGTTTTTTAAAGTTTCATCAAAACATTTTGCACCCTTTAGTATGGAAGAACTGAACTGATCTCCTTCTTGGGGGCAGGGTAGTGTAGTGGCTAAGGTGTGTGACTCCCAGCCGAAAGGTACTGGGTTTGATCCCCAAGATCCATAGCTTACCTGTAGGCATCCTAGAGCAGGATGCCCTAAGGTCTAAGCTGCTTGCAGTTACCACAGGCAAGAAAATACATTTTTAATGGATCACTCATAAGTTAATATTTTCTTTTCTTCTTTCTTTCTTTCTTTCTTTTTTTCTTTCTTGGTTAAATCAACAGTCTTTCTTTGAAGCTGCCAGCATGATGAGCCAACTCTCACACAGGCATCTGCTCCTCAACTATGGTGTGTGTGTCTGTGGAGAAGAGAGTAAGTGTACAACACACACACACACACACACACACACACACACACACACACACATATACACACATGACATGTGACTTGTGACTTGTTGACATGTGACTTGTTGAAGAGACCATGCCATAATAATCTTTAATATAATAATCCTAATATCTCAACTATATGATCTGTTCTGTATGATCATCTTGAGGAGGTATTTGTGAGATTTGGGTTGGGTTAGAGGGTTCTTTTCAACAACGGCAACAGTTCTATAAAATGGTGGCACCTCTTTGCAATTCACACTTTCCACTCTGTGCGGGCTCGAACACTATCACCGTCTCACACCTGTCAGTCAATACAGGAAATAGTGTCCTGTGATTCACCTCACCAAATGGTGTGGCTCCACAGCTCTGTGATTAGGTGAGCACCGCTGTCAAAACTCTAGGGTGGATTTTGCCAAAAAGCAAAAAAATGGTTGTCATAAAGGAAAATCTTCTATCCCTGGTTTGGATTAGTTATGTTTTGTAGTCAACGTATTGTCTTGTTTAATACACAGTGACTTCCACATTCATATGGGCAATGACCAGGACCATTAGAACGCTTGCCCTAGAAAGACTGACTTTAAAAGAAAGACTGACTTTAAAAGAAAGACTGACTTTAAAAAGAAAGACTTTACTCAAACGCATTGAAATCTCTCCTTTTTACCAGAAGGTGTATCTCCACCCTATAACACAATGACCGCATGCTTGAGTTTAGAAACTAATGGGACGGCTTCCCTCCCTCCATCAGACATGATGGTGCAGGAGTACAGTAAGCTGGGCTCCCTGGACATGTACCTGATGAAGAACAAGGGGTGTGTGAACATCACCTGGAAGCTGGAGGTGGCCAAGCAGCTGGCCTGGGTCCTGCACTACCTGGTGAGATGTCCACACATCCTGCTGTCTTTCAGCCCACACACCGCCAGCGCTGCGCTTCCTTGTGTAACCGTGGTACAAGATACATGATGTTTTATGGGTTATCTTGATATCCGTAGTCGTAACCCTGACTAGATTTAGATTAGAAAACTCTGAGTTCACCCCATTCTCAACAATGGGAGTGTCTGGTTCACATAACGACAACAACACAAAATACACAGCACGCAACAATTTACAACAAATTAAAAACAAATGTGGAGAATGTTTTCTAATTTCCGTGAAGGATGCTAAGGGTCTATGATGTTCATTCATACATTCTACTGTCTCTCAGTGTCTGTCCTTAAAGACAGGCATGGAGTGGCATCAAGAGTGTATCTTACTTCCATAATATAAATCATTGTACAAGTTATAATGGGTTGGGCTGGACATAGAAGGACATAGAAGTAGAAGTGAGAAGTCACAGACCACTCTAGCCGACTGCGTAATCTCGTTGCAGGCTTGTTTTTATTTCATAAATTGTAATATTATTGGTTGAAATGTTAAATTAGCTTTGAACAAAAGAGTGCATTTTCATGACATGGGTTATCTTCAAGCATTAGTTGCTTTCTGGTGTGACATTGTTTCCCCATTGTTTGGGGAGAATGGCTCTGAGCTCCAAACCATTTAATTAAGATGTGAGATGTGTTGAGGGGCTTCCAGTGGGGGGGCTGTAAACGGTGATTACAAAGTGAGCCATTCCATATTACAACCGTCAATTAGTTCTCAAGTGTCAATGACGCAAGTCTTTGATTTAATCAGGAAACTGGAAATTGGGGAACTATAAGTGTCTTAATGTATGTAACCTATACATTATCATTACTCCATACATTATTAACTAGTATGCAACCTGTATAGTATTTTTATTAGGGCTGACAAGCGATAAAAATATTTGATTGCGATTAATCGCATGTTTTCCATAGTTAATCGCGATTAATCGCTAATTAATCCAAAATAAATTATCTGTTCAAAATGCACCGTAAAGGGCATTTTTCAAGTTTTTAACACTCTAATCAACATGGGAGTGCAATTTATGCTTGCTTTATGCAAATGTATGTATTGTTTTTATTGGATATCAAGTAAGAACTAAAACACAATGTAGCGTGTCCACCACGAGGGGTCTTAAGGGGGCTTAGACTCAGTTGTATTATCTGCCCCCTCTTTTTAAGCTTCTATTGAAAATAGCAGAAACAACACAATTGTTGGCCGAGATACATGTGACTCTCACTTAGGCTGTTGTTCTCAAATACTCCCTTTTCAGGGCTTGTACAGAAGCCTCAAACAGCAGTTTTTACGTGCCTCACTCTTAATTCATAAGTCAAAAAAGGCCAGTACCTGCGTTAATGCGCAAAAAGAAACTGTGGCGTTAAAACGAATTTGCTTTAACACTGTTATTATCGCAACCGCCCAGCCTTCATTAAGTTTTATAGTTGACTCCAAAGCTGTACCTTGACTGATGTATGAGTGATACATACACCCATCCATACATACACACTCATGCACACCAAAGTCAGCATTTTTGTTCACACTTTTCCATCCATGGTTTGTTCTAACAGGAGGACAAGAACCTGATCCACGGGAACGTGTGTGCCAAGAACGTGCTGTTGATCCGCGAGGAGGACCGGAAGACGTGCAGCCTGCCCTTCATCAAGCTCAGCGACCCCGGGATCAGCATCACCGTGCTGCCCAGAGACGGTGAGAGAGAGCCAGAGACCAGCACTGGTGGCTCTTGCTGTGTATTACCTTGGAGCTCAGAGCCCTGTGTCTGGAGGTGTGACACAAAGCGAAGCGATAGATCTTACAATTGGAGCGACCGGAGAGCCCAGACACTCAGGAACTCCAACCAACCAACATCCAGATACACAGCAGTCAGCTGATCAAATGAGTTGAGACCAGTGGGTCAATGGCTCCCGGATGTGGGTGATTTTCAGATCATGTAGAACAAAGAGTATGGTAGTGTAAAGGTAGTCTCACAAATACGATTTTAGATTCAGAATCTAAAGTCTGAGGTGGACTAGCTCAAATCTGGGTGGACAGGGCAGTTCAATTTCTTTCGTTTCATTATTTGTTTTCCGCCCATTCATCTTGCTGGAGACGGGGATCTGTAAGCCTGTAATTGGCTTATAGCAAAGACAAACTCAGCCAGCTCTAGTGATCTTTTCAAGCTCAAACATCCTGTTCTTACACAGATGTTCTAAGTAAAAGTGTCCGTAATGGTTTAAAATCAACACTGTGTAGTCACTGCAGAAATCCATCTAAATGAATTTTGAATTTTAATTCTTGATTCTTGTAATTTCTGGATTACATTTTGAATTGTATTTGCTTGATTCGTTCAATTTCTGGATTGTGTCATCATGGTTGAATGCACTTATTGTAAGTCTTTTTGGACAACAGCGTCAGCTAAATAAATGTAATGTAATTCTGTCTCCTCCCTCTCCCCTCTCCTCCCTCCCTCCTCTCCTCTCCTCCCCAGTCCTCATGGAGCGTATCCCTTGGATACCTCCCGAGTGCATCGAGAACGCTCGCAACCTGAGCCAGGCGGCCGACAAGTGGAGCTTCGGGACCACCCTGTGGGAGATCTGCAGCGGGGGGGAGAAGCCGCTCAACACCCTGGACAGTTCCAAGGTGGGAGGAACATGCACCCACTCATCACAGGGGAACACTGATCCAGCACACAGTTATGCTAACATGCATATATATATATATATAATATAATCTGCAGAAAGAAACAGAACATGAACTCTGTGATCACAATGTTAGGCCCGAATAGCAATCGCATAGACTTTCTTGAGAAAATCCAACTTTGAGTTGATGATTGATGTGTTTCAACTTCACATCCAGTCGCACAGCTATTTGCTTCGTGTTCCTACCTTTTAAACGCTCTAGTCTATACAAACAAAAGGGAAATCCCAGACTCTGTTTCTTGCTTTACTTAAAAAAATCGTCGTCAGTGAATCCAAACTAAGTGATCTTATTGGTGGATGTTGGTGCTCCTATCAAACAACCTGGCAACCCGCGGTCTCGTCCTGCAGAAGAACCTGTTCTACGAGGACAAGCACCAGCTGTCCGCTCCCAAGTGGACCGAGCTGGCCAACCTCATCAACAGCTGCATGGACTATGAGCCGTCTCACAGACCATCCTTCAGGGCCGTCATCAGAGACCTCAACAGCCTGTTCACCCCCGGTCAGTGCATTGTACACACATACGCACACATGCACACGCATACACACACACACACACACACACACACACACACACACACACGCACACACGAGAACACACACACAAACACTCGCCCACATGCACACACACACACACACACACGCACCACACACGCACTCCATTTGATCCTTTTCTAAACAGAAGCTCAAACGAAACCTACATTAGTTGCCCAGTTTCACTGTTAAAACGACCCACGGTTCTGATGATATGATGCTAATATCTGAGCTGATGCTTGCTCCCGCTCAGACTATGAGCTGCTGGTGGAGAGCGACATGCTGCCCAGCAGGACGAGAGGCTTCGGCTTCCCCCTGGCCCTGGAGAACATGGAGCCCACCCAGTTCATGGAGCGGCACCTCATCTTCCTCAAGCAGCTAGGCAAGGTGAGGCTCAACACTACCACCTGTTACAAAAAGACCCACACGGACGGTAAACATGGTCATAGAACAAGTGAGGCATGAAACGCTTAAGAGTCAAGGCCACAGCGTATTGAGTACTGGGGAGTTCCAAATGACTTCAAGGGCTCAATTCCAATATTAGGTATACAAGAGATCAAAACCTATTTGTGCAAGCCCTCTGAGCTAGCGTATTATAACATCATCATTATATGTTATCTCTGAAGGGTTTTGCTCCCATGTGCATATTTGCCAAGCTATGCTAACATTTATGTACCTCAATTTCTCTCTCTTTCTCTCCCCCTCCCTCCCTCCCCCCCCTCTCTCTTTCTCCCTCCCTCCCCCTCCCTCCCACCCTCTCCTCCTCCCCCTCCCTCCCACCCTCTCTCTCCCCCTCCCTCCCCCCTTACTCCCCCCTCCCTCCCCCACTCTCTTTCTCCCTCCCTCCCTCTCTCTCTCCCTTCCTCCCCCCCCCCCCCCAGGGGAACTTTGGCAGTGTGGAGCTGTGTCGGTATGACCCCCTGCTGGACAGCACGGGGGAGGTGGTGGCGGTGAAGAAGCTGCAGCACGGCACCGCCGAGCACCTCCGCGACTTTGAGCGGGAGATCGAGATCCTCAAGTCCCTCCAGCACCAGAACATCGTCAAGTACAAGGGCGTGTGCTACAGCGCCGGTACGAGCGGGTTCCGCGCGCGCCGGCGCACTGGGACCGGCAGCGACGCCATTTGGGTTCTTTGGTTGTTTTTAACGTGTGTGTATCGTGTGGTTCGATCGTACCTCGGATTTTCTTTTGTTGTACAAATAATAGAGGTTGTTGAGATGAACGGCGATAGGGAGAGTTTGCGATTAATTGAGGGAAATACAAATTTCTTTTTGTTAATATTAAAAATAGATATAAAGTATTTAAAAATATTGAAAATTCGTAAAGACCTTTTGTGACACAATCGTCACATTTTGCAGCGTGTTCACCGTGCTGCCCTTCACTGTTCAATCCCCGGTGACATGGTGTTCAGCTCCAACTCTCTGCTCTGTGATTGGTCCGTTCCCAGGGCGGAGGAACCTGAGGCTGATCATGGAGTACCTGCCCTACGGAAGCCTGAGGGACTACCTGGTCAAGTACAGAGAACGCTTTGACTCCCAGAAGCTGATGCACTACGCCTCTCAGATCTGCAAGGTAGAGAGGCCTGGTTCATTTTACACCACAGGGTGTGGTGTGTCTATAAGACTCCCTTTGCAGAAAGAAAGTGTCTCCTTAATGGCTAAACAGTAAATCAGCTTTGCCTAAATTAATCGGTGTCTGTCTGTGCATCTGTCTTTCTGTGCATATGTCGGTCTGTCTGTCTGTCTGTCTGTCTGTCTGTCTGTCTGTCTTTATGTGTTTGATTGTCTGTGTCTGTGTGTCTGTCTGCCTGCCTGCACGTGGCCGTGGCCCCCTGCAGGGCATGGACTATCTGGCCACCAAGCGCTACATCCACAGAGACCTGGCCACCAGGAACATCCTGGTGGAGAGCGAGATGCAGGTGAAGATCGGAGACTTTGGGCTGACCAAGGTCCTGCCCCAGGGGAAGGAGTACTACACCGTCATGGAGCCCGGAGAGAGCCCCATCTTCTGGTCAGAACCGCATCCGACCTCTGTTTAAGATTTATTTTTATTTTTATTAAAGTGTCCTGCACCCTTATAACTGCCCAGCCCATTAGGGCTTATAAGACACTGTTACAAACATGTATGGATCGATTTCAAATGATTACATAGGGCGGAGGAGTGTGTTGAAAAGTGTTCTAGAAATGCAATGAATGATTTCATTCTTCTCTGTTTTCCGGCAGGTACGCTCCAGAGTCTCTGACCCACAGTAAGTTCTCCGTGGCGTCAGACGTGTGGAGTTTCGGCGTGGTGCTCTACGAACTCTTCACGTACAGCGACAAGACCTGCAGCCCCCCAGCGGTACGGCTGTTTATCTTAATGAACAAGTGTCACTGCTCACATTTCAACTGCCTGCTTTTGTTGTGCCGTTGGTCTTAGAGTACGCCAGTCATGTGCCATGGAAACGTTTAAACGGAACACGAAAACACTTTGGAAAAACGTTATTCTATCGGACACAATGGAATACGGTACCCTGGCAGGTGTATCAGTACTATGGAAAATATTTAAACAGAAACAAGTATGTTTTAGCAAGGTTTTTTTAAATAGAAAAAACAATATAACTTTGTTGCTGGGCATGTGCACCTCTGTTCCACGTAAATAAATAAATAAAATACATGATGCACTTAAGTTAAGTATTGGTTCAGGTGTACTTAACCTTTTCAGCCGAAAGGTTGTGGGTTCAATCCCCAGGGTCCACAGTCTACCTGTAGGAATCCTCTAGCAAGATTCCTTACCCCCCCCCCCCCCCCCCCCCCCACTTGTTCTTTAATGTATCTGATTTCACTGGAAGTCCCTCTGGCACAACGTTTGGCCAAAATGACTTAATTGTAAACTGGACCTAACAGATCATTTGACACATTGTGTTTTTGCCCTCAGGTGTTGATGAACAAGATGGGCAGTGACAAGCAGGGCCAGATGATTGTGTACCACCTCATTGACCTGCTCCAGAAACAAGGATACCGGTTACCAGCGCCTGACAACTGCCCCATCGAGGTAACTCACCCCATCTCCTCTACCACAGCAACCTAACCTTACACTAAGCCAACCCTAACATTACACTTTGCTCACCTAACCCAACCCTTACCTTACACTAACCTAACCCAACCCTAACATTACACTAAACTGAACCAACGCTAACCTTACACTAACCCAACCCTAACATTACACTTAGCTCACCTAACCCAACCCTTACCTTACACTAACCTAACCCAACCCTAACATTACACTAAACTGAACCAACGCTAACCTTACACTAACCCAACCCTAACATTACACTTAGCTCACCTAACCCAACCCTTACCTTACACTAACCAAACCCAACCCTGACTTTACACTAATCTCACCCAACGCCAACCTTAAACCAACCCTAACCTTACACTAACCTAACCCAACCCTAACCTTTCACTAAGATCACCTAACCCTAACCTTACCTTACACTAGACACACCTAAGGCAACCCTAACCTTTCAATAAGATCACCTAACCCAACCCTAACATTACACTCAGCTCACCTAACTCAACCCTAATAGTGAAGTAAGAGCCAATTAGACTAATTGAAAACCACTTCCTCTGTCAAAACATACTGGTGGGACAGATACTGCTAGAAAGTATATTACGTTATGGAATATCGGCTTAGTTTGGCATCACTTAAGATACATTAAACGTTGTTTGTCCTGTGTGTTGACTTCATTCATTCATCAGATTCAGAAGATGATGGCAGACTGTTGGCATGGCGACCCGGCCCGACGGCCCACCTTCAGAGAGCTGGCGCACACCGTGGACACGACACGGGACAGCAAGGAGGGGTGAGGTTCAACCTTTAGTGGCATGGTCCTCTCTCTCTCTCTCTCTCTCTCTCTCTCTCTCTCTCTCTCTCTCTCTCTCTCTCTCTCTCTCTCTCTCTCTCTCTCTCTCTCTCTCTCTCTCTCTCTCTCTCTCTCTCTCTCTCTCTCTCTCTCTCTCTCTCTCGTGAGATCAGGAGGTCATGCTGGAAAGGTTCTGAGCTGAATCATAAAACCCAAACCTCATTCTGATTCCATGTTTCACGAGCCTCAAAGGACCAGTTTGGGGGATTAAACCACACAACCGTCTCTCCTGGATTCAGAATTAAGAATCAATGTGCATCGTGTCAGTGCAGTTTGTGGGGGGGAAAAACTCAATGCAATCAAAGCACTTTACACAACAATGTGTTTTCATAAAAACAAAGGTGCTACTGATTGAGAACACAGTCAATGCTCTTAGGCAGAAGGGGCATATTATGGTCATAAGACATTGGTACCATCTCTACTTCTTTTTTCCACATATCTTTTAATCTCCAACCTCAAAACCTCAACCACATTTGTCATGACTTTCTCTACATTTTGCAGTGATGCTTGAGCAGGCCAGTTCTTTTGATATTTTGTAGCATTTAGGTTGTTCATGTTGACTGAAACTCATCAAAGGCAAGTCGAAAGTTAGTGTTTTTCAGTGTTCTTTTATACAGTGACCCTGTTCCCTAATATGTATATGCAAATAAGGCGAAAGGATTTGGGATTTAAAATATTTTTGATGCCGGAGAAACCAGCAGTGACACCAAAGTGTGACAAGTAGCCACACGGGACTGCCTGGATATGATTCTACTTCAGCAGTAGACACCCAGTACCAGAAGTCTAACCTATTACACAACCAGCCATGCTACATACCTTGACATTGACCTAATATGGACTTCCTCTTCCTCCTGATGCCCTTCTCATGGACTCTTCCGTTTCTCTGGAGCTTTGGAAGACACAGGTGAGGAGACAGAGAGAGAAGGAGGTTAAGGCAGAAGACCAAGCCTTGGGTCAGACCCTGAGCAAGGTCAGGGGACCACATGTCCATGGAGTCTTAAGGAAAGCTTTGTGTTGTGTCACTATTGCCCTGAGAAAAGTGATCCACAAAGTGAATGTTTTTATGAAGTGTTAGGTGTGTATCATGCAAGTGCAGTATGACTGAATTTTTCTATTGTGAATATTGATTTGATTATATTTTGATAATTCGATTATATTTGATAATTATTCTGTGTGACACCCTGAGGTAGCTAGTTTGCTATTTAAAAAGGAAAGTGTGACCCTTAAACAGCTTATTTAAGATGAAAAGTGATGTAATGGGTTAGAAGGGATATGGATTGATCCCGGTCCAAAACTCAACTTAAAAAAAATGTCTACCAGAAGTCAGCCAGAAGGCATTTTATAAATGTTGATAGTGGGCCGACTAGTCCAAACACTGTTTGGTTGTCCTTCAGAGCAATGTTTGCCTGGCGTGACATGCCGCACAGTATTAAGCAACATCAGTCTGTAGGGGAAGTTTGCCTGCCTTTACATGCAGCACAGTATTATGCATTATGCAGAATTATAACATCAGTCTGACTGACGAATGTGTATCATGTGCCGTTACCATTTGTTTTGTTGCTGAGCTAATGGTGGGCTCGAGAAGGTCAAAGGTTAAAAGACAGAAGTCTAAACAGCAGTAAGTATTAATCCACGTCCTAATGCATTGGAAAATACTTTGATGATCATCATGTTTCGTGTTTGTCTTTGAAAAACTCAAAGAATTTTGCAATGCTGGCAGTATTTTTATGTTGTGAAACGAATAGCGATGTTGTCTTTTTCTGTATTAATCAAATCTGTTTTTATACCAATATGTCTTGGCAATTTTATAAAAAGAGTATAATGTTTAATGCTTATTTTGTAAACCCTTTGTCATCTAATGCCAAATTAACATATGATATCAATGTAGGATACAAAAGAGGCAAAAAAAGATTTCCTATTCCACAAGAGATTATGGTTACCTTCTAAAAAAAGAGTTATAGCTATGGTTATAGCTATAGCTATATAGCTAGCATTTTCCAAACATTGAGTCATGTGAACATGCTGAATGTGAGTGAATGCCAAGTCGTTTAAAAGGCTCACACAGTTATCTAAAACTAAGGTTTACATTTGCCCTCCAGCTTTGTCCCAGTAGTAAAGCCGACAATACTATTGGGACAACTGGGACTATTAGGACGTAGGCCTACATTGTTGATGTTGTTTTCACTGAGGCTGTGTAGTTATATTGGTTGATTTGAATGGTGGCATTTGTAATGATTGTTTTGTAATTCTCTTGACGTCGATAACAAAATGTTCCTTTTTTGCTATTCTACTTATTTTGAGACAAAGAACGAACAATTGTCCCTGAAATAAACATTTGGGATGATTTGGAATTGTTTTTTATTGCAAACCGTTGCCATTTTATGTGTAATATTTGAAGGTCATTAAAATGATTAATTGAACACTTTCTCCGATGTGTCTGGTCTACGGTAGCCCAGGGGCCCCCACGGACCAGAGCCCTGGGGCCTACGACGTACTGACGTACACTCCCTGACTGTAGACTAGATAGGCCTATTTCAATGTGTTATGGCTTAGTTCACAACTTAAATGTCATTCCGAGAGGATGCATATGGTATTGCCAACGTGTTTATAGGTATTGTACTCACTGCGTGATGGGAGGATGATGAAGACAGATGATTGAGGAGTTGATGTATGAGAGAGTGAGTGTGTGTGTGTGTGTGTGTGTGTGTGTGTGTGTGTGTGTGTGTGTGTGTGTGTGTGTGTGTGTGTGTGTGTGTGTGTGTGTGTGTGTGTGTGTGTGTGGTAAAGTTTAATTAAAAAACATTCCATGTCCGAAAATGACAGACTCCACAACAGGCTTTTCCAATCTATCAAAAATTCAAAACGGTTGAAATGTATGAAACTATGTGAAAAACGATCCGAAACTAAAGTAAACACGTATGAGAAATTATCCAGATCAAGCGTACCGGGCATCATCTTCTTGCCCGTGCACATGTGCGTGTCTAATTATAACGAACACCTGGCGTCTCCAGGTGACTCCCTGTAAGCTGTAGGCCTACAGGTGTCCACCGGGTGGCGCACTAATGATCAAATGAAATTTGCCTCTAACAATATGAATACACACAATGTCCAAATGCACAGACGTCTTCAGAGTAGTTGATTTTTTTTAGCAATCTTTTTATTCAATCTTTTTTTTTTTTACCGTTGCAGGTAATTCGTTGACCACAGTAGTGATACTATGAGTGAACTGTAAATCATAAAAAACTTTATATCAGAAAACAAATAAGCCTGCGATCCTTGAATAATTTCAATAGTAGGTATCTCCAATAGACATTTGCATTGCCACTTAGAATTCGATATATATATATATATGTATATATATATTTAATTAATTTATTTATTTATTCTTCCGTCCAAATTCTTTTGGAAACAGCTTAGGCTCCTTGGCTATTGCTAACTCATCAGCGCAATATATTGCAATAATACAATAATGACAAATGAAAATTCAATTCCGTTTATTCTAGACAATTACACACGTGGAGTTTCGTTTCCTTTTGTCCCCCAATGCATTAGCTTTGAAAGGTTGTAGTTAATACGGTTATTGAAACACAGAGTTGTACATTGACTCAAATGGGACCAATGTTCTACCTGCTTTACAGGAGGGATCCATTTCACAGCGTCCCGTCCTACACCCCTTTCGTCCTAACATCTTTCCATTCTTCCCCAAACCTCTCCCTCTCCCTTTCCCTTTCCCTCCCCGTCCTCAGCACAAGTGTCCTATGTCGTTCTTGGTGCAGCCCTGGTTGCAGCACATCCCGGCCACGCCCAGAGAAAAGTTCCTCTTCCTCTTTGACGAGGAGGCTTTGGGCCATTCGGCATTCGATTGTTCTCCCTGCTGCTCTGACGTCGCGTACAGTTGAAACTCCCCCAGAGAGTCCTGCGTGCGCACCTGGGTCCCGGCGTCTCGCCCGAACACGGCCAGCAGGTCGGCCAGCGTGGCGCTGAGGCTTGGGGGCGGGCGGGGGAATGGGACGCCGTCTGTCGCTTTCGCGTCATTTTGCTGCCGGCTTGGTTGGCTATCTTCTACTTGTGGGACGTCACTGTAGAAGTTAACCTGGAAGGGGTCTGGGGGGGGGGGGGGGGGGGGGGGGGGGGGGGGGGGGGGTGTAGTGTGTGTGTGTGTGAGAGAGAGAGAGAGAGAGAGAGAGAGAGAGAGAGAGAGAATTTAAAAACTAAACTAAACTAAAACGGAGCTGTCCGTAGTGCTGAATCTGAAACGGTTCTGAAGACCAAAACGCAGTAGGCTTTACTTCAATGAAATACGTTACACAGTAATATATTGTTTTTCTATTCCTCCTAAAAGCCTAGTCTTTGCGTTTCAGACCAATCGCAAACAAGTTCGGTCCAATAAATAGAAATAACGGCCAACCTTTATTACGTTTCTGAACACAGAGGTGATCAAATCAAAAGAATGAAAGGTGGCGGAGAACTCACCCAAGTGAGCGTCTAAGGACCTCTTCCAGCGGGAGCCGCCACATGTGAATATGACGGCTCTGATGAACTCCCTCCCGCAGAGCTTCACTCCGTAGTCCCTCGGTACCGTCAGCCTGTCCGCCGCGCTCAAGTCGATCCTGCTGCAGACACACACCACCACCACCGCCGCCGCGACGGTGATCCTCCAAAGCATTTTGTTTTCCTTTCTAAACTTTCTTCAGCGAAGTATACTTGGCAACACTTCCTGCTTCCTCCTCAAGACGGACGGAATAACAAAAGTCGTACTTTGAGCGCCTTTTTTTTCTTTGCTTTTGCGGTCACTGAATATTTTCTCTGGAACTAAAGACGAAATCTCGTTTGTTTCAGTGAGTTGGCGTCAATTCGCAGCGGTATCGGTCGCTATACTAGTGGTATAGATAGAATAGTAGACTTCGGTTTTCTCTTCTTGCGTCGTTCTGGTGAATGAGACCTTATATAGCCACCTCAACTCACCATCAATGAGTCATGGTCCCCTCATCTGCCTATGCCTTCAACCTTACACACACACACACACACACACACACACACACACACACACACACACACACACACACACACACACACACACACACACACACACACACACACACACACACACACACACACCTTGCCATAATAATTACACTCACACAGATGAGACCACAACACACTCACTCTAACTTTCAATGGATCAATTGAAAAATTGTACCCCCTTATTGTAAATTGTTCATAGGACTGCAGATGTAGCAGGCAGTTCCCTGGTCATGGATATTGTATGGCTTGTAGACGTGTCGTGAAGCTATTAACGACCCCCCCCCCCCCCCCCGACCCCCCCCTTCTCCCGTCTCTGCCCCCTTTCCGGGCAACTTGAAACATTCATCATCCCTCTATTATCCTGAATGAACTGGAATATTCCTGTGTTTTCCCTTTTCTCAGTGTGAACTTCATTAACAGAACGTAAAAGACAGAAGAGTTTAGAATTTCAATTAATGGTTTGCATTGCAAACAAATGCAAACTTTGTGTACTACAAAATAATGTCACATCCACCATCATTAATACCTTGAAAATATATTTTATTGCTTATTTGTTTGATTTTGATAGTGCAAATGTACAAACATATCATCAAGAGTGGTTAATCTTTATGATACCTGACGACAGCAGATGATAGATTATTGAGCATAATGGTCGCAACTGACATTATGACATTTAGCAATCAAGTGGTAGAGTGGGCGGAGTCTTCAGGTGATCAGGTTGGATTCATACGGCAGGATATGGGGTGGGTCTGGCTAGACGGGTCTCCTCTATGCCCTGGAAGGTCAGAGGGCCTCCTGGATGCTCCAGTTTGTCTCGGTCTGACTTCATGAGTCTCTCTGCCTCCACTGGAAAGACAATGCAGATAGTTCTCTCACAACCGTGGTGCATTACGTCAGTATAGTTCTAATAGTGGTTCTGTTGAAGTCTAAACGTTTTTTTTCCATCTTTTATTTTTTTTAAACCAGCTGTCGTCATAAGCGCTGTTTTTACACGAGAGACATTTGTGGATTCTACAACCATGATTTGGATTGTATATAGATTCGAAAACTCATCCATTTACACCAAAGCCACAATGTGCTCCCAGCTGGCTCAGCCTGGTTATACACATCAGGGGCAGTTCACGGGAGATTCGCACGTACATTTAGGTTTCAGTCGCACCACATCAATGTTTTGCACAGAGAACGTGGGTAGACGTAGCGACCGGGACGTGGCAGTTTACATTTCTTTGGATAATGTCGCGATCACGTTTAATAGGAATCGTAGAATCGTGAAGAAAAGTAGACACAGCACGATATTTCAGATGAATGTGCATATTGCACCCACCTTGCTGTGTACTGGTGGGCGACCGGTGATGTATGAGCTCAGCGATGACTTGAAAACGCTTCTGCAAGAGATTCTGTCAGGACGATAAGCTACCGTTAGTGAAAGGATTTGGGTAAGACCCAAGGTTAATTGTGGACATTGTCTATGTCCAGTTTTAAAACCGACATAACTATTGACCAACTCACCCCATCTCCAATCTACATCTGTAGCTACATCATAGCTACAGATGTAGCTATGATCTACATCTGGACATAGACAATGTCAACAATTAACCTGGGGTCTTAACAAACGGGCCAAATCCTTTAATCTAGATTGAATGTAGCGTAGCCGACACCACCAACCGAGGTGGTGTAGTTTAGAGGTTGTCTTCATCTCTCGTACAACTGTTCCCTCCTGTTATCGTTAACGCTGACAACGGTTTTAAATCTGGGCTTTGAAGAGCTTGAAAAGGACATCGGGTAAAGGGACACAGAGCTTCTGATGCACGGCTGTCACAATCACGCTTAACAATATCAAACGATTCACAACAACATCCATGTGACATTTTCCTAAATGGACCTTGTCCACTCACACCAATGGGATGAGAACACATAGCGCTGTCTAACCTCTCACACGACTCCGCAGGGTTCCGTAGACGAGGTCCAGCTGGTAGGTCAACACGCAGCCCAGAGGAACCAGCGGCGCCAACAGAACAAGCCTTTTCCTCTGAAAGGCACTGCCAAGTAAAAGCCACAACACATCCCCTCAATTCTGAATGGCCGCCTCATATTTTAGTTACTCGGTTGTTAGTAATTAGTCAGTATAAATGGTGAGACAACACATCTCTGATTGAATACTACGTTTAGCCGCTAAATCATCCACCTAAAATGTTTTATTTTGTCTCAAGTTTATTTCTTAAATGCTCATTTTAGGACAATGCTTACAAGTCAATAATGGCCGTGAAATGCTTAAATTACAGTAATTTGTAACCATGCAAAAAAGTAACAAATTACACATTAATACTTAATAGTGATATTAAGTAGCACTATTACGTATTAGTGGTATTAAGATATTGCAGGTGCAAGTACCCACAATATCAAACAGCTGAACAAAACCTCTGATACAAAGTTATACATACATATTTATAACTAGCCTTATAGTTGTTCAAATGGGCCGGGTGAAGGAAAGGAAGTCTCTATATTGGCTTGCTTCCTGGTTTCCAGATGAGTGTTGTGTTCTCTCTCTGTGTGTGTGTGTGTGTGTGTGTGTGTGTGTGTGTGTGTGTGTGTGTGTGTGTGTGTGTGTGTGTGTGTGTGTGTGTGTGTGTGTGTGTGTGTGTGTGTGTGTGTGGTATAACTAGCCGCACCCCATACTGAGCCCCACGGTGGAGACTGCGAAGAACATGCCGAAGTATCTGACGAACTCTCTGGACCAGGCCATCTGCAGGGCGCTGTGCCGCTCAAACAGTTGGTTCTGCATTTCCAGCATTCGCTCCTGCTATACACACACACACACACACACACACACACACACACACACACACACACACACACACACACACACACACACACACACACACACACACACACACACACACACACACACACACACACACACACACACACACACACGTGAATTTGACTAGCCTAGAAATCAAGAACCAAGAGATTATTTTGACCAACTGGTCCATTTTAAAAATCCTGATCATTACGATGCACTTCAGGTGAAGCCCGGCCAGGTCAGTCAGCCACTATTGTCTACTCTGTTTCCGGTACGACCCCAGCTCAGATACAACTTAGCACTCACGCACACGCAGGCACGATAACACACACGCACACGCATATTAACTGAGATACAAAATGGACATTCAGGGATGAAGGAAAAAGAAAAAGGGCAAAACAAAAGTGCCTTTGTTCTGGTAAAAAGGCAGCGTGTCAAAGATGAAACCGTTGGTTCCATTCAAACTGAAAGTGAAACTGAACTCAGCGCCTGATGTGAAACAGAGGGATCAGGCAGGCCAATGACTAGATCGTTTCTCACAGAACTGGTTTCAAACCGTCATGGCAACGCCTTCATTCATTTGACAATTCTACCATAAAAACCTTACTGGTCTGATCTTAAAACTGGGTGCTAATAATTAATAACAATATGGTGTTTTTTACTCAGTGTCCCCTGCAGGGAACAAGTGTGTAGCATATAGGGGGCCACTAGATGACTAAAAGGCTCAACGAGTGAACAACATCATATAAGTGATAAAAACAAGACACTTGAAATCAATAGAATCGCTCTAAAGATTCCATAATTACAGCAGGGTCGCATGCTCACACACACACACACACACACACACACACACACACACACACACACACACACACACACACACACACACACACACACACACACACACACACACACACACACACACACACACACACACACACACACACACACACACACACACGGTCCCCCCCACCGTAGCATTAGCGATATAAGCTAAACAACCAGGAAAAGGGAAATGGGGTGGACTGTGGTGGGGATGGGGGAGAATAGGTTCAGGGGAAATGTATTTGCTAGTATGTGCTAAATACATTTCCCTCAGGTGGGCCGGTGTTAGGAAGCTTTAAAGTAGGTCCAGAGGCTGATGTGAGGCAGGAGGTATATTGTTATGATTACATCATGTGGACCCAAGCCTTCACAAATTCAAAAGGGAGAGGCCAAAACACACAATGATTCCAGGTCTAGGTTGACACCGACATACACATATGCGCGCACACAGGCACACACACAAACACACGCAAGCACACACACACACTCTCTGCATGCACGACTCTCCATTTGTTTAAGCCAATGAGTCATCTGACCAGAGAATGTCTCATACATATGCTGCATTGGACAGTTGTTCACATGTACATTCTCTGGAACTGTCGTCAGTGTTCTTGTGTTTATTTCTATTTTTATTATGCATATTATTTATATATTATACATATTATTTATATATGATATATTACGCATATTTTATTATGTTGCTATTCTTGCCACATTCTTTGCTATTTTATTTGTGATGCCTCCTACGTATTGTTTGCCTGCCAGGTCAAAAATAATTTCAATGTTCAGAATGATGAACAATATTAACAGATAACGTTCACGAGTAGACAATCAGATTCAAAACTGGTCTGGGTGGGTGAACAGGTCCTGTGTATGTGCTGCTGAATGTCTGAATCATCCACACAACTTCCTCCATTGCTTAGCGATAGTTTGCTAGGCCTTTAAGACAATTATAGTTGGTACTTACTTACTATTGTGTTCTGATTAACTAGCATAAATGTACGTCAAGGTGTTTTTCGCGTCATAAATGTATAGAACTTTGCGTTTCCTGCGTCATAAATGTAACTGTGTTTTATTTGTCATAAATTCTTAATGAATCCTTCCTCAGGATTTCTTTCTTTTCCCACTGGTTTTATAATTATTTTATTATCCAATTTAATTAGAGTCTGTGAAGCCCTTTGAGAGTGTAATTGTAAGAATGGGAAGAAACACTACAAATACAAACAGACAGGAAGCACCCACTGGCGAAGAAACATGTCTGATTTGGCATATGGGTCCTTTGGGGTGTGTGAGATTGTTGACTTTAAACGCAATGCAGAATAGGCGTGTCTTAAATAGTCATGTTTAATTCCATGTCTTTAACGTCTTCGCATACGACTAACGAGTGAATGAGGTTCGACAGGCCAGGGTCCCAAGATACATTATGCAACGGTTTTGTTGCCAGTTCAAAAGCTCACAAAACCAGTTTATCATTGAGTTAAATTACATGTAATAAAAAAGAAAAACAACCTGAATAATTGCTCAGGAAAAGCTAATTGAAAGCAAGGTCCGAGCAAAAGCTCATGTTAACAAGAGGACTATTCCTCTGCAGGCCACTAATGCAACAGCTTGACGCGCTGGTACGCCCGCGGGTTGCCATATAGTATCAGTAAATAAAGGTTTAAAACGCATCACTGCAGAGCTCAGGGCAGAGCCACGGACAACCGCGTCGCACGGGGAAATAACTGGTGAAAAACGGCCTTAATCAAAGATCTGCCGCCTACCACGTTTTATAAGCGGCCCCCCTTGTGCGATCTGAGAAGACAGAACATACCCTATTATTAGTCTGCGATACCTCTTCGTAGAAATTAAGCACATCAAGATGTCTTTCACTTTCAATTATCATGACGTGCTTTTCACACACCAAGCGATAGGCCATCTCAAGCTCCATAAATGATCATGTAGGGCTACAAAAGCACGGTATAGGCCTTCTCACTTATAAGACGCAATCCAAAGGGGCTCATTTGCTGTGTGACGCGTTGTGATTTGAAAAGACGTGCATGAAGGAATGATGAATGAATGACAACTTTCTGACATCTTAATGCAGAAGAGTGGTCAACTGTATACTTAACAGACGTAAATGGATTTCATAGCGGTTTGTTTTACTCGTTAATGTCGGCGGTACAGGAAACACTCACAATTACAACATCACTCAAGATACAATGAGAGTTTTCATTAAATGTCACATGTTCCAAATGGAGATAGTAGATAGTTTAGTCTGGTGTGCATAATAGGAATTCAAAAGATTCATTGTTGTTGTTGTTATTTACATCAAATAAGTACCATGTTCAGTACAGACTCAACAACACTACGTCACAAACAGTAACCAACAGATAAAGAGAGCTCATAAGCAAACTAAAATTTATACTTATAATAAATGCAACAAAACTCCCAACGGGTGACGCACAGAACAACCCAAAAGCAGAATTCTCAAACTCACTTAATAGCCATTGATGGCCAATATTACTCACTAGCACACGATGTGAAGGGGCAAAAGCGGGAAACAGAAGGGCTAAACGTGTTAGAGAGGTCTCATAACGACATTGTCATAATGACAGCCACCCAGGAACACCTGCTTATTGCAGCTCCCAGGTAGAAATATATCAGAAACGCGTTTTGCTGTGAAAAAAACTCCTTTGTGAACAGGGGAATGATGACTGCAATAAAAGTTAAGCTCTCTGGCCTCTAGGTCTAAGACTTAAAACAACACATGGTTATTATTATTTTTTGTATTGTTCAAAAAAAGGTATATTCTGTGTTTACTTTGCAGATGGGGAACAACAGCTGGAGCATCGCTCACCTGCAGTCGTTCCTTGTGCAGAATAAATGTATTGTCTAATTCAGATGGTGTAGAATTCATCGACCCCATGATGGTGTGTCTAAGGATTTGAAAGACAGGGAAAAAATTAACACTTTTTTTTTGGCACTGCCTTTTTCGGGATGTATTCTAAAAATGTTTTACAAATCAATTGTTTAATACAGAAATAGGCATACACACAAATACATACAATTTGTTTACAAAAATAGTTGTGTACAGGTATATTTCAAGTCGTGGCAGTAAGTAGCCATATTGGTAGACTTGTAGCCTAGACCTAGTGGTGTAGGACTACTAGCAGTAGTTTAATTCACTATGGTCTACACTTTCGTTTGTTGGCTTTCGGTCCTAATCAAAGATACATTGTTATTGCTTGGCTATGCAGGACACTTTGTAGCCTAAAGCAGAGGAAGGTGTGACCTACCTGGTGAATGTGAGAGAGACCGCGTAAGCAAGTATGACTCGAATTGACCTGGTCCGCGGCGTTCTTTCGCTACGTAACGCCTGGAACGGGATCCCTCAAATGAGCTTTATTGACGAGGGAGGCCGATAAATCCAAAAGGGGGATATCCGTTTCCGTTACATGTTTTGGATATTGTTTTGTCAACATTTTCGTAAGAACTCCATATTTATTCTCCTTGTCGTTGTCGTTTTATTTGTTATTATTATTATTGTTGTTGTTGTTGCTGTTGTTAATCTTGTCATGTTCTTATTCGTCTCGTTCCGGGGACTGTTCACTGGAGTACAGCTCATAGGAAGTATGATACCGGAAATTACGTTGCTGCGACAAGGATAACGCTACAATTCAGGATCCTCTCTTGGCCCAGACTCGTATCAGGTATCATGCCTAATTAATATCAACGCCCCAAACAAACTGAAGGTGCGCTGTGATTGGTTGGATAGGCCTACACAGTTTTACAAAAACAAAAGGTCTTATTATTTATCAGAATATACAAATTCATCTTGAAATTACAAGTGGGCAATAGCTACAATTGTTTTTCTTTCACAAGTATTTAATTAATTATATAGAAAATCCAACGTTGCTCAAAACGGGGCCAACCGGCTGGGTATATCAGGGGAAATTACATTTACTTCAAGTCCCACCTGAGGGAGACATGATCGATGTATAAGGTGGGAGATAGCCTGTCACAGTACTGACATTTACATGGTCGTTACAGTCTTTGAGGCCTATGTGCAGCATCTATCTGTCAGAAAATCCCATCCCACACGTTTTTGATTAACAACCGGCCTATATGAATATGAATATGGAAATAAAAATAAAAATATATACATACATATATACATACATATATAAACATTTTTTGTGAAGAATAGACCAAAAGTTATATTTGTTACAGTAGAGTTTGATACACATAGAAATGTTACGTGTCAATAAAGATACTATTTTAAAGAGACTGCTAGGTTCCCATGTCTGATCGTTTTGTAGTGTTTGAGGTTTGTGGTTTTGCAACAATCTTTTGTTGTCACAAAAATGTGACACGTTGCTTCATGGGTTAACTTGAGTGAAATAACTCCGGACCATACTACGTTTTCTTTCTTCCATTTCTGGGACGTAGCAGCATATGTTTCTGATGACAACATATAAAACACATACATGCCTATAATCCAATACATCTGGTTTGTGTCCCATCGGCCCCCGTTATCTCGGTGCCCATATATTAATCATAAAAGTGTCCCACACGGCCATCTACTGGTGAAAAAAAGGAATGTTCCTTTTCGTTTAAGGTGATTTTTATAATTTCATATTTTTTATATAAATTATCTTGTAGTTCAACCACAACTAAGTTGTGACCAAATAAAAGTTTGCCCTACATAGTAGTAGTAACTGCTACAAAGTGAATGCAAATATACTGTGAGCTTACAACAAAGTGTTGTACTTAAATTATCAGTGCTTGTCCCTTCCCCAGTCTACTCCGTGTGTGTATGGGCGCGCTAGTAAAATGTATTTCTTTGTTAATTTTGCTGTCGTCGCGCACCTCCTAAAAAAAAAAAAACCCGCGAAAGGGCCCCACAACATGATTTTACGGTACGCTGCTGATAACGCCACGGTGTGTGGATGTGTGGTGCTCCGTCCGGCCAGTGGTTGATTTTGATGTCTGGGTCCGGAGAGAGGGTTAAGCTTCTCAGACATGTGTAGTCTACGTATAGTCTTTCCTTCATCTCGTAATCAAACACTTGTAAAAACCTAGACTAATGGCAATTCGATGTTTATAAGATCAATGGGCCTAGTGATGAGGTCAGGAGGGAAATAATTTATCCCCACCTTCATGGCGTTGTAAAAATGTTAAAAGATCTTGCCCAGTAGTATAGTGGTCCTAATTTGTGGGACAGGGCTTTTCTGATACAATAGCATTTAGCAAGCAACTAACTGTTTTCAAAGACTTGTGTTTTCACAGACAGTCGCACGACCACTGTCAAAAGACCCTACAGTAACTAATTAGTCCACTAGATGGCGCCGTCTCCCTTTTTACATCGACCAGCAGTGAGGGTTGGCTCATTTTGATACGTTTTATATTAAAATATGAGAGTTTCTGTTAATATATAAATGTTATATATGTGTATCCCAGGGACATATATACAATTAAGATGTGCAATTATTGTGTGTACGTGTCCTAAAAAACAAAATGAATGACCAACAGAAAACTTTAATTTAGGAATGTTCAGCTTAACAGTTTCGCTATATTGGTGTGTGTGTTTCATATAACAGTAAACATTTTACGGTTAGATAGAAGACACGCACACACACACACACGCACACATGCATGCACACACACACACACACACACACACACACACACACACACACACACACACACACACACACACACACACACACACTTACTTTTTAAGGACTGGGTTTTCTTTGAGCAAGGATTATGCTCTTTTGAGCTAAAGGAAAAGTTATACCTTAATAATGTGCGGGGGAATCCGTGACTTCAGCAGCTGCTGGTCCAGCTGTCTGAAAGCTTCTCGTCTGCATGTTAGGTCCAAGAAGAACGCTTCCTGGTAGACGCATCCCACCACTGCCGACGGGCCTAAGCCCCCTCACACCACCCAAGACATCAAACACACACACACACACATACACAAACATACACACACTCTTATGCATACATGCCCATACACGTGCATGCAAATATACTCTCATACTCATACATACACACGCACGCACACACTGATATATTCCTGCACACACATACTGTATGCATGTACGCCCACATGTTGGCACGCACACACACACACACACACACAAGTACACACACACACAAGCACACACACATTTTTATACACATAGACACACATACACGTGTGCGACCCCTACTTCCTCCTTCGACCTCAGAAGGAGGAGGAGGGAACATGAAGAGGAGGAGGAGGAGGAGGGGGTTTCATAGTTTGGTAATTAATATTCCAAGTAAGCTGAGACCATCAGGAAACAATTATTCAATATTGTCTTGAGGTAAATGTACACACACAACTATACTGACTAGATGTGTGCATGCATGTACACAGACACACACACACTTCACATACATCACCATCAGGAACTCTTCCTCTGTTCCCAGATCACATTACTGTTCCTCCAACGCGACCAGAATGAAAGTAGCAGGGACAGACTGGAGATGGGTGCAGGTAATTCAGGGAGAGTAGTGGGCTGCAAGGAGTACTTCTGACCAGGGGACCTCTGCTATCATGATGTAGTTATTGTATATGACAATAGCGGCGTAGTCGTCGGACTGTGGGCACATGTTGTATCCCTCATGTTGATTCTATCTATCTATCCATCCATCCACCCAACCATCTATCCATCGTCTGTGTTTTTACTGTAGTGTATACAGAGGACTGTGAGAGGAGAGGACGATGGAGAGGAAGTGAGAGAGAGAGAGAGAGAGAGAGAGAGAGAGAGAGAGAGAGAGAGAGAGAGAGAGAGAGAGAGAGAGAGAGAGAGAGAGAGAGAGAGAGAGACCACAGGGACCATGCCACTAGACCCCTGGTCTAGTGGCTCTGGGGCCGCATGCGGCTCTTCCAGCCCTCTGCAGTGGCTCTCTGTAGCTTTGAAATAAAATGGAAATAAATAATGGCTATTTTTGTTTTTTCTTTCAAAGGGACCGCCTCTTATTTTGGAGACCAAGGTGATACTGTGACACTAAAATAACAAAAATATGTTTAAATATTTAGTCAAGCAAAATAAACGTCACATCATACAACTACAATTTTTATAAATTCAACAAACTATAGGCTATTGGTTATTGTACATATAGTATAACTATATATCAAACTTTATACGCTGTGTTGTCTTTTAATTTTAGGGGTTTAATTTTGTGGCTCCAGATTAATTTTATTTGGTGGGAGAGGGACCAAAAATGGCTCTTTTGATAGTGAAAGTTGCAGACCCCTGCACTAGACTGTTCACGGCCAGTCCCCAGTGTGGTCGTTCAGCCCTCCAGTCCCCAGCCTCCAACCTCCAGTCTCCAGTCTCAAACCTCAAAACTCCAGTCTCCAACATCCAGCCCTCATCCTCCAGTCTCAAACCTCCAGCCTCCAACCTCAAACCTCCAGTCCCCAACCTCCAGTCTCCAGTCCCCAACCTCCAGTCTCCAGTCCCCAACCTCCAGTCCCCAACCTCCATTCTCCAGTCCCCAACGTCCAGTCTCCAGTCCCTAACCTCCAGTCTCCAGTCCCCAACCTCCAGTCTCCAGTCCCCAACCTCCAGTCTCCAGTCCCTAACCTCCAGTCTCCAGTCCCCAACCTCCAGTCCCCAACCTCCAGTCCCTAACCTCCAGTCCCCAACCTCCAGTCTCCAGCCTCCAGGCAGTGTTCCTTCAGTGGCTGATGAGAGCCCCGTCTCAGGTAATTGGGATCAGATGAGTGCTGGTGGTCAAAGATCCGGAGGACCCCCAACCTAACCTGGAAGCATTTATTTGATGGGAGAGATGTTTAGTTAAAGTACAGCAGCCCACCCCCCCCCCCCCCCCCCCCCCCCCCTGCTCTCTAATGACGCCCAGGCACACACACACACACACACACACACACACACTGCGATGGATAGCACCGATGAAACATGCACACTCATACACATATATACACATGGACACACACACACACTGGGATGGATAGCCCCGCTGAAACATGTTCACACACACACACACACACACACACACACACACACACACACACATACACACACTTATATACATGGACCTACACACGCTTGGATGGATAGCACCGCTGAAACATGTACACGCACACACACACACACATTCAGATTAATACAGAACATGGTGAAACACAAATCGTGTGTGTGTGCACAAATTTACATGAACACACCTCCTCTTAGAAACTCACACACAAATGCACGCAGACACACAAATCCACATCCATAACAAAACCACACAACTGCATGTGTGCACACATTCCAACTAAAATGTATACATAATTCTGGCACACACATACAGAAAGTACCAATTTAAATGAACAGTCTCACACTCACACACACACACACACACACACACACACACACACACACACACAAGCAAATGTTAAAGCACACATACACACAACACAAACTCTACTACACAGAACTTATGCTAAACGCACAACCACACTAACTATGCTAAAATACACACACACACACACACACACACACACACACACACACACACACACACACACACACACACACACACACACACACACACACACACACACACACACACACACACACACACACACACACACACACACACACACACAGTTCCATCGGGTCAGTGATGGATACGTTTGGTGAAAGCCCTGAACGCTGTTTTCCTGAGTCCTCACTTCCTTCCTGCCGAGCCACGGTCGGCCGGTCTGAGCCGGGCAGACTGCTTGCGGCATCGGGTTGCAGATTAACAGGTTTCCTCTCCAATCCACTGGCCGCGTTCATCTGCCTTCCAAGCGGTCACCTTTATTAATGAGTGGGCGGCGGCATTATAAAGAGGAATGGTGATATGGAACTGATGATATTCAGGGTCCTGGGCTGGGGTCGTCTGCCTTTAGGGGCCATATATCTTGAGTGTACCTTCCTTAGTGAAGGTCTATCGTAATCGAAACAATAGCGCACTATTGTAGAATGAGTTGGCGGAATTAGGTATTGAAATGTAAGGAAAATCTACTTCTCCGGTAGAACTGCTGGTAGTGGCAGATTCGTGCAGAATGAACAAAATATTGTATCGATATTGTTTGAGGACATTAGCCTACTTCAGACAACATAAATACTGTATCATTTATTTTCTCCTTCCCTCCCCTTTTCCATGTTTCTGTTGAATGTTCTACATGATGTTGCCTCATCGATGTTGAGTCAATATATCGCAGATATAGCAATACTATTGAATCGTCCTCTGAACCACATGATAAAAGTACAATCTCGGAGGCAAGAGAACATTGGCGTACAACTGGTCTTCATTGTGAAATAGTTTCCTATGCAAAAAAATGTCAGCTGTGCTCATTCTCTGAGCAAAAGGTATAATATGGATCAGTAAATGTTGCGTCCACGCCAGAAACGCATGCATTTTGCGGCCTAGACTGAAGGATCGTTTGAAGCGTTTAAACCAGGTGATTCCTTTTTTTTCAAACACATTGTCATTCTCCACACCACCCCATCACCATACAGACCCAACTGCTGCACCACCCACCCTACACCTCACCACCACCTCCCCCACTCTCTCCCGCTAGCAGCCCCTTGATTACAGCCGTCTCTCGGGGGAAGAGTTCAACTCCTCAGAGATAGTAATATAGAGGGCACTAGGCCTTCTGGCCCAGTCACTTCAGATCAGGGCGCGACGAGGAAATGGCGACGGACATAAAGCTAAATATATAATTCCTCCCATGCCGGTAATCACGATGTCCAGACGATTCGAAATGACAGTTTAACCACTTTCGACTGAGGAACGCTTCGTTGGGTTGGAGAAGCAAGAGGTGGTGCGCAAAGGGTGTGTGTGTGTGTGTGTGTGTGTGTGTGTGTGCGCGCGCGCGCGCGCGCATATGTGCGTAAGTGTGCGCATGTGTGCAGAGGCTATCCAAAAGGGGCCCGTGTGGTCCTCGGCACATGAGCGAGCGCACGATCCATTGAGCTGAAATCGCTCGCAGACCAGAAGAATTGCGGCAATTCGGTGAATGAGTGACAAGCCAAGAGGTCCGGAAGGAAACACTCTGGCTGCAATGGCGCGGCTTTACCTGATTATTAGGATGTCCAACTTCCCAGTGAAATGGCCGTCATTTCCCAGTTCAAGGCGGTAAGTATACCACCTGGATTAGGCCTAAACGGCGTCCACGTAAAACCTACGTTGCATTAAGAACCACTGTTGGTCCGCCGCGCATATCAATTTCTCTCCTGTCTATTAGTTTAACCAAATGGCTTGGAAAACAATTTTCAGCCACATGTCTCCGTTAATGTTATGCGCAATTTACATATGCGTAGTTTGGTTCCTGCCGCAGCTGAATAAATCTCTCCATTCTACTACAAGAAGAGTACATTTACATGCTGATTGGATTCTTGATGACATCTTCAGGGTAGCGGCTCACTCTTTTACCACTTTCCACACTTCAGAGGAGACGCAGAGGGCAGAAGGAGCCTTGGAGAGAGTAGGCGGGAGGATCGGGATGAGAGGTGTTGTGTGTGGGATTGATCCAATTCTATCTGCGCTGAAATGACCCCCCCCCCCCCCCCCCCACACACACACACACTGGTACTACAGAAGGCTCTGTATCCTGAGGTAGACCTAATCACAGCATACAGGACAACACAGAGAACAGACAAAAATACATATTCTCTCCACTCCAACAAACATGCAGAGGCTCACACACAAGCACCCCCCCCCTCTCTCTCTCTCTCTCTCTCTCTCTCTCTCTCTCTCTCTCTCTCTCTCTCTCTCTCTCTCTCTCTCTCTCTCTCTCTCTCTCTCTCTCTCTCTCTCTCTCTCTCTCTCTCTCTCTCTCTCTCTCTCTCTCTCTCTCTCTCTCTCTCTCTCTCTCTCTCTCTCACACACACACACACACACACACACACACACACACACACACACACACACACACACACACAGTGCTCACCAAACCTAGCATATAATGGGGAGCCTATTGCCACAAGCCTGTAAACTCTTGAAGATATATGAATAATGCAGAGAGGGATAACAGGCATGCAAGGCACACAGAGATGGGGACAAAGTGAGGAGTTTGGGGAATGGGATTATGAGGAATGCAAATAAAATACTTTCAAAATTGGAGAAAACAAAGGAGGATTGAAAACCCTTTATTGCTCTTTTTTGCAACATAGGTGAAAGCAGATTAAGTCAGTGTGATTTTGATGTTCAGAGGCATTCATGACAAAATTATACCTCTGACATCGTTAAACTAGTTTTGTTTTACATAGTCATGTAGGCTCCATCCTTCCAAGACAAAATAAATATGAATGCCATTAACAGTTCCAACATCTATCCTCATCTGTGCAAAAGCCAACTTATAAATACAGTAGGTTACCATAAAGCTGCTGTAGGTAACATTTGAGAGTTTTAAAGAGAGAGAGCAGAAAAGAGCGGAAGAGAGCAAGATCTTGAAAGTGACCAAAATACGTCTCCCTTCCCTCCCCACGTTTCTGCGACATTGAGATGTGTTGCATTTCACAAAACCTTGGCAATATGTATTCCCTGAACCAATCAGGGAAGAGATGCTCTGATTGGTCAGAAATGAGCCGGAAGCGGTCTAAAATCCAAATTGTCTCATCCACATGCAGGCACAGTCAACTTATTGTGTGAAGATATTCACTCAATAATTCACACAACACATTTCACTAAATAATAGATGACCAATGGCTAGGTAATTTCTAATTAATTACACTCATATAATAGCGTGTAAATGTTGCCTACCACACTTTCAGTCAAATGCGACTACCTTTATTTAACCGTTTAAAAAAAGGACTAACCTAGACTAGAGAGAAAAGTGGTTTGGGCATTTAACTGCTGTCCTCGCCCAGCGAACATAACAAGCCCTACGATGTGAGGCGCCGAATCAACTGTTTGCTGAACTTATTTAGAATTGTATATTTTTAAAAGCAAGAGCCAAAGAACACAACACACAACTCCTCTTTTTAACACTCTGCCACGTACACACAAATTCATGGCCTTGCTGTCCCACACATGCACGTGCACACACACACACACACACGTCAAAAGGCGGTGCAGCTAGTAGTAAACATTCGAGGCGAACGGGTAATTCACTTGATAAATGTCAAGCGAAATGAAGCTATCAGCTGAAAGCAATTTCCTCGTGCTAGCCTGTGTTCTGCGCCAGGGATCTGGGAGATTTTCAGTCCTCCATCGATCATGAAGCCTCTGTTTCAGGCCAAGGTACACAATGCCCCCAAATTGCTGACATATGGACCCAGAATCACCGCAAGAAAACCTGCCATTTGCACCCCACCCCTCTTCTGTCCCGACCCAACCACTCCTCCGCTAAACTGTTGTTTATCCAATGACTCCTGACCATTAAAACACAGCAGCTCAGAGACACAGGCAGTGAGACACATACACAGACAGAAAGGGACACACGGAGACACATAGGCATAGACACACAGAGACACATAGACAGAGAGAGACAGACACAGACAGACAGAGACACGCACAGACAGAGAGAGAGGAACATACGTAGCCACATAGATAGATAGACACAGACAGAGAGAGACACACAGACCGAGAGAAGGAGACACACACAGAGAGAGACAGACAGCGAGAGAGAGACCCACAGACAGAGAGAAAGAGAGACAGAGAGAGGTACAATCTGTAGAAGCTAGAAACAGGTTATGCGTCCAACCAAGACACCAAAGAGAAGGCCACATATGAATATAAGGGAGCGGAATTGAAAAGTGGCAGGTGTCTGTGGAGCCAAGACGGATTGGGGCCACAATGGTGGAGATCTGCTGCTCTTCATGAAAGGTCAGCTGTATACAGCAGTCCTACTATGTGATAGCAGAACTTCTGATCCAGCAGTCCTACTATGCTATAGCAAAACTTCAGGGTGAGACGGCACAAAGCCTTTCCATAACTGAAGGGATGGAGTTACACCTTGTTTCCAGCTTTGTTAGATATATTCTACAAAAGAAAAAAAGAATTGCGTGAGTGGATGAAACCTTTAGAAGTGCATTTTGTGTATTTCTACAGTGGCCAGTCTACACGTGCTGATTTGAACCTTTACAGAAACGTTTTAACAGTTTACTATGGATGGCCGAGTTTGTGTTAGCCAAGTACACGCTTACAGATCCCCGCCTTCATCAACATGATCGGTCGAAACAAATACGAAGCGAAAGAAAGTGAAATGCCCCATTCACCCAGATCTGAGCTGGTGTGCCATCAGACTTTAGAATTTAATCTAAAGTCCGGTTTTTGAGACTCGGTCAGCTGTGACCAGAAGCTACGTAAAGCTAAGTGGAACAACCATAACATCCACGTCAGCGTCGTGTTTGTGGTTCTCAAACAGGTCCCCAAAGTGTGGACTGAAGCAATGCATTAACCTATATCAGATGCTTACTGCCTGGACACTCAAAAGGTTAATTCCTCGGAGCGATGTCGACATTTTTGTGCTACATTTTTCCACTGTCAGTGGCCATTTTAATACAGAACTATTGTAAGACCGAAAGGACGGCGCAATCAGACATACGGAACTCTACTGCCTAATGGCTGTGATGTCATCAAGCAGGGCCCCCAAGTCTACACAGGAAGCGCCCAATATCAATCCTACTAATGGAGATAGAGAGCGAGCGAGAGGGAGGGAGAGAGAGCAAGAGAGAAGGTTGTGGTAAAACAAGAAAGGAAGGGAAAAAAAGTGAAAACAAGAAAGTTGACGCAGAAGGGAGCATTTGTTTTTCCTTTAATGAACACCATCAATAATGTTAAGTTTCCTGCTTTACTGTGTTTAGAGAGAGTAACCATATTATCAATCCTAGACATGGGCATCAATTAAAATACTTATTTTCCCACCCCTTCAAGATAACTTTGTTTTTCACATGACTGAATCAATGTGAAGCAAATGTTTGGCAAATGAATCACGCTATCTTTTTCTGGAAGAGGAGACTTCTGCATTTGTGGAACAAACTCCCCGCTCTTCATTCTGACCACCAAGACAAAACCTGCAGAAAGTAGTTGACACTCGGACGGGTGCGCTTGTTTTATATAAATAGAACACGCTTGTGGCACAGCGTTTGATTAGGAGGAGGCCCGCACATCCCATTAAAACTCCATTCATCCCCGGCTGCATGTTTGTTTGAAGACATGGAGCAACAGAGGGGGGAGGGAGGGATGAGGCTGGGAGGAAGGAGGGAGGAGGAAGGAGGGAGGGAGGGAGGGAGGGAGGAGGGTGGAAGGGAGGGAGAAAGGGAGGGAGGGAAGGTCGCTGTTGTTTCCATGCCGACTTCTGTTTGTATATTGACGGTTAAACAGATTGCACCCAGAAGCACGGCGTAGGGCTTGTGACATTACAGTGCACCAAACCTCCAAGTAAACCAAATGTTGGGCTAACAAGCCAGGCCTAAATGGTCTGTTAATGAAGCATTCCAGAAGCATCCATAGCCAGGTGGGAATGACTTACATAAGCAGCCCCACCCAATCAATCACTAACTCCCAGTATCAATATGATAATAATACGATCACACATCTCGCTTCAATGTACACATTGACCAATGACCATAATATAAAGTACAGAATACAAAAATAACAAGTAATGCATAGCTTTTATTAGCACAGTTAGCCTAATAGCTCCTTGGTCTTGGATGCTAGCTGCTTGTCTATGTCAGCAGCCATGTTGTCCGCCATTTGCTGAAGCTGTAAGGAAAACCCACAGAGAAACGTTCACTTAGTCATCTGTTCCTGACCCATCCCTAACCCACCTCTGACTCTAACCCACCTCTAACCCTTACCTACCTGACTCTAACCCACCTCTAACCCTAACCTACCTCTAACCCTAAACCACCTCTAACCCTAACTATCCTCCAACCCTAGCCCACCTCTAACCCTAACCATCCTCTAACCCTAACCATCCTCTAACCCTAGCCCACCTCTAACCCTAACCATCCTCTAACCCTAGCCCACCTCTAACCCTAACCTTCCTCTAACCCTAGCCCACCTCTAACCCTAACCATCCTTTAACCCTAGCCCACCTCTAACCCTAACCATCCTCTAACCCTAGCCCACCTCTAACCCTAACCATCCTCTAACCCTAACCATCCTCTAACCCTAGCCCACCTCTAACCCTAACCATCCTCTAACCCTAGCCCACCTCTAGCCCTAACCATCCTCTAACCCTAGCCCACTTCTAACCCTAACCATCCTCTAACCCTAGCCCACTTCTAACCCTAACCATCCGCTAACCATAACCCACCTCTAACCCTAACCATCCGCTAACCCTAGCCCAACTCTAGCCCTAACCATCCTCTAACCCTAGCCCACCTCTAGCCCTAACCATCCGCTAACCATAACCCACCTCTAACCCTAACCATCCTCTAACCTTAACCATCCTCTAACCCTAGCCCACTTCTAACCCTAACCATCCGCTAACCATAACCCACCTCTAACCCTAACCATCCGCTAACCATAACCCACCTCGAACCCTAACCATCCGCTAACCATAACTCACCTCTAACCCTAACCATCCGCTAACCATAACCCACCTCTAACCCTAACCATCCTCTAACCCTAGCCCAACTCTAACCCTAACCATCCGCTAACCATAACCCACCTCTAACCCTGACCATCATCTAACCCTAGCCCACCTCTAACCCTAGCCCACCTCTAACCCTAGCCCACCTCTAACCCTAACCATCCTCTAACCCTACCCCAGCTCTACCCCTAGCCCACCTCTAACCCTAACCATCCTCTAACCCTAGCCCACCTCTACCTGTTTCTCCAGCAGCCTGATGGTGTCTTCAGAGTGGTCCTCCTTGGCCTTCTTGACCTGCGAGACGGCGTTGGAGCGCACCCTCCTCAGGGAGTCCTTGGCCTTGTTGCTCAGCTGCTTGGCCAGCTTGCCCAGGTTCTCCCTGTGCTCCCTCGTCACCCTGGAGCCCCCGAGGAGGGAGAGATGGGGGAGGAGAGAGTGGGAGAGAGAGCGTTTGGGTTAGGTGTGGAATAGAGAAACCCAGACCCCGTAGACATGAGCTGATTCACCACCAAAAGTAAGCCAACCAACGTGTTGTTCAAAGCTACTATGAACCCTGCAACAGGCTAACAAACAGCTGCCTAGCATCATCCAATCAGATACTGAAGAACAAATACACATTCCACACCGTGGTTTCATCCCACGCTAATCACCTTTTGTATTGTAATGTGGCATCTTAAAGAACTGATTACAACCATTGCTTGTACACTTTCGATTTCATTCATTTAGTGTGACACAATAAATCCATGTATCTCAGACCAGACGGGTAGGCCGTCTCGACAACCAGCCTACTCTTCTAAAGATCAGGGCCTACGAACGGAGCAGGCAGTCAGCTCAACAACTTTGTTTTCACTTGGCGTCGAGTTAATCACTCTGAAAAAACATACTTCTTCCCATTTCACTCGTCCTCTCTCTTCCTAATTGGCATTTTCCCTCTTATTTTCGTTCTTTCTTTCTTGCCTTAGAAACTATTTGCAAACAATCTGCGAGTAGTGTCTATTTACTGCAAACAATACGTCCTAATTACTGATTCCACAGCCAATCAAGGAGCTCACTCTCTTTGGAAATGCAAATGGCGGCGGGGCGAGTGGAGAGACTGATTGCAGGGGAGAACGCCACACCCCCGCCAGACGAACACCTGCTGCTCCATGTGCACCGGCAGGCACACGTGCACGCACACACATAGCAACACACACACAAATAGCAGCACACACACACACACACACATGTTACTATGCAACATAAACAAACACACTTGGGAACACAAATGCATGTGCACGCACGCACACACACACACACGTAAGGAGCTACATAAACACTTATATACCCAATGGACGGACGTCCGAATACGTTCATGATGGATAACGGATCGTGTGGTTGTTTAATCTGGCTACGCCAACGGATGAGAAGAGAGAAAGAGAGAGAGAGAGAGAACGAGAGAAAGAGAGACAGAGAGATAGACATAATGAGAGAAACAGAACGAGACAGAGAGAAACAGAAAGAGAGACAGAGAGAGACCGAAAGAAAATGAGAGAACGAGAATGAGAGAACGAGAGCTAAATTGGACCCAGGAGTCTTCCCATGGCTCTAATAAATCTGTCAATATAAACCCAGAACTTGGAGACACGACCGTGGACTTGTATAACATTTAGTAAAGCCACAGCAAATATGGACCTGACAGTTCAGTTAAACACAGAAAGGAGAGAGTTAAACAGCACTAAAAAGTGCAGTAATAATAAGACTTGAGGAACAAAAGAGTGGAGATAGAGGACGGGTATAAAACTACACATGGAAAAAGGAGTGCTGAATGTGTCTGTGTTTATATATATATATATATATATATATATAATGTGTGTGTGTGTGTGTGTGTGTGTGTGTGTGTGTGTGTGTGTGTGTGTGTGTGTCTCACTTGGGAATAGGCACCTTGATGATGGCTCCGTCCACCTCTGGGTTCAGTTTCATAGAGCTCTCCCTCAGGGCACGAGTGACAGCCACCGTAGCCTAGGGGCGGGCACACACACACACATTTTATACACACGCACACACACACACACACACACACACACACACACACACACACACAGTAGAAGTGGATAAGTGCTTGGTTTTCTAAGCCCAGACTGAATGGAAAAGGGCCGAGCCTCATGCAGTCACCACCAGTACCCAGCTGGTAACCATTAGAGTGTTGTTGTTTTGTGTGTACGTGTGTGTAGGTGTGTGTGTGTGTGTGTGTGTGTGGAAAGGGGAAGCCCATGCTATGTGGAAGCGCCTTGGGCCACTGTCAGCGGACTGAGAGGTTGCAGGGAAGACCTGACCTTGGATGACCCCCCCACGCACACATACACTCACACGTCACTTTGGGCTCATGTTGTGAGAGGAAGAGAAGTGAGAAAGTGTATCAGTGTGTGCATTTCCGATGCATACACAAAGTATAAGTCACCTGACTCATACTTTGTCTGAGGGCAGGTTAGTCTCTCCTGGTCTCAGGGCTGGAGTCACCCAAGTCATAATCTCACACATGAGCAATTTCAAATGAGCACTTTCAAATTAGTTTCCTGCCTCCACTCTGCTTTGATTGGTCGTATGATTTGAACCAATCATGATATTTCCTGCCCTTAGGGCATGTTTCAGCAAGCAAAACGACCATTTGACCATTTCTAAGTCTTAACAAGAATTGTATAATTAGGTTTTGCAAATCTTTACGGCTCAATAAAAGGTTTCAATTTGAGATGTATGAGGAAATGTCTCAAACTTGTGCGAGGCTAATGGTGGTGCGCCTGGCCATTATAGTGTCAACGCATAAAGCCGATGCCCAAAACATTCTCGCAACGCATGAAGCCGTTGTCCAGACGTTCTAAACACAAATGAGATGAAAAATGATGTCTCTATCTGGTCACTATGGCCGTGCAGAATGAGCAGAGATGGACCTGTAACCATAGGTCCAAAATTAACAGACTGACAAGAAAGTAGGAAGAATCTTGGCAGAATCTCAACAAGACAAATTATCAGGTGTAAAGTATTATTAACTACATATTTTGCTTCTGGAATAATATATATTTTCATTGATAAATTGGCCTAATTGACTTTTAATGTTATAAATATGAATTCACCTCTTTCCCCTTTCTATCTGGCTGGAAACATTTGCAGTTGTTTTATACAGGCCGTGTTTTGGAGTTAAGATGAACCTTTTAGCAAACCCTGCCATTATTTAAGCCTGCTTATGGGCCAAATTCATTCTGATGAATTCACTTACAATACCCTGGACCGGTTCAAACTCCCCATGGCCTGGCATTCCAGAGAACAAACGTGAGGCAAAAATAAAAAAATATCATTATTTCCTCCGTTCCAGACTTACTTTTTAGTTCTACTTGTCAGGTCCAGAAGGCTCGCGCCACTGAGGAAATTGCGGCAGGATTAAAGGAACCTATTTGTGTATATTAATTCACAAGCTCCCATCTATTTTTTCCTTCCCCATAGAATCATCCAGAACACAGGCCTCCATCCCTTCCTCTCTCTGGGCTTTGAGCGTGGGCTGATGGATTCAACCCGTAACTATGTTAGATTGTTCTCAGCATCAAATTCATCACGACCTCTCTCTCTCTCTCTCTCTCTCTCTCTCTCTCTCTCTCTCTCTCTCTCTCTCTCTCTCTCTCTCTCTCTCTCTCTCTCTCTCTCTCTCTCTCTCTCTCTCTCTCTCTCTCTCTCTCTCTCTCTCTCTCTCTCTCTCTCTCTCTCCTCTCTCTCTCTCTCTCTCTCTCCCCCTCTCTCCCTCCCTCTCTCTCTCCCCCTCTCTCCCTCCCTCTCTCTCTCTCTCTCTCTCTCTCTCTCCCCCTCTCTCCCTCCCTCTAGTGGTTAGGGACAACCGAGTGCAATTCTCTGGAAACACACAACCAGGCGTGTTCTGGTTAACATGTCTGCGGGGGAAGAGAAATGATGCTGAAGTTACACATCAAACGCTTCAAAGAAAAGGAGCTGTGTGGAATTTCTGTGTGTGTGTGTGTATGTGTGTGTGTGTAGGAAAAAAAAAGATAAGAAAAACAACACGGCTAATAACAACGTGGTGTGTTGGCGCGCGGCTGATGCACGTGTGTGTACATCCGCCCACATGAGTGCAGTCAAAATAAACACCTCTGACGGCGGTTGTGTTGTTGATTAGTGTGTAGTAGTTGAGACTAGCTGTGATCAACAGGCCCTTGTAGAAGTAGTAGTAGTAGTAGTCGTTGGTAGCTCCACTGTAGCTTCCCAGGCCTCCGTTAATGGATGTATGGAAAACAATGGCGAGGGTCTTGGGTTCACTAGGTAATGGATAGGCATCATTATAAGCCTATTAGAGCAGAGTCCTGTGCAGTCCCCTCTGTGTGGGCTATGGGTAACCTAGGCTGTGGTGGGGTTGCATGTGTGTGTGCTTGGGGTTGTATGAGTGTGCATGTGTGCCAAGTGTATGTGTGTCTTCATGTCTGCTTGTGCATGTGCTACGTGTGTATGGGTCTGCATGTGTGCGCGTGTGTGTATGTGCCAATTGTGTGTGTGTGTCTGAATGCGTGCGTGTATGTGTGTGTATGTGTGAAGTGTGTGTGGTCCATGACTGGTGTATGTGTGTGTGCGTGCGTGCGTGTGTTCGTTGAGTAGGGACTTGGTGAGTCAGGCCTGTCTCAGGTAGCACACTGAATATCGTCAGCGGATGCTCTGATAAATTCCCACATTTGCATTATGGTTTCTGAGCATGAAGCAATGAAACGATACACCACATGAAAGGACTTGGAGACCAGAAACACGTGTCGGGCCTTTACTTGACAACCTAAAACTAGATATACATACAGTGTATATGTAATGTCATCTCCCGGCTCATGGGCCGGGGAAGGGGGTCCTTATGTTACACTAAAGGATATTTCCTATGGGTTTCTTGGGGATACTTTTCACACAAGATGTATCACTAGTGGGGCTGGGTGTGATGTGCACAGTGGTAGGCACTCTGCTTGAATTAACATTCTCATGAGGCATCATCTAAAACGAAGCACAGAAGAAAAAAAAGAAGGAGAAAATAGTGGCAAACAGAGGAAATGTAAAATATCCATCCATCCTGACCGGAGGGTAAGGTGAGGTCATTTCCTTTTCTGTTTCAACTCACACACACATCGGCCTGACTACACACATACACACACACACACACACACACACACACACAGGCCTAACTAAAGGGGACCTTTCAGGTGATCCATCAGTTAGCATCTCAGATAAAGTTGCGGAGGGAAAGATGGACGGGGCTTAAAAAATAAACAGATCTAAAAGATAGATTTACTTGGAACGCGTGAACTTGATCAAATAGACTGATCGTTCCATCTGATTTATTACGGAGAATTTAGAAAACACAGACAGATGAGAAAGAAAGAAAATGCAATGTGTGTATGTGTGAGAGAGTGAGAATGTGCGTGCGAGCGACTCTGTGTGTGTGTGTGTGTGTGTGTGTGTGTGTGTGTGTGTGTGTGTGTGTGTGTGTGTGTATGTTCTTCCTTACCTCTGGGGAGCTGGTCATGTTAACCACTATGAGCTGAGGAGATTTCATGGAGACCTGGCCCAGCTGGTTGAGGGGAAACTTTCCATCTTTGGTGGTCACTACGATGTGGTCCAGAGCACCTGAAACGCACAACCGTGTTCTACAGGTTAACATGAATACAAAGCTTTTAACTTCCTGTTAACATGAATATAAAGGACCGTTCATTTCATGTTAACATGAATATAAAGGGCAGGTCACTTCATGCTAAAATGAATATAAAGAACCGTTCACTTCATGTTAACATGACTATAAAGGGCAGGTCACTTCATGCTAAAATGAATATAAAGAACCGTTCACTTCATCTTAACATGACTATAACGGGTAGGTCACTTCATGTTAACATGACTATAAAGGGCAGGTCACTTCGTGTTAACATGAATATAAATTACAGTTCACTTCATGTTAACATGACTATAAAGGGTAGGTCACTTCATGTTAACATGACTATAAAGGGTAGGTCACTTCATGTTAACATGACTATAAAGGGTAGGTCACTTCATGTTAACATGACTATAACGGGCAGGTCACTTCATGTTAACTAAACACATTGGGAGCATAAGCAGCGTTGCTGACTTTTTCTCTTAACTGTTTCCCACTAGCCATGACCTTCTTGCAGTAATATTTGTATATAAAGGGCGCTGGCACTCTTTGCTCAGCCACTACATGTGTATTTATCTATGTTTCACCGTTTGCATTTGTGGTGGTACGTGAAAGGTCTTGATGACAATTTAGTGGTACACCTACAGTCCAAAGCTGGAACCACTGATCTAATTCACCAACTCGGACTTTGGACTCAATTAGGATCAAAAGAAATCAAGTCAAGTCCCAAAAATGTAATCACAGAACTTCTTGTTTTCTTGACTTCCTATCTTATTTGAAACACTGGGACACTGACCCAAACTCTACAACACAAAACAAAGTGGAATGCTATCAAGCCGTCAACGGAGATCATGAATTGGCAGCATCTCTTCTTTTTGTGGGGAAGCTAAGCAGAAACAAATGCTAACCGAGTACAGGCCCAGGGTCCGCAGGCTAGCTGTGAAACAGATTAGCAGGCACGAGACGTCCTGCGATCACCTGGGAAGAACAGGATATGAGGTCACTCGCGGACAGGGTGGGTGCAGACAGAGATGACCTTTTACCTTCGATGAGGGTGGGAGCGAGAGAGAGAGAAAGAGAGAGAGAGACCCCTAACCTTTGTACTTCATCCTAACTTGTACGTGCATGTATTCAGTTAGCAGTATTTTGGAAGTCACTTACAAGGGACTTGGAAGTGAGGTTGAGGAGAATCAAAAGCACACCACAGATATTGGAGCCACTACACTATTGAAGTGCTGCCACCAAGAGCTTAGAGAACAACCAGATATGATTGCTGGGGCTGCAGATCTTTAGAGTCTCTGGACTCTTTCCCCGTAAATGAAGAAACAATAATAATGCAATAATTATTACAAATAAGTAACAATAATTTATAATATGCTCAGTTTGCTATGAACTATGTGACCTTGGATTTCAAGAACAATAATTGTAGCTTTAATTCCCTTTGCTCCCCAAATTTCCTGGAACGGAAAGGAAATAGGAAAGAAAAAGTGTAGGCCGCCATGAGACCACATATGCCAAATGATTTCCTTTGATTTCATTTATTCCACTCTCTTCCGCATCGCTTTCCTTCGCCATTTGTCCGTTTTTTTCTCTCTCTCTCTCTCTCGCTACGTCCATCTGGATTCCCTCAAAAGCAGTCGTTTCCTTCTTCCTCACCTGTCTTCCATCACACCCCTCCTTCCTCCACCCCCTCCCCATGTCCTGGTGAAGCCCGGGTGTCGTGGTGGTGTATGTGGTCCATAGGGGGAGGGGAAGTGTGCCAGGGTATTCCTCTATAAAATGTCTCTACCCGTCTTCCACTCAAAACAGGGTACTTTGACCAGTTGATAAAATGAATGCCTGTTCTTTCCTTTTTACAGAGACTGAACCGTGGCTCGTTTCTGAGTGGCATGCTGTCTATCCCACTGCCAGCTACTCTCCATACCGGTTAGACTCTCAACGTCCCATTCGTTGGAGGCTCCAGACCAGACCGGGGCTGTCTAGACCCCCAGCACGTGAATAGCAGCCCTGTCTAATGACCAAACACAACTCCTCGTCTGTGTGTGTGTGTGTAACTGTGACCTTCTGTCTGTCTGTCTGCCTGCCTGCCTGTCTACCTGAACTACTTGTGTGTGTGTGTGTGTGTGTGAACTTGTGTCTGTCTCTTTGCCAACCAGTACAACTTATCTGACTGTGTGTACCTGTAACCTTCTATATGTCTACCTGTCGACCTAAACTACCTGTGTGTGTGTGTGTCCTAGTCTGTGAACTTGTGTCTGTCTCTTTGCCAACCAGTACAACTTATCTGAGTGTGTGTACCTGTAACCTTCTATATGTCTACCTGCCGACCTAAACTACCTGTGTGTGTGTGTGTGTGTGTGCGTGTGTATGTGTGTGTGTGCGACCATCTGTCTGCCTCTGACATTCCGTCTGTCCATCAAGCAAAACTACTTTTCTTTGGGCGTGTCCATCTGTGACCTCCTGCCCATCCATCTGTCTGTCTATATGGGACCTTATGTCTGTCTGCTTGTGTGTGTTACCTGTCTCACCACAGTGTGTCACTGCACATCTGTGTATGGTTGAGAACATGTTAGAGAATGAGAGAGACACACACACACACACACACACACACACAGAGAACCACAAACGCATAAAGCGTTGGAGACAAGAGACAAGAGACAGACTAACTTTCTCTCCCTCCGAGTCACGGACAGGCGATCACAAACCAGCCCTGCTGAACACTGACTGAGCATTACATCGACATGAGCTTTTGAACTCTGATGTCTTCCAATTTTCTCTAACCACATAATAACGGCGCATGATCCGACAGCGCTTCCCCGTCGCAGTTCAAGCGTACGGATAGTGGCAGCAGACACACTTAACCTGCGAAGGCTCATTAAAGTCCATTACGGCAACGTCATGCCACGACGGCTAATGCTCTACTGCTCTTCTGGCTGCGGTCGCTGGTGTTTCGGGGGTAACGGATCTGTACGGGCTAGGGAAACACTATCTATCTTCAAACAGAGAGATATGAAGGTCTACAGACCAGCTCTACATGTTCCTGTAAAGGGAAATGTGTTGTCATCCACCAGCGAAGCTTAGCTTTAGCTTACGTCAATGTTGACCCAGGTATTAAACTACAAACATCAAGCTGTAGTAAGAGAAAAAAATACATACGTACTTATGAACCAAGTTTTACATTTCAACCGGGACTTCAGAAGACGTAAAGGTAGTTGATTTGACACGAACATAAAGAACACTTCTTAGCGTGCTTTGTCTAAATACGGTCTCCATAGCAACAGCTATAGTGTAGACACCATGGAGATTATAGGAGCATACCATCATAGTGTAAAAAGGGTGGTTGTGTGTCTATGTATCGTCATAACACTCTACTCTTGGCCATTGAGATGTTCAGGTTGGCCCAAATCTCAAGCAAATGTACGGAAGCACGCACAAAACACATGGACTACAAAGCATTATCATATGAGTATTGCACACACACACACAAACAATGCACATACACACACACTCACACACAAACAATATATGCACAGACAACAATACACATTCACACACAATTGCATGCGTGAACCAACACACACACAAACACACACGTAATGAGAGCCAGATGATCTGACCATGGAACGAAGACACACACACACACACACACACACACACACACACACACACACACACACACACACACACACACACACACGACGTCATTTCATTCCACCACTTCATCCTTTGCAGCCAGTGAGTTTCTGCTGTCAGCCCTAAGTCCTGCTGCCTCCACAGATTACTGCACAGCTGGACGAACACAAAGGAGGGGGGGCGGGGGGAGAGAGGGGGAGGGAGGGAGGGAGAGGAGACGGAGGGCAGGGCAGATGGTGGAGCAGGGGGAGGGAGGGATTTTGGTGAAGGAGAGCGAGGGGGGGTATGAGGTAGAACGTAAGGTGAAGCCTACAGAGCATGGATGGAGAGATGGAGGAAAGTGAAAAGACGGATTTCTCACTTGGGTGTAGATAAATAAAAAAAGGACAGAGAATGAAAAAGAAAGGACTAAATCAATAGATAAAGCAGAAATAAATCAATTGCAGATTGAAAAAACAAGAAGTGGATTTCTCAGATGCATGTTGACAAAAGAAATCCGGTTAGGATTTTTTTAAAGCTGCATCTGTCCCATCATTGCAACGTTTTTTGGACTATTTAATTACATACCGATTGAAAACAGCAAGGCTTTCAGAACAAATGTAAAAAGGGAAAGTTCGCGCCAGGGGAAACTGAAGACCTAAAATGTAAACTCTAAATCCCTCTGTTCTCCCTTGGGAGCCTCCATTACATGTAGCAGGAGGTCATGACCTGGATGTAGTTGAGGAAGGAGAGGTCAACCAGAGGTCAAGGTAAAGGTCATGCTGAGGGATGCCCTTTGCTCAGCCCTCAGGCTCTTGGTCAGGTAGATGCAAATGAAGGAACTTCCGGGGGCCTCACGCACAAAAAAACCTTTCTGAGAGATTACTCTTATGCATGGAGGTAAATATGAAAAAGCCCCCAGAAATGGTGCCATGAAACCAATCGAAGAACCTCATAGTTCTGGCTCCATGTGTGTTTAATGATGTCAAAGTCAATTGTTGATCAATTGGATGCGTATGGCCGGTGACCTGGCAACACAGCATGTTAACTGGGGTTTCAACTACCATTACTGAAGATGCTAATGCTGAAATGGCTATGACGGCACGTGGTGCAAGTCATGTCTCTTGCCACCATTGTTTCAATAAAGAACAAATAGCTACACAACATTAGATGTAACAAATAAACATGTTATTTATCTTATATCTTTTTTTTATACACATTTTTTAAAATATGTAAAACAATAAAAGTAGTAATAGTATCACAATGAACATACAATCATATTGATTTCATGCTTTTTGATGCAGAAGGAAATGGCAGCGAACAAGAAGACCCAAAACATCCAGAGTGGAACCCACAACCTGTCTGTGCTGACCCCTGAGCCAGGCCTCTCATCAGGCCACCCAGCCCAGGGGTGGCCCTGGGCCTCCCCAATACTCACGGACAACGCTGATACCTGCCTTGTACTCATGCTAGCTTGCTTCAGCAAATAGATCTCCTACACGACAACAACATTTACCACATAAGCCTAGATTCCTGGACCTTCTTTAATGCATCGAACATCTAAGGACACGCTAAGGACAAGCTAAGAACTTTGTAGACTCTGATGCACCACCTGTTTAGGTCAACTGATCCTATTATACTGTTCTGTATTGCTGGCAAAGTGAATACGCTTGACAACAAACAAATAATCGAAATGCTGAATCCGAGACCAGGGGTTTACCGTTGCTTTAAGTCTTTGTGTTGTGTATATGCAAGTTATTACCAAAATGATGCAAAGTCTCATGGGCCCCAGCTGTTTCCGAGACAATAAATGTGCAAGAAAAGAACGAGAGGCAAGGAAAGGGGAGGGTGTGTGTGTGTGTGTGTGTGGGGGGGGGAGGGGGGGGGGGGGGGGGGGGGGGGGGGGGGGAAAGGAAAGGAAGAGCAATGAAGGGAAAGAGAGGTGATGAGCAACGGCTGAGTCATCGGCTATCTACCTGGCGACGTTCGAATGCTGAGGCTCCGCGTGAAGTCATCCTTCAGGGTATTGAGAACAGCCGTCATGTCCCCCTTCACCTCGTCCAGATCGATGATGTCTTCCACCAGCGCCGAGTTAATGTTCACTTTGGCCGGCTGACCCTTCGCCTTGGCTGGGATCAGGCAGGAGGGAAATAAGAACAAAGAGAAAACAAGAAATTAACAGAAAGGATGTAAAGTTGGATATTTGGATGGATGGCTGGATAGAGACAAACCGACAAAGATAGAGATAGTTAGATAGAGGGGTAGAGAGATAGAGATATATACATAGACACACAGACAGACAGAGACAGAGACAGAGACAGAGAGAGAGAGAGAGAGAGAGAGAGAGAGAGAGAGAGATGGATGGATGGATGGGTTAGATAGATCATAACATCCTGGTATCATCTCTGGCTTCACTGCTTGTTTTGGGTGTACTGCATTAAAAGCAAAACAAGCCTGTACTTTACATGGCATACTGGTACTCAGGTCTGAGATATGAGGCGATGTACCTTTTTAAATCTACCTTTTATCACAAAGATGCTAGATGCTAGTACTCTACTGTGAAGTAGCGCGGTTTTCAGCCTCTTGAAAGCTCTTTCATGGAAGGGAAAAAAAACAGGCGGGCCAATCTCAGGATAGGAACACCGGAGATAAAACGCCAGCCTCAGACGCTGCTTGAGAGCCAGCAGCATCCCCCTGCTCCACAGTAAATAGTAGCATGCAGCCCTCCACTCCCATGACATGTGCTTCGTATAAACACATTGAATATCTTATCTACTCTGTAACCAATCGCCCAAGTCAGTAGCAATTACCTTTACCGCAAAGCACAGATTTAAGAGAGTATTACATAGTGTACATGAGTAACAGGAAGTATCTAGACAAGCATCTTTAGCGGAAATTACATTTAAAAGGAAATAATTGCAGGCAAAGGCGTCCTCTGGCCCCGAAAAACAGAACTAAAAGGGATCGAACTGACCTTTGGCCTTCTTGGTGGCATAGAACCTGGCGCAGGTGGCTGCCAGGTGGGGGTTCTGGTGAGTGAGGAGTGGGGTCGTGGCCCGGACTGTGGTCAGGACCCTGGGACAGCTGAGCTGCCGCGCCAGGGCATGGCACAACACGGGCCGCAGTAGGCCCATGTGACTCAGAGCCATACCTGGGGACAACCCGGAAGAATGTAGAGAGATACAAAGGAATGAGGATCATAATGAAAATATAGATCATGTGGCGGGACACCAACTGCATAAAAGATTAAATCTTTGCAGTAACCTACGTCTACCAGCAGGGGGTATGCCAGCTTTTGTGTTTGGACTATTCTACGACAATGTTAGCCTCAGCATCTATCACGCAGTCTTTAAAATGATGTATTGCAAGCATCTGCTAAGGTTAAGCCCTCTTTCATGTGTACTTTGTGAGAACAACAGCAACAGGGGCATTTCAATAAAGGAGCTAAAAGAAAATAGGCTCTTGTAAATTGTATTACACTTCTTTAAAAGCCCATAAGTCCAACCACTTGAATGAAATATAGCTAAAGTGTGCATACCATATGAGAGATCGAAGTAGAGAGTGAGAGAGTGAGAGAGAGAGGCTAAGAGAGTGGGGGAGAGAACAAGAGGGACATAAATATACATAAACAGAGAAATAAACGACAGCGAAGAGTGGGTGATGTAGGCTATGGTTAGGATTTGATTTGACAGAAATCTCTGACACACACACACACACAACAAGCTATGCATGCAACCCACAAACTCCTAATAGATGTATCTTATGCAACCCACTATCCCCTAATATATGTATCTTACATGCAACCCACTAACCCCTAATGTATGTATCTTCCCAGAGCGGAGGTGGGGCTGCCAATCTGATGGTACTCAGCTCCAAGAGACAGCTCCTTCTATTCAATGTCTCACACTCCTCTCTCAGCGCTTCGCTTCCCACCCAGCTCACCGCTACTGAACCCTGGCAGACACGCATGTACGTGCACATTCAGTCACACCCCTCTTCACAGACACACAGCGAAACCACGGCTTTTCAGAGGCAGTGGGTGCGAACGGTCGGCGGTGAAATAGTGTACACAGATATCCGACATGACACCTCCATTGTATGCTGTGTGTTTACGCTCTTAAAAATTGTACGCGAGAAGCAGACGTTTGATGTGTGATTGAGTGAGCTCACCGACAGCAAACCACACACATCGGTTTTTTTCTGTTTGTTCTGCGTGTGTTTTTCTACCTTCTTCAAGCCATAATACAGTGTAGTGGGATCAAACCTATATCTCAGGCTGGTGTGTTTGTGTTTGGCCAGTGATACCTGAAGCGTCGTCCTACCTTCAATAGGAACACCATCTACCGATAGACTGTGTCAATAAATACTCTTATCATAGCCCATACCTGACAGGTTTTCTCTCGCTTAAATAGAAATAAACATAATTTCCTCTCCCTGATCTTATCAAATCTGCATTCCCTAAAAACTCTACAGCTGTGTAAACACCATGAATAATCTAGTTAAAAATCAACAGCAGTCACTCTGTTCCGACAGCATTATTGTGCTTGAAAGACATCAATTTACAGCTCGGAAATTCACTTCAAAGGCTGACATGCAAAAGACTTAAGTATCCTTAACAAAGAAGAAAGGCTATTTTGCATGAGCTGGTGCTTCTCGAGCCACACTGACCATTAATTAACTGTTGAATGAAGTAGCAGTGGCGCTATTGTGTATAGATGAAATATATTCTTAATTCCCATTTAGCCTTTCACTTTGGATATTTATTATACTCTGATGATAATATCAGAGATAGGGTAACACTCTTAACGAACAACAGTATCTCACATTTGAGGCTGGCAGGTTTCCTGGCAGGCTGCTCTGACGTGTCATACTGGGGCATAAGATATAGAGCAGGTATGAGATGCTGACTGATCTCTCTTTACGGAGGAAGCCAAGCAGGGTACCTGTACAACAGGTGTTCACACTGACACTACAGCCTCGTATCCTGTACAGCTGCGGACACACCCTCTCCTAACGACTGGGCTGCTGGGGGCCCGCATGGGAGGTCTCTTCAGTCAGCCACAGATATGTGATAAGGTTCTGAGCCTTGTCTCTCTTTAAGCCACAGATATGTGATCATATCTGAAAAGGTTATCCCGAGCCTTCTATCCAAAAGTAACCGTAAGAGTAAAAGCATTCCAGTCATTCTTCGAATGTGCACCAAATAATGGCTGATACACAAGCCATACACTGAACAATACAAGGAGCTGTAGCTCCATTTAAACTTGAATACGTTGGCGACACGAATAGTAACTACGTTTGATTTCGTGTCGGTGAGAACGCATGTGGTTTTTCTGTTATCTGCCTGAAGGCAGATGTCAGTTCACGAAGGTCGTGGACATCTTTAGTGTTTTAAAGAAATACAAACGCAGACCAAACTAACAACTGCACGGTGAATGTATAACTGAATGAAGACCAGTTTATATGTTTATAGTAAATCCAGAACGTGCACTTACTTTATGGAAAATACCTTTCCAAACGCATGGCAGAATGAAAATAATTGTAAACCTAACGTGAGCGAAGACCTAATTTCGTCATCAGCCCGCGACGGTGCTTGTGAGTTCAGACTCCGCCTGAGGGAGGCGGTGTTTAGAAATGTACGGATACAAGTGGATGGAAACAGCAATGAGCATACTTTGTAGGAACAGTGAAGTGAATCGAGGGCACTTCTCAATTCAGAAAGACTTTAACCTAAGACGACAAAAGGTATGCGACATTGTTGTAATGCTGGCATGTTGACTTTCCGAAACCATACATTTATTTTTCACATTTATTTTCCACACAAAATGTTATCTACACAACTTTTTTAGTTAATGTTGTCTACACAACATTTTGTGACAAAAGATGACTCAGAATACTTGAGTCAGTTGACAATATACGACATATGTATTTTTCAGAAAGTGTCTTAACACTCACCTTGACTAATCAATAATTAATGCATTAAAATTTGCTCTGCACATTTAGTATGTAGAATTCTAACTTGTCTATCTGGAGTTAAAACATAATATAATTATGGCAATGGGGAAAAAGGCAGTTTAACATTAAATAGACTATAAACACTTGACAAATAAGTGGTCTTGGGATACATTGAGTCTATATGGTGATATTACCAGCGTGAAGCAACCCATGCAGCAGAGCAGGAGGATCCAGTGTCTGACTGTAGAGAGCGTAGCAAGGTGAGTTCAGACTGGAGCGAGGGGGAAAAAACACCCAACACACACCTCAGTCCTTGTTTTGCACCTTGCCTGACTGGTACAGAGGTAGCACATTGTGTGTACATGTATGATTGATTAACTGTGTGTGTGTGTGTGTGTGTGTGTGTGTGTGTGTGTGTGTGTGTGTGTGTGTGTGTGTGTGTGTGTGTGTGTGTGTGCGTGCGTGCGTGTGTGTCACCAGGCTGAGACTGAGCAGACGGGGGCCTTGGTGTGTGAAAGAGAATCAGCGAGGCGTGGAGACCTGCTCCACTGAGGGGCACCCATCATTCCTCACTCACCTGCCCTGTTTACTCTCCCTCTGGCAACGTGTGTGTGTGTGTGTGTGTGTGTGTGTGTGTGTGTGTGTGTGTGTGTGTGTGTGTGTGTGTGTGTGTGTGTGTGTGCGTGTGTGTTGGTCTGTTTACACTTCACAAGGGTAGCCAATAGACAATTGAGATTCAGCACCCTCACAGGCTAGGTGTCTGTGCATGTACTATACATTTAAAAGGGGTGAATCTGAACCAAATTATACTTCAGTTCTCTGGTTTGCATGTGTTTGTTGTTGGTGCTGGTCCGGAGGGACAGGGTGAATTAACTGTATTTCACATTAGCACTTGAGCTGGGTTGAGCGGAGGAGCTCCCCCTGTATCCATCATCTTTTACGCGGCGGAGGGATGGTGATGGCAGAGCAGGGAGCGGCTGTTTGTGTGCCTGTGGGGCCACCGGGCTGCTGGAGAATGTAGCGCCGCGGCTCTGGTGGGCGTCTAGACATGTGTTTCCTTCCCCTCTCCCCGCTCGGCTCTGCTCTGCTTCTCTTTAAATAGCCGTGCGCTACGGTGTGCGGAGAAAAAACAAGAGAAACGCACACAGCCCCCGTTGCTGATTGCGGAAGATTAATTAGCTCTCTCTCTCTCTCTCGCGCGCGAGTGTGTGTTCGCTGCTCTGTGTGTGTGTGTTTTCACCTCTCCTCCTTTAACAACCCAGGCATGGCAGAATAAGCCTGGAGTGTGGACATCCAGACGTGATCGCTGCAGTTCATGGACCGTAAACTGCAGGAGAGGTCGCCATTGGTGCTAGGTGACTCAGAGAAAATCAAAGATTTGTTATTGATTGAATAAAAAGAAACCTCTAAATGATGCTTGTCTTCATTTACTGTGGCACATATATGAGCATACCAATGCACTATATGAGGAGTCTTGCATCATGCATTCTTGCATCATACATGTTGTGTAAAATACTTTTGTGTGTTTATGTGTGTGTGCGTGCATGTGTGTGAGTTTTAGTGATGTGTGTGTGTGTCTGGTGTTTACATATCCATATTACATTGTTTACTTACGTAAATGGTTGGATTAGGTTCTTAATGTGTTGAGTGATGGCATTTCTCATAAAGTACGACCATTACATGAAACCTTTCATTGTTCTTCTCCCAGTTCTTCCCTATTCCTTCCTGGTTCGTCTTGGCTGCTACAGAGAAGGATTCTGCAGGGCTTCCTACTGATCAACTCCAGCTCTCATCCTTTCTTTATGGGCTGGGATGACCTTCCCTTTTCCTTAACTTCCTCTCAACTTCCTTGCCTCTCTCTCTCTCTCTCTTTCTCCATGTGTATCTCTTCTGAAGTTTTCCTTCTACCTCTGAACTCCACTCACCTTCCTCCTCCTCCTCCTGTTCCTCCACCTCTCACCTTTCCCTCAACATCCCCTCCCTCAGCTTGGCTTCCCTGTCCACTCTTCCTGCGGAGGTCTTTACTAGTCCCAGGAGGAGAGAGGCCATTGTGGTCCATTGTGGGCCAGCTCCCCCAGCAATCCACAAGTGCTTCTTAGAGCGTAAGCCGTGAGGTTAGAACATAAACAAACATTCACACACATGTTGAAACATGTGTCTGTGTTGTTTGTTTATTTTTCTGTATTTATTCAGTTCATTCATCCATTGTGCATCGGCGTTTAGAGTGAGATGCTAATGTTGCTAACGGTGCAAGCGTCCGTTTAGGACTGAGGCAGAAGATGGCTATCCATGTGGCCACATGGGGAGGCAGGCGTTGGCTGGGAAAGTGAAGGTTCTCTATGGACGCCGGGTCCCTGGGGAGCTGTAGATGTGGTGGAAGACGTTCATCCCTCTGGAGATGCAGGAGACCCTGCAGTCACCTATTCACCGCCTTAACCTACATCCGATCTCACACACACGCACACACACACACATATGCATGCACGAACACACACCCACACCCTCACAGACGCACACGTACACATACACACGCATACACACAAACACAAACACACTCACGGACACGTACACACACACGCACGGGCTCACACACACACATACACACATACACATACACACCCACCCACAGACATACACACACATACACACAAAGCCTTCCAAGAATAAAAATAACTTTGTGTGAGCAATGGAAAAAATAAAAGGCTGTGGCCAAAAATATATTTTACCTGGGGTCTTTCTCAGGTCATTCATTCGACAAGATTTTTCTTGTTAAGTTGTATCTATTTATTTTTAACTTTTAAATAAATACATTTAAATATAATTAATTTCATGATCTATTTGACTCTTGATTTCTTGTTCACAGTTTACACATCTGCAGCAGCTCCCCATAGTAGTTTGGTATTGTAGGCTTGATAGCAGTTTTCTAAGGAATTCACTTTAGTTTTTCTATTCCTAAAAAATAAATAATATATGACCAATTTGGAGTTAACACTTTTTGGTTTTGCATCACTCTTGTCAGCTCTGAGAGGACTTCAATCACAAGCTGATTCAGAGGTGTCTGAGCTCTGTGGTTATGTTGTGGTTATGTTATGTTAATGTGGTTACGTAATGTTATGTTGAGGGTGGAGGAAACAAACTGCGTCCACAGAGAGAATTGTCTCACTGTTTTGACGCACAAAATGAAAGTGAAAGAAATGTATCCACACCCTACTGAGGTGTGAATACAAGAGGTGGACGACTGCTTAGCTGCACATTTAAAAATGGCATCTTGTATGTGACATTCCCAGTTAGTGTGCAAGTCTGCACTTAGACAAAAACCTGTCTGAGTGAAGATTTGACAATTATTAAACAAAAGCCATATCCTTGTGATTGAGACTCCCTGAATATACTTCATTTGAATGTATTGCTTTCAAATAACAACAACCAGTAAGATGGCAGTGTCTTGTGAACCCCCTTGAACGTCAGTTGGTTACGTCAGTTGGTTCGCAGCAAACTCCAGACGTTGCAACATTCAACTGTCAACATGAACCCAACGTACAGAGATAGTGCCTCAATATAAGCTTTACCCTAATCAGAAGTGTCAGGCCTTGCTGCCACTTACAATCCCAATGGCACACTGGCATGAAACATTTTCAGGGGATATACCCTAATCACAATCTATTTGGCGCTACCACAGTTCCATGAAACAATTGAGAATTGATGTTATCTTTTATTCTTACAAGACCATCCGATGGCCAGTAAGAATAAAACATGCATTCACCATCGCTGAGCCGAAGCATGATCCTACTCTCTGACCTCCATGTAGTGCACCGTCTTCTGTGTTGATGAGTCTTCCATTACTGACTTGTGATCCGACCTCAAATTTGATGAGTTAGAGAGAATCCCTCACTGTGTGAACAGCATGAGAGTCCATGAGTCTTGTTGTGTAAAACAGTACGTTCACCTCCTGGCTCACGCCAAGGCACACACACGTTAAACCTCGTCATCAGCGCTCAGTCCCTCTGGAGCAAATAACCTGTGATTGTATGATCAGGGGGTTTTCCAGTGGTCGTAAAAGGTCTAATTTATGACTTTGACATGCTTGCATGTCTATTTCCAGGCGTAACTTCAAATGAGTCTGGAAAAAACATGGGATGGTTCACGCATCACCGGGGCCTTCGGTGTATCCCTGGTATTCCCTAGCATGGGCAGCATCACCGCTTCACTGACGGCCTCCCGCTGGGGGGACACAGCTGGGCGTCTTCCTCTACGGATCCATGCGCCCCTTTGCATTTAGCAAGAGGTCCTTTCATGTTTTATGTGCATTTGTTTTTGTTTGTTTTGTGATTGGTCACGACAATGTGAAGGTGTATGAATAAAGAACATTTTGTGATGTTATTATTTTCGTTAATGGTTGTTGTTATTGATGATATACTTGTGTTGGTGCAGTAGTAGGGCTGTGTGGCTGGTGTTGTTCGAGTATGATGATGATGATAATATTGCTATTATTATTATTATTAATATTATCATGTTATTATCATTATAATAATTATTGTTAGTATTATTATCATGATGATACTAATAATAATAATATTATATTATTATAAATCATTATCATCATCATAATCATCCTAATAATATAATTATTACTGTTGTTATATCAGATTATATCATATTGTACATAATGAATTGCGATCAGCTTTATGCGGTAGCTGGTGGTTGTTTGATGATGATGATAATCATTGTCATCATCATTCTTATTATGATTATTAACATTATTATTATTTCACAGTATCATATTGTACATGGTATTACAGCCTCACAAATTGTAATCTGTGTGTTGTTTGTGTAGGGGGATTGTGGGAGAGAGAGCGGGGGAAGATGTGAGAGAGAGAGAGGGAGAACGTGGGAGAGAGAGGGGGGGTGGAGTTCAGTTCCTCTGTTTTATTCCCTCATTGTCCTGCTACTGTATCCTCTGCATTGTCTCAATGAGAGATTTACTGTCCGCCTCACCGCTACTAAAAAGGTGTCAGGGAAAAAATGCTGGTATTCTCATTAGACACACACACACACACACATGCACGCACACACACACACACATACACACATGCACACGCATAAACACACAAACACATACATACTGTATACACACTCACACGCATACACACACATACACACACACACACACACACACACACACACATAGCAAAGCGTTATGGAAAGAGGTATCGTCTTGGATCTGGTCCATTTTCCTGCTTGCCTACATAGAGATATAAACGGGCTGTGTTGTAAATCACATTGGAATGTAATGTCACGTCTGCATTGACAGTGCTAGCTAGCTAGCTTCAAGGCTTTAAAAGGCGTTGCCATGACAACAAGGTTGGCATCGTTTCTGTCGCTCTGCTTTGAAGTTAATCCTGTAATTTAAAAGAAATTCTTCTTCACTTTGTTTTTTCATTGTCTTTTATTCCATCTGTTTTCTCAAGCTTTGCCTTGTATTTTTGAACATGTGTTAGAGGTTTGGCTCACATTGAAAGTTTAAAGTTCTGGTAGACCCGGCCCGCGAGGGACAGCCGTGTTTTGTTCAGTCGCACACTAGATGTATAAACTTAAAAAACGTAACTTACATTATCCTAACATGGTGAGAATCCCTATGGTGACCATGAACTGACATTTCTGCTTAAAACAAAAAACGTAATAAAGTAAACAAAAAAACCTATTCAAAATCACACAATGTATATCAAATAAATAAATATATCATACACATATAGATCAAATTTTTGTCTATGGACTATTTTGTTGAAAGATTTAGTTTATCAGCTCAGACAGGGGTGATGTGGTCGTTAAGTCATCAGTTCCCTCATTAAGCTTCTTAAAACACTATATCCTCTCCTGTCATATGTTGATATATCTACTGATATAAATTTGATATCATTGAAATATATATATATATATATATATATATATATATATATATATATTGAACATATTAATATATATTGGTGGTTTAGTCATGAGTTTCCTCTCTAAGCTCTAAAACAATAAATTCTCTCCTGTCATACGTTGATATATATATTTATATAAATTGGATATATATATTGAACACATTGATATATATTGGTGGTTTAGTCATGAGTTTCCTCTCTAAGCTCTAAAACAATAAATTCTCTCCTGTCATACGTTGATATATATATTTATATAAATTGGATATATATATTGAACACATTGATATATATTGGTAGTTTAGTCATGAGTTTCCTCCCTAAGCTCTAAAACAATATATTCTCACCCTATGTTGAACCAACATAGGGTGTGTAGTCTATTACAACCTTTGGTCTGCGCTATGTTACAACGTTACAGTAGGCCGTGGTTGTTTGGTAGTGATAAACATCTAGATTTTGACGGCTAGTGTCTTCAGTAGGATGTGAAGCCTTCCTCCGAAGGATTATACAGGAAGTGTATATTTATCCCACACGTGTGTATGCGAGTGCCTGCACACACCGATATGCAAGTTTGCACTCACACACATACACATGCACGCACACACGCACAATTATTCCGTCATTATCAGGTATTTGCCACATAAATTAATTGGCTAACAATTCTCTGACCCTTTCATGTTCTAATTTCTCTACTTTAATCACTCCCTCTTTCTTTCCATTTCTCTCCCTCTCTCCCCCCTCCTCTTTCCCTCCCTCTCTTTCTCTCTCTCTTCCTCTCTCTCTATATAACACACTCATTCTTTCATGGATCTCCATCATGGTCAACAAGCAGTGTAATACATCATTAACTATTGTTGCCTTTGCTTTTCCTCCATTGTGTAGCCTAATGATTTAATGACACCAGAGCAGTCATCAAGGCAAATTTATGATTAGAATTGTAGAAAAGCACTTGCTGTGTGTGTGTGTGTGTGTGTGTGTGTGTGTGTGTGTGTGTGTGTGTAGGTGTGTGTGTGTGTGTGTGTGTGTTAAATAGAAAGTGCTTTATTTTAATTGTAATAAAGCCCTTGGGTTCATGTGTATGTGTATGTGTGTGTGTGTGTGTGTGTGTGTGTGTGTGTGGGGGGGGGGGGGGGGGGGGGGGGGGGGGGGGGGGGGGGGGGGGGCTTGGTGTTAACATGGAAACCCTGCCGTGTTAAGAAAGAGTGTTTTTTGTTACAATTGGCTCAAGCAAAGGTGAGATTAAATTCCTCTTCCTCAAACCTGCATCTCTCACATTGTGTCCCCAACCTTTTTTTGTGAGTTTTGGAAGTAGATTCTTGAGAGGAAATATACTTTTTCCTGTTTGGTTTAACTGTAAATTGAGTGTGTGTGTGTATGTTTAAGTATGTGTGTGTGTGTGTGTGTGTGTGTGTGTGTGTGTGTGTGTGTGTGTATGTGTGCATGCGTATGTGTGCGTGCGTGTGTTTATGTATGTGTATCTGTGTGTGTGTGTGTACGTGTGTGTATGTGTAATATAAATGCGCCCCTACGCATTATCTATTTTCACTCTTCAAAATTCCTGCTAGGATTTCATAAGTACATTTTCTTAAGCTATAGCAGACAAATTGTGGTTCATTATGTTTGACTGTAACTTATTCTCTCTGTCGTTGATTTAGTGAGAAGACTTGGATCCCAGCAACTTTAGTCTGTCTTATAACAATAGACAGCTACCCTGCTGTTGGAGGTGGGGGACATCCTGTATAGAGAACACACTCACACACACACACACACACACACACACACACACACACACACACACACACACACACACACACACACACACACACACACAGAAGGAAGCATGTCCGTAGTAGGGCTAAGTCAAGGCCACAGCCACTGCCTTTTAGAGAGCATGCTGTGAGTTCGGTCTGCTCACAGACCATTTTAACTGGTTCCAGCCTGTACTGCTCCAGCCAAACTTTACCTCCAAACTTCCAATCCTGTTTTTTTCTTTTTATAGCCCAGCCAATCCGGTGCGAGGGTAAAACAGCTTCTGACTACCGTGGCTAGGGCATTCGTTCAGGCAATTTGTTAGCATAAAGTTATTACTCGGATTGATTGGGTTTTTGTTTGAGGAGTTTTGAAACTTGTATGTTTATATACTGATGCAATTTTACTTTATTTAGTTTTAATTATTTGATTACAATCAATTATTTGATTATTGATTACTGGGCAGGTTTTCCAAGATGAAGAGCACTTTCGGAAGCATTTTTACGTTAAATACACCCATTGTTAAACTGATTTAAATGTGATTGTATATGTTACTTATATTTATTGAGTTACACAATTTTACAAACTTTAAGACAGAAATATATTTATAAGACAACAATAATAAACATAAATAGACAGGCTTCTTTTTCCGACTTCATCATCATCATCATCATCATCATCATAATCATCATCTTTGCAAATCGCAGCTAACCCGGTCGGTGGGTTCAGAAATATTGTGGGAAGAGACACCCAATCACAGAGCTGAATCTGTGGACCAAACCGCTCTGTCTTTGTTCCGACTGTTCAATCCACTCAAGCAAGAGAACGTCGACGTTCGTTAGATGTTTTTATGTTATAATATTAACTGAACATTTGCCAAGTCTTAAAGTATTACAATTTGTACTAGAGTACATGCATATTGCATAGGCAAGAATTGTAATTGTATTTCAGTTTTTTCTTTCTTTTTACATTTCCTTTCTTTTCCTAATGTTCCTATTTTATACTTGATACTCAAACATTGTACTTTTTATTTGACTTCATATACCTAATTTGTTTCCTATTCCTCTTAAGACCAAGCATAAGCTTGGCCGGTCCCCTATTGTCCTCCATTGTGGTTTTAACTCCATTATCACCAATAGGTTCAAGCCATGTTTTCATTGCACTGTTTATATAAAAGCACTAATGCTGTTAAGTGTGGTTCTAGGGCTGCAGATTATTTGTCGAAAGCCAGTGATTCTGATTATTACCATAATGATCCGCTGTGTCCACATTCAGTCTCCAACAAAGCTTCCACAATAAAAGCCCTGCTAGGGCTGGTGTACATCTTGATTTTATTACGGAGATTTGAGACGGACTAGATCCTGTTTACAAAACACTGATTGAACTGTTCTTCCAAGTATCCCCAAACACATCATCTCAAACATTCAGAATTCCTACATGCATCCGATTATTTTAAATACTTAGCGATATGTTTTTACTTAATGCATTTTGCTTTTAAAATTCATATTAAATTATGTACTTTGGAAAATATATAATTAAAATAGTAGTGACGACACTTTGCCCCTCTCTGAGTCTTTCATTATCCACAACTCAAGCCTGTTCCTCACCACATGCAATAACAGAACCCCTTACATCGTGAACACTAGTTCTACAAACTTAACATCAAGCTCAAATGCCTAAAGTCCCTTCACAGTTAAAGTCACATTTTATTGACAATTGACATTGCACAAATATCATTTATTTGGATTATAGATTACATAAATGCTCAAGAGGTTGTTTAAGTGATGGTTTATAGAGGCAGAGAGACAATATAAGTAAACAAAGGGACTGGCTTGCAATTACCTATACTGAGTATTGACTTATTTAATGATATTAAATATAATACAATTAGAATTATCTTTCTGGTTCAACATTTAGCCAAAGTTCTCTTACTTTGGAGTTTTTTAAAGAATCAACTTTTAGGGTAATTCTTTTCCTGAATATGCGATATCTCAGCTCATAAACATTGTCACTCTAAAGACTTGAAGTGCTCAAATGTATAAAAACAGGTAAGAATTACCTTGTTTTGTTCGCTTTGGATTATTTTCAAGTAAAACAAATATCTCTATATATATACATATATATATTTAAAACATCCTTTTAAAATATGAAGCACGTGAACATGTATGATTCCATATAATATAATAATCACTATAGTCATATTTGTCCTGCTGGCAGTAGACTTGCGTTCCAATCTCAGGACTCTGGGGAAAGGTGGAAGGGAAGGGTCTTGTGTAGTTCCACAAGGCTCATTGTTTTCAGAACTATTCCTGGTAATGTGCATGCTATTCCTGAAGTGATTTATAGGCTTCATATGCCTGCATGTATATGAAACGTATATACAGTATTATTTTTAGGACCGTTCTTTGGCATGTATTATAGCAAGGTGCAACATGTCCGGGAAAGGGAGCACATTTGGAACTGGATCAGAGACTTACTTAGTGACCTTCTCTGATGATGGGTAGGCATGTACACAAGATGCTCTGAGGAAACATGGACACATGAGGGAGTAGCCCATACCTTCCATAACTATTGATGAGCGTAAACTTGCAATGTGATTGCAACTTATCATCCTGTTTGATCTGGAGCATTCACAGACCACGTCAAGAATCCATGCCTTTTATTTGGCTTAGCCTGACTGTAGAAGAGTCAACAGGGAAACCAACTATTAACCAGGAAATGTGCGGTTTCGCTTTGTGGGACGAATCTGCACAATAAAACTTCAACTGTAATCCTCGTCAGGTGGTCGGTGGTTTTACGATTTATGGAGCTGACGGGACGACCTCTTGCTGCTGTTTCTTTGTTCTACGCCTGTTTGTCTTGTTCGGTTCGTCTGTTGTGATGTGATCGTCCCTTCCATGTCCTGCTTCATCTTGCGTCTTGTATGTTTTTCTGTTAGTCTGTCAGCAGTCTTGAATAAATATACGTTTTTGATGTCTGTTCATCTTTATCATCATCAGCATGGATAGCTGCCCACAACCGGTCTGACCACGTAAGGGGTTCCTGTGGAGACCAGACCTCCGAGCTAGGAACCATCAATTAGTGGTGCGTTGCAGATGATGCACACAGACACACACAGACACAGACACACACATTCCCAATCTAGACCTGCTGTGTGTGTGTGTGTGTGTGTGTGTGTGTGTGTGTGTGTGTGTGTGTGTGTGTGTGTGTGTGTGTGTGTGTGTGTGTGTGTGTGTGTGTGTGTGTGTGTGTGTGTGTGTGTGTGTGGTAAGCTGTATTATCCAGACCGGCTGTTAGTTCCACTCAGACTGTGAACTTCCACACCTCGCTCCCTCCATACAGCCAGGAGGACAGAAGAGGAAAAGAGTGAAATATAAACACTAGATTTCCCTTCCTTCTGATGTCACCGGTCACTCTGCTCCTCCCCTCTCTCAGGCTCAGTCTCCCTGGGATTTATCTGGTTCCTCTATCTCTGTCCTACTCACTCTCAGTCCTACTCACACCCTCAGTCCATCTCTCTCTCTGTCCTACTCACACTCTCAGTCCTACTCTCTCTCAGACCTACTCACACTCTTAATCCTACTCTCTCTCTCTGTCCTACTCACACTCTCAGTCCTACTCACACTCTGTCCTACTCACTCTCTGTCCTACTCACTCACTCAGTCCTACTCTCTCAGTCCAACTCACTCTCTCAGTCCAACTCACTCTCTCAGTCCTACTCTCTCTCTATCCTACTCTTTCTCTATCCTGTTCTCTCTCAGTCCAACTCTCTCAGTCCTACTCACTCTCTCTGTCCTACTCACTCTCTTTAAGTTATTCCTGTGCTCTCAATCCCTAAACCCTCATCTCTCTCTCTCTCTCTCTCTGTCGTTCTCTCGTCTGCATTATTCTTTCTATTTATTCCACCAGTTTAATATCAGCTTGCTTCTATTTTCCAGGTCCTAGTAAGTATTAATGTATTCTCCTCCTCTGCCATCAGTATAAACCCAAGGCGCTCCTTCATCCCGCCCCTTTCTACACTCAGGCCTACTTCCTCATTTGAATCGCTCTGACTCACACTTAAACTATCATCCTATCCATCTAAAAGAAAATGTGTTGATTAAATATTGACTTCATCCATGCATTACTTTGTTTCCTCTCTCAATACTGTGGTTTATTACATCTCTACTCTCCATGCCTCTGTGTTTACAAACGAATGTGGCGCTACCTTCTGTCTGTTCAGTACCCGGACCCTGACCCAGATTGGGGGTAAACCTCTCCCTCTGGAACCCCCAGGAGACCTTGGCTCAATCACAACATGATCATCACAACCTTGCAACTTCTGCTGCTTCAGACACGCACCCCTTCTCATATCCAGCCCCCCCCCCCCCCCCCCCCCCCCCCCATGGAGAGCCTGAATGAGTAGAGGATTCAAACAAAAGATGTTTTTATTTTAAGTGTGTTATGAATAAAATAAGTAATGGACATATTGGCTGCGCTGAGTAAAAACATCAAATAGTGCACAAATTGTGTACAATTACACTGAAAATGTTTTTATTGATTCCAATCGTTTTTCTTGGAACCAAAACACAGTTCAACAAGTATTGTATATCTACGTTTGCTGAGGATATACGTGTGGGTGTGTACGCGTGAATGTGTGTTTATGAGAGAGAGAGAGAGAGAGAGAGAGAGAGAGAGAGAGAGAGAGAGAGAGAGAGAGAGAGAGAGAGAGAGAGATTGAGAGAGAGAGAGAGAGAGAGACAGAGAGAGAGAGAGAGAGAGAGAGAGAGAGAGAGAGAGAGAGAGAGAGAAGAGAGAGAGAGAGAGAGAGAGAGAAAGAGAGAGAGAGAGAGAGAGAGAGAGAGAGAGAGAGAGAGAGAGAGAGAGAGAGAGAGAGAGAGAGAGAGAGAGAGAGAGAGAGAGAGAGAGAGAAAGAGAGAGAGAGAGAGAATAGTTTTAAGTAGGCTATATATGGAATCAATTTGTGGTCTGAAATTTCTATGTAATTATGATACTATAATTTATGTTGAAATGTATTGTTATGAGATGTAGGATTCAGTTTTATGCTATTTATGCTGGTTAAAGCCATTTCATCAAATCTTTTATCTACCTTAAATTGTAGAAGACCTGATAGTAGGCTATTGAGCAGTGAATCAAGTTAACAAATGCTATCATGTTCTTTTCATTTAAAAAAAGAATGAAATACAATGTTTTCATATTCATTTTCCCTCATCAAGAAACGGAATTGTTCATGTGTCCTGAATAAAAAAAATTAACAAACAAAGAAAAGTTTCCCAATATGGCGAAGAATCTCGGAATGAATTTAAGTCATCCCTCTCTAGCCTCATATTGTAGTGTTATGTCAACACGAATTCACTTTTTATTGATAATGAATGCAAATCACGCATAGAGCAAAATACAAGGGACGTGATTTCGGCTGTTTACAGGTGTATTGCAGGTAGACCTGCTGTAGGCATACAGCCTATGTTATATGCAGTAACAACACAAAGATGTGTAGGAAATATTAACATTAACATTACGATGACGTTTATGACGAAGATGATAATAGCTTTCCAACAACAAAAAGGTGCACACGAGTGAACCGAACTCAAGAGTGTTAAAACGACAACTGCTGAACAAATACAGAAAGATGATGCATTTCGATTATTTTGTGGTTGTACACCTTATGCCGTGTAAAAAATGACCACACTTTTGTTTTGGTCGACATACATTTCTTTTCATCGGAGGAGAGAAATTGGAGAGCACATTAAATCAGGAGAGCCGACCCACAAACAAGACGCAAGACGTATTTGTGCATTTAGTGAATAAGAAAGGACGTGGAGCAGGGCCACGTCGGGCCGGCGTGCGTGTCTTCTTGGGGGGTGGGGGGGGGGGGGGGGGGGGGGTTGGGGGGGGGGGGGGGGGGGGGGGGTTTACATAGGATGACTTAACATAGGTGGTATAGGGTGACTATGCCGGTGTAGCTTTAGATTAGGTTAAACCAACAGAAACAATTGATGCGCGTTGGAGAAACAGTGTAGGACTCGTGATCATGATTTGTGTTGTTTGTGATTTGTTATTAAAGATCATCCCAATGTAGAGTGGTTGGACTACCGTAATTCTGAATAGTATTGGCATTTTGTAATAATTTTAAAAGCGTGTGTTGGCTTTAAATAATAATAGGAGGCCTAATGAAAATAACTTTAGTTTTTCTTTTTAAATAGGCGTATGTGAAGAACAGAAGTTTTGCTAAACAAACTGAACATTGGTAATCTAGAAGCGTTTTTAGACGAAATCTGTTATTCTGT
>JACYXH010000016.1:172500-173768 GCA_026745465.1 Lota lota | reverse complement strand
AAATTCTCAAGCTATCGATCAACTCTACACAAATCCCCGCACAGCTCCACGCACACACACACACACACACACACACACACACACAACAGAGAGACAGCATTTATTGACCCACTCACACATACATGCACACATGTGAGTGAACGTTTGTAAAACAGGCATTTACCATTAACCTGTGCAGCGTTAGCTTTGTCGTTCTTCATTAGCATCCCCATCCATCTGTAATGCAGCGCGACACGAACACAACACGCACTTTCAATTCTGTAGCGACGTCGCCTACTTTAAGCTAGGGGTGCCGACCAGGTACCGAGAGCACATAACCGTGCTGTGTGTGTGTGTGTGTGTGTTTGTGTGTGTGTGTGTGTTTGTGCATGTGTGTATGTGTGTGTGTGTGTGTACGCACATGTGTGTGTGTGTGTGTGTGTATGTGTGTGTGTGTGTGTGCATGTGTGTGTGTGTGTGTGTGTGTGTGTGTGTGTGTGCATGTGTTTATGTCTGTGTGTGTGTGTGTGTGTGTTGTTTGGCGGCAGCAGCTCAGTTAGGGATGTAGGGCAGGTCACCTGGCAACCGGAAGGGTTGCTGGTTCAATTCCCGGCACCTCCTAGCCAAGTGCAGAGGTGTCCCTCTCTGCTCCCCGCGAGCAGGGCGTTCCCTTGGACGGTTGACACTGCCCTCTGTGTGTGGGAATGAGAGTGAGTGACTGTGTGTGAATGAGAGTGAGTGACTGTGAGTGAATGAGGGTCACTCAATTTAAAGTGTCTGGAGACCAGATTAACGGCCAGTTACTGTTTGTGTGGGCGGGGCTGGCTTTAACGCAGACCAGCAGTGTGTGTGTGTGTGTGTGTGTTACAAAACCTCTCTCCCTCTCTCTCTCAATCTATTCCTCTCTCCCTCTCCGTCTCTCTCTACCTCTATCCCCCTCTCAATCTATTCCTCTCTTCCTCTCCAGTACACTATCGATCTTCCCCTGCCAGGCCAGAAGGATGAGTTTATATATTTCTTTGGTTATTAATTGATTAGGTTGTTTATTGAGAAATACGATTCTAATCAGACTGGAAGCAAAAGAGGAGGAGGAGGAGGAAGAGGAGGAAAGAGAGTGTTCTGACCAGTAAAGGAGCTGTAGATGAAGAAGAAGATGTTATTGCAACGCTCGAAAATCCGAAACTCCCCGAATGTAACTGGTAAAGGCCAAGAATGGCCTTCACATGAAATAACGTTTTTGAATTCCTGCGTCCAAAATAGACCAGAGTCCTTTTGCAAAGCGAGCGAAA
>JACYXH010000016.1:162500-167500 GCA_026745465.1 Lota lota | reverse complement strand
TGTCGTACCCCAATCCCCCCGCAGGGATGAATGATCCTTGTTCTTTAAAGCAACGCAGCTGTGTCGGTCGAGCGAGCATGACACAAGCTCACTCTCTCTCTCTCTCTCTCTCTCTCTCTCTCTCTCTCTCTCTCTCTCTCTCTCTCTCTCTCTCTCTCTCTCTCTCTCTCTCTCTCTCTCTCTCTCTCTCTCTCTCTCCCTCTCTCTGCAGGCCGGTGGTTTGATGCCATAACCGGGGCAGCAAAATAAGAGACCCCAGCTTGGCGTCTGGCTGTACACACACAGGTGTCGCCTTGTTTACAGCCCGGCATCCGCACGTGCACACACACACACTCACGAACATGCATGTGTGTGTGCACGTGCAACCTTTAGATGTGGTCCCATTTCATCTTCCCTTTCGCCTCCTCTCCTCCTCCTCCTCTCTCCCCTCCTCTTCTCCCATCTCTCTCACCCCTTCTCTCTCCCCTCCTCCTCCTCTCCTCTCCTCTCCCCTCCTCCTCTCCTCTCCCCTCCTCCTCTCTCCCCTCCTGTTTTCCCCTCTCTCTCTCTCTCTCTCTCTCTCTCTCTCTCTCTCTCTCCTCTCTCCTCTCCTCTCCTCTCCTCTCCTCTTTCCCCTCCTCTCCTCCCCTCTCCTCTCCTCTCCTCTTTCCCCTCCTCTTCTCCCCTCTCTCGCTCTCCTCCTCTCCTCCTCCCACTGTTCCACTTTGTGTTTCTCTGTTTGGCTCCCAGCTCATTATTTATATTTATGTTGTTGATATCAATTCTTAATTCCCCATCTTTTCCTCCTCAGGCTCCGCCTCTTCGTCCTCTCCCCCCCCCCATCCTGACCACTCCCCCCTCTCTCTTCCTCTCCCGTCAGCAGGCCTGCTTACATCCTCTCCTCATTCCTTCTCTCCTTCCCCTTCACAGCATCTCCTCTCCTCTTCTCCACAAACAGAAAGGTGTTTTCTTTGGCTCAACACGTGTGTGTGTGTGTGTGCTTGTGTGTGTGTGTGTGTGTGTGTGTGTGTTTGTTCCAGCGGGGCTCATTTTGGCACACACACACACACTCACACACACACACACACACACACACACACACACACACACACACAGAGTTATATGTGTGTTTTGAATGGGAATGAACACAGACAGACAGATAGAGACTGACAGAAAAACAGGCAGGCTGACAGACAGACATAAAGACAGACAGGCAGGGGGACAGACAGTTTCCTATTCTTCGTATTGTGAGTATTTAGATGATCACACACACCTGCAAGGACACTCATTGTCTTAGCATAGTACACACACACACACGCACACGCACACGCACGCACATGCACGCACACTCACACATCATCCCTTGAGTTTCCTCCTCTCATCTCTCCAAGACAGAGATAGAGGGAGAGAGAAAGAGAGAGAGAGAGAGAGTGAGAGAGAGAGAGCGAGGGAGAGAGAGAGTGAGGGAGAGAGAGTGTGTGAGAGAGAGAGAGAGAGAGAAAGTTGTTTCCTTTGATACCTTATCCTCCTAGCTCTGCAGCCCTCCATCATGAAATGACCCCCCCAATCTGATTTCATCTCCACTCGGCCCGGCGCAAATGACGGCCAAATCTGATTTGGTGTCGTCCCCCCCTTTCTCATGCCCCCCACCCCCCCACCACTCGTTAACCATGTTTTTATGTTACTAGGAACATCAGAACAGCTGTCCCAAAACATATAGAGAGAGGGAGAGAGGGATGGAGAGGGAGAAAGGGAGAGAGAAAGAGGGAGGGAGAGGGACAGAGAGGGGAGAGGGAAGGAGAGCGAGAGGAAAAGAGAGGAAGGGAGGGAGGGAGGGAGAGGGAGCAGGAGGGAGGGAGGGAGGAGGGAGAGGGAGGGAGAGGGGAGAGGGAAGGAGAGCGAGAGGAAAAGAGAGGGAGGGAGGGAGGGAGAGAGAAAGAGAGAGGGAGGGAGGGAGGGAGGGAGGGAGGAGGGAGGAGGGAGAGGGAGGGAGAGAAGGAGAGCGAGAGGGAAAGAGAGGGAGGGAGGGAGCAAGAGAGAGGGAGCAGGAGGGAGGGAAGGAGGAGAAAGAGGGAGAGGGAGGGAGGGAGGGAGGGAGGGAGGGAGGGAGGGAGGGAGGGAGGGAGGGAGGGAGGGAGGGAGGGAGGGAGGGAGAGAGAATGAGGGGGAGAGATGGAGAGCGAGAGGAAAAGAGAGAGGAAGGGAGAGAGAGGGGGAGAGAGGGAGAGAGAGGGGGGTGAGGGAGGGAGAAGAGAGAGGGAGGGAGAAAAGAGAGGGAGGGAGGGAGGAGAAGAGAGAGAGGGAGAGAGAGGGGAGGGAGGGAGGGAGGGAGGGAGGGAGGGAGGGAGGGAGGGAGGGAGGGAGGGGAGGGAGAGGGGTAGAGAGGGGAGAGAAGGAGAGCGAGAGGGAAAGACAGCGAGGGAGGGAGGGAGGGAGGGAGGGAGAGAGAGAGAGAAAGAAAGAGAGAGAAAGAAAGAGAGAGAGAGAGAGATAAGCCCTCCATGTGTTTGGGTACATGTTGTTTGTGTGGCTATAAGTTATATTTTTGTTTAGTTTATCGTGATAAATCTTTTGTTAAAAGTGTATGTGAAAATCTGAATTGAAAAATCGAATATTCACACTCACACACACACACACACACAAAGTTTGGAATGATGCCTAGGTCGACTAAAGCTCACACACACACTGACACACACACACACACACACACAAAGTTTGGAACGATGCCTAGGTCGACTAAAGCTCACACACACACAGACACACACACACACACATACAGACACCCACACACACACACACACACACCACTCTGAGCCCCTGAGCCATGTGGAGCAGTCTAAATCGTATTGTGTGATGTCCACATGCCGGTAACTGGATTCTACATCTTTCCAGGAAGGGCTGGAGGAAGTTCCTGGAAAGATACAGCAAAATGTTGTGTTCTCCCCGCTCGCTCCGCTCCCCCCCCCGCCTGATTGTTCTGTTATACTCAATCACATTATATTCTATTACATTCAGAGCTATTCTAATTGATTCTATGTTTGTTGGGAGAGTTTCGGGTTTCACCAAAACCATCCCAAAAGCACTCCCTAACGCCATTTTGAAACCATTCCGGAATCATTCCCAGACCATTATAGTTACAAAACCGTTTTGAAACCATGCTACGGAACTACAAAAACATTACAACACAAAAACATACAAAATAATAGTCCCATCAATCCCATAATATTTGAAACACTCAAGTCAAGACCATGGCGAGAACATTTCCTGCACCCACTGAACCCAAAAGAGCCGAAGCATGGACCGGATCCTGGACCACACTGGACCGGATCCTGGACCACACTGAACCAGATCCTGGACCACACTGAACCAGATCCTGGACCACTGTTCTTTCTGAGGGACAAACCCCCATGACCCAAACCACACACACACACACACACACACACACACACACACACACACACACAGGATGGATGGAGAGAGAAAGAGAGAGAGAGAGAGAGAGTGAGAGAGATTGAGAAAGAGAGAGAGAGTGAGAGAGAGATGGAGAGAGAGAGAGATAAAAAAGTGTGAGGAGAGATTATTCACTTGCTACAGGGACAAAGCAAATGTGCCGTAAAAAGCCCTCTTTTGAATCCAACTGAATTAAGAGTGGGATAGAGAGTATGGGAAAGAGAGAGAGAGAGAAAGAGAGAGAGAGAGAGAGAGAGAGAGACAGGGACAGGGAGAGATGGAAGATGAAAGAGAGAGGGACACTAAGTGAGTTAGGGGGAGAAGCAGAGTTAGAAAGAGAGCAAGAGAGAGAGAGGGAGGGAGAGAGAGAGGGAGAGGGAGAGAACTGAGAGAGAGCTGAGTGTAAGCCCATCATGGACAACAGTACCTACTGTTCTGCCCGCGGCTAACATCACAGTGAAATAAGACCAGCGCTAACTCTTTCATTAGACGCTGGTCAATGTTAGCTAGCGCTCGGCTTAGCGCTAACTGGCATTTAGGCCTGTCGTCCATGGACACAGCGCTAACTAGCATTTAGTGCTGGTTAGTGCTCTGCTCAGCGCTAACCAGCGCTGTAACCATGGACGACCAGCCTAAATGAACGAGTTGCACACAAAGCTATAACCCAATAGGCCACTGCCTTACTACACTGCACTGAGTCAGAATACAATATATTCTATTACGTCGAAAATGTCTTGGAAAATGTATAGAGATGCAAGTTAAGGTTGGCTAATCTATGTTTAAGAGGAAACCATGGAGTTGGTTTGAAGTTGGTGAAATGCAATATGGGAAAGGGGGCTCCCATGTCAAGCAGGCTGAACTGGTGTGAATGGGTTTTGTCAGAGGGAGGAAAGAGGGGAAGGGAAAAAAGAGGGGGAGAGAGGGGGGGAGGGGCTAGAGACGGATTTAGGGAGAGCTATGCAAGGTCTCTATGTTCCTGTCCGTGTCTATGGCAATTGTGTGTGTGTGTGTGTGTGTGTGCGTGCGTGCGTGCGTGCGTGTGTGTGTGTGTGTGCGCGTGTGTGTTTGTGTGTGTGCGTGTGCGTGTGTGTGTGTCTGTGTGTTAGGGTAACGGGGTATGAAAGAAACCAATACTGAATGAGAGGGAGAGAGAGTGAATGAAAGTGTGAGAAGCAGAGAGAGAGAGAGAGAGAGAGAGAGAGAGAGAGAGAGAGAGAGAGAGAGAGAGAGAGGGAGAAACAGAGAGAGAAACAGAGAGAGAAAGGCAGGGAGACAGACAGAGAAAAAGAGACAGAGACAGAGGTAGAAAAAGAGAGAGAAAAAATAAAAGAGAGAGAGAGAGAGATTGAGTGAGAGAAAGAGAGAGAGAGAGTGTGTTGGCCAGGTCAGTGGAAAATGAGCAATTGAGAAGGTTACGTCTGCCAAGAAGAGAGGGACAAACTACTTCCTTAAAACCTTTTCAGTACTTTCACTCTCCCACTCTCTCTCCCTCTCAACAGATTCTGCGATTTATTTTAACTCCCTCTAGTAGTTGAGACCTGACCCCCAGACAGCTGGTCCAAACATCAAGA
>JACYXH010000016.1:115000-157500 GCA_026745465.1 Lota lota | reverse complement strand
AATCATTTCTGCTTCGGCCAGTAGAGAAATAAACACGAGACAGACAGTCAGAGAGAGACACACAGACAGAGACAGTCAGAGAGAGACACACAGACAGAGACAGTCAGAGAGAGAGACACAGACAGAGACAGTCAGAGAGAGAGAGCGAGAGAGCGAGCGAGAGAGAGACAGACAACGAGACAGAGAGAGAGAGAGACAGAGAGGACACACAATTAGGGAACTAATGAATGAGCAAAGAGTAAGAGAGACCTAGGTATGGACAAAGAGAGATGGAGAGAGTGAGAGAGTGAGAGAGAGAGTGAGTGAGAGAGTGAGTGAGAGTGAGTGAGAGTGAGAGAGATCACGGCATGATTGTTTCAGGGCATGAAAAAGTGGGAGAGCAAACAGGAACGTTAAAAAACAAACATGATTTGGCGAGCGTGACCGGGTGAGAGAAGGAGAGCAGAGACGCGATGAGAAGCCAGAGGCGGCTCGGGTGCTCACCTCCCGGGCTGCGTCGCAGAATGAGCTTGCGGATCTCGTCGTAGATGAAGATGAGCAGGGAGTACGGGAACGCGCAGAACCACCAGTTCGGCCTGCAGGAAAACAAAAAACAACCCCCGGGGTCAGTGGCGCTGGAACCAGACACCCGTCCGTCCGTCCGTCCGTCCCCCCCCGTCCCCCCCACCGCGACGGAGCCACGAGGGACGTGAACCGCCGGAGACGGAGATGCTAAACCAACACAGGTGCTTCTGGTCTTATTGGGAGGGTTAGGGTTAGCTTGGGTTAGCACAGTGTCTCTTCTCTGTGGAGCCCCGCCGGCTAAAATACAAAATGATACGCAAGGGACGCTCTCCCAAATGGATACATTTTGAAATGTCGACATCGCGTTAGTAGTGTAATGGAAACGGAGGTTTTTTTGAAAATGCAGAGTTATTTTTACCGTTGTACAGCTGCATGGCGGCCATTTTGCACTCACGCACAAAGAAGTATTGAGTCAGCCTAAAATAGTCTCTCTGTTTGACTGCCTGTCAGCCATAGTGTGTGTGTGTGTGTGTGTGTGTGTGTGTGTGTGTGTGTGTGTGTGTGTGTGTCTCTCTCACTTGAGGGGGTACATCCGTAGTGCTACGTCCATCCCGGGGCAGTAGGACAGGAAGGCGGCCAGGGCAGTCTCCTCAAACAGGCCAAAGATCAGGATCTTGTTCCTGTAGCGGATGTGGCTCAGTGAGTATCCCCAAAACGCATCATGTCCACACACGGGAATACCGAAGTCTTCATACAGAGTTGATTTAACGACGGTGGGCTCAAGCATCAGCAAATGGATGGCCCAGCGTCCACAGAACACGGTGCGTTCAGCGCTTAAGCTAGTCAAATGATCTGCATGCAAGTGCTTCGGCCCAAATTGAGTCTGTCAAGACAAATCGAGACTTTTAAAAGTAGTTTGGCAGCGCAGCACAAAATTGAAATCAAAAGTCAGACCCCTCAAAACCCCAAACGATGTAAAACAACTAGATAAGCGATGGATCACGCTCACAAAAAAGTGGAACCAGTCAACCGCACTCACTTCATGCCCTGCTGGAAGACCGAGTTCCTCCTGGTCTTGCAGACGATCAGGTCGGCCCACTGGACGACCACGATGCTGGCGAAGAACGCCGTGTGGCAGGTGAACTCCACGATCTTCCTCTGCTCGTACGTCTGAACAAAGTAGCGCAAACCGGTTGGGTTAAAAGATCGGAAAAGGAGCGTATTTGAAACGACACAAAAAAAATGCAGCGTTGCATTGGACTTTGCAAAGCATTATTGCAAGCTTTAGCATCGACACTGGCCTTGAAGCTAATAATAGCTAGTGCTAATTAGCTTAATAATCAAAGCTAGCTTTACCTAGCTTAGTAATTAGCATTACTTGAATATTGAAAAATAACGTTGACGTTAGCCGTGCTGACCCATTGCTGTCCGTAGCTGTCCTCCAGGTCGTTGCAGTATCTGTTGTCCCAAGACACCCTGATGCCCAACAGCGTGGAGGGAAGGAAGCCATTTTCAGCCAGGATCACAAAGTAGGTGAAGAAGCCGGCCAGGGCCTGGATCATACCTGGGGACCACAAAGGACAGCGTTTTAAAATCAACAACCCACGATGATTGTTCTCCATTCCCCTTAAAGAGGACAAAAAAGATAGATAAAAGAGAGCGACATGATTAAGGGGCCCTTGTTGATCCAAGCGAATGATAAGCCCATTACAAGCAATTTCAAAAATCGACCCTGTAGCTACATCCCACATGGGAGTGTACACCCAGATGTATGGTGGTTGGTACAGTCCACTGGGTAGGCAGGCGAGTCTAAACACCATGGTGAATTAGAATTATCGGGGTTTCCTGCTCTTTTCAGCATACATTTTCCAGGTTTTCCTAGGACCTGGTTCACTGTAGGAACGGTCCATAGCAGCTGCTCTAGTCTCTTATGAACGAGACGCAGGCTACACACACACACACACTTTCTTTTTGGTACCAATGACATCTGTGATCCAACTTGGGTATGGTGTATTCTAACGCTTGACGCACAAGCGTCATGAATATCCCAGAATCCCCAAGGTTTTGCCCTCCATTGCCCGTCCATCCCAAATCACTGTTGTTATCAGTTATTACAAAACAACCTGTAACTTATCTGGTGAAACGTGGAAAAATAACCACCGTATGGATGGGTATGCAACGCTGAAAGGAAATCTCGCAATTTGAACTACGGTACTTTAGCCTCAAAAGATTTCTGCACAATCAGTGCTCAAGCACCGGCCAACACAAAGGGCACACTGTCCATTACTGGGCCCCTGACCCCGCACACTGGGGGGCCCCCACCCTCAGAGTCTGGCCCCAATGCGACCGCACTGGCTGTGACACACACACACACACACACACACACACACACACACACACACACACACACACACACACACACACACACACACACACACACACACACACACACACACACACACACACACACACACACACACACACACACACACACACTTAAAGAATGAAGTGAGCTGATTGTAAAGCTAAGCGTTGATAGCATGGCGGACGTTTGAAATGTAGTGCGCTGCCAGAAAGTAGACAGAAGGTTCACATCGCGGGAATACAGAAACGGATAAAAAAAGAAGAAGCTTGTAAATAGTTAAAAAGTGCCCTGTTCATTTCTACCAGTGGTCGCTCTATCAATCAACAGGTGTGAAGTGATTCGCTAGTGGCCAGAACATTGTGCAATCAAGCAGATGTGCATCGCCCCCACATTAATATAGTAACGCTTTAAACACAACTTAAGAGTTATTTGTATCTGCCAACACTATATATTCACCCGAAAACAAACACTTTTGAAGAGCACACTAAAATATCATATATTCTAAAACCTCCACCCTTAATTCAGCATTCATCACTTTTTAGTCCAGCTTCTCCATGAAAATGAACCATATGCATGCTAACCAGCATGCTAACCAACGACACAATTCGATTTCCTCTGGTTGTCATGGGGCGATCCACAGACTTAAGAGGGCAGCCTGCGGCATCAGGGCGTTCGCTTACAGGGCGTTCAGCCGCTGAAGTGGGCCTCTTGGAAGAATGCAATACAAACACTAAGGTCAAATCTATTCCTGACTACATTACCGAGAGCACAATCGACAGTGACCCCCGTCCAATCGTCAAAAGACGACACACACACACACACACACACACACACACACACACACACACACACACACACACACACACACACACACACACACACACACACACACACACACACACACACACACACACACACACACACACACACACACACACACACACGTTCTCAATCCTACTCAATGTTGTTGTTTTTGTTCCGCCTCAGAGACCTCGAGATGACTCCTTCGTCCACGAGCTACGTTTTACCCACCCGGCGACCTCAAGTCCATTGGTCCATTCGATTTGCATCAAAATGTGCCTTACGCGCTAAAGCCAGCCCCGGACCAAGGCATGCATTAACCACGGGTTGTGGAAGCCAGGGTTATTGGGGGTTAAAGTGGAAGGCAATGCAATTTGGTGGTGGGATGCGAAGAGAGTTGTGTCAAACGGACTCACCGGTCCACCAATCAAAAACACAGATCCTCTACAGAGCACGTGGTTGTGAAGCCGAGGCCTGAACACACACCACATGGTTTAACCCACGCTTGGCATAGCAGGGTTAGCATAAGATTGGAATTCACCCAGGGAATCAAACATGGTTTGGTGGAAATCACAGGCCGAGTAGAATAATCTTAATAGTTTACCGATTTGTCCGTAGGCGATGCTGATGAGCCTTTCGTTCACCAGTTTGTCTGTTTTGGGGTTTCTGGGCTGTCTCTTCATGATGTCACTCTCTGCTGCTTCATAGGCCAGGGAGATAGCAGGAACCTGGGGGGGGGGGGGGGGGGGGGGGGAAGACAGATTTTAACGGAAGGACGTTCAAAAGGAAAACATAAAAGTAGCTTATGCCGGATTAAATACACAAATATGAATTTGAATTATCCGCATCGAGGAATGGCCGACTGGACCTTGGGTCAAGATGCCAGAAAGCGGATGATCCAGTCTTGTCCAGCGTCAAATGCGTTACTGAGTCCGCGTCAGACCGGAGATAACCCCGGGCTCTCACCATGTCGGTTCCCAGGTCGATGCAGAGGATGGTGACGGTGCCCAGTGGCAGGGGAATGTTGGCGATGATGAAGAGGAGGAAGGGCGTGATCTCCGGGATGTTGCTGGTCAGGGTGTAGGCGATGGACTTCTTCAGGTTGTCAAAGATCAGACGACCTGACGACAAGATTCGGATGTCCTTTATTGAGCTGGTCCGACTGAAAGGTCGCGATCCCGCCTATCGAACAACCGGACTCACCCTCTTCCACGCCGGTGACGATGGAGGCGAAGTTGTCGTCCAGAAGGATCATGTCGGCCGCCTGCTTGGAGACGTCGGATCCGGCGATCCCCATGGCAACGCCGATGTCGGCCTTCTTCAGGGCCGGAGAGTCGTTGACGCCGTCGCCCGTCACCGCCACGATGGCTCCCTGCGGAGGGGGGGGGGGGGGGGGGGGAGGAGAAGGAGAACCGGTGAGTTAATTGGATGTGGGGGAGGGAGAACGAGAGAGTCCGAAAGAGCGGGTGAGGGAGAGTTCCCCCTTGGTGCGTCACAGGGGGGGTGGGGTGGGGGGGTCTCACCTGTCTCTGGCAGCCCTCCACGATGATGAGCTTCTGCTGGGGGGAGGTTCTGGCGAAGACGATCTCCGTGTGGAAACGCAGGATGTCGTCCAGCTGCTCGGGGCTGAGGTCCTTCAGGTCTCCGCCGTGGACCACGCAGGCCTTGGCGTCCCTGGGGGGCGCGGCGAGGGCGAGGGCGGAAGACGTTACCCAACGGGACAGACGTGTCGCCGTCACACTCGTACATGTGTTGATTTGCTCAGACAAAACAAACGTAAACCGAAGGAGCACAAGAAGAGAGCCCTGAGGTGCACCAAATGCACTTTATTCTGTTCACACACCTGGGGTTGACTTCGTTGACTGGGATGTTCAGGCGGGCGGCGATGTCCTCGACGGTCTCGTTGCCCTCGGAGATGATGCCCACGCCCTTAGCGATGGCCTTGGCTGTGATTGGATGATCCCCGGTCACCATGATCACCTGCAGGGCGAAAATACGATTTCGAAAGGGGTTGCTGAATGTACGTCGCAATCACAAAAATGCCTAAAGTCTGCGATGAAACACGACAAACTCCGGGGCGGACCTTGATGCCGGCACTCCTGCATTTGCCCACGGCGTCCGGCACGGCGGCCCGGGGAGGGTCAATCATGGACATGAGACCCACGAAGCACAGGTTCTCCGTGGGGAAGTTCACCTCCTCCGTGTCGAAAGAGAAGTCCTTTGCAAACTGCTCGTCGGGGAGGTTGAAATGGCAGAAGCCTGGAGATGCGACGAGGAAGAGCAAGAGGTCTCGTTTTCAGACTGAACCACTGAAGCCTTTCCTCCGGGGGGGGGGGGGGGGGGGGGGGGGGGTGGGGTGGTCTCATGGGGCGGGTACATACCTCGATTCACGAGCGTGTATTTGCAACTGTGGCTAAAGTGCAGTAGTCAATGTGGTTGATCGTTATAAGACATAAAAGGACCGCTAGTTATCGACCTGATGGGTGGATGGGAACAGCCTAACCAAGCGGACTGAACCAACTGGTCGGCTCACACATCCATCATACACATCTGGGCGGGACAATCCCACGTGGGATGATTGGTTTCACTATAGGGTCGATTTTGGCAGCGTAACCGGATCCCCACATAACCCCTTACCCAGCACTCGCTCTCCCAGGCCCCCCAGCTCCAGGTAGGCATTCTGGAAGGACTCCTTCAGCTCCTCGTCCAGCGGCTGCTCCTTGCCCTGGATCAGGATGGTGGAGCAGCGGTCCAGGATCCTCTCGGGCGCGCCCTTCATGACCAGCAGGTGCTTGGTCTCGCCCGGCGTGGCGTTGTGATGGATGGAGAGCTACGGGGGGGGGGGGGGGGGGGGGGGGGGGGGACACAAAACACACACACCGAAGCCGACGTCAAGACTGAATGCGATACGCGAGCGATGCGGGGGCGCAAGGCGAAAACAAAATGGACTCCCGGTGTGACTTGTTGAAAAGGGGCGCCGTTAAGATCGCGGTCTTACAATAAGCATGATTTCAGTGAAAATACGAAAAGAAATGTTGGCCCGTTGACGTCGCTGCAGGGTTTGCCTTATCCGAACAGGAAACAGACAAGACGAATGACGGCAGGGTGTGACGGTTCTCCATTAAGAGGTCAATCGCGAGGTACACGTTGAAGAATGACGGCAAAACGCAATACGCTAGTCGACACAAATGACTACGCTGTAATGTCTTCGTAGGCGATGCCGGCGTTTTGATCGTGGAAGAGCAGAGCGGGTCACCAACGGGACACTGGTGACATGCCGCTTGATATTTTCCCGAGAAATTCATGGGACCTTTTGTACCGTTACATCATGAAACAAATGACTAATTAATTAATAATTACTAATTAATTAATAATTCCGCAGCTAAAACAAGCCTCTGTTCCCAACATGGCGCACCACGTTCCGTAACGTACCTGGTACTTGTTGGTGGAGTTGAACGGGATCTCGGCGATTTTGACATTTTTGTCCCTCATCTCGTTCACCGACCCGCAACACAGCTCGATGCACTTCAGCAGGGCGGACTCCGAGGCGTCTCCGGCCACGTCTCTCTGAGGGCGGACGAGTGAACCGTTAAATCCCATTCACCGCCGAGCAGACGCCGTTATGCACAGCGACCTGCAGGGAATCCAGATGCGTGTCGTTGGGAGCCGGTCGGGGGCTAGCCAGCTAGCTAACCAGACATTGGGATTCGACACGGTATCGTTGGGTTGGGGGTTGAACTCCCTAGGTACTCCTTCCCCTCATACACCCTAGCACACACACCCTTCAGTCACACACGCAGGTCAAGCTTCACCCTCCCCGAAGATGCAAGTGGCAGCAGTCCGTCAACAAGGCTTTATTTAAAGTGCGTACAATTCTACACCCATCAGTGCAACAACTGCACGACTTTGACATGCACTGGTGGGCTTTAACTGGATGTTACTGTATGTGTCATAAGGGGTTCCTACGGACCTTGTTTCCTGTTCATGCCACTGTTCATTGGATGAAAAGGAACACACAGAGACTGCAGGTTTGCCAACAGCCAATGAGTCATGTGACGCAAAAGCATAATCTCACCAGTTCACACACACTTGATTAAGATAGGGAACCAGGAGCCGCAGCTCCGGGGAATTCCCCCAGCCGAGGGGCCGCGCGTGTGTGTGTGTGTGTGTGTGTGTGTGTGTGTGTGTGTGTGTGTGTGTGTGTGTGTGTGTGTGTGTGTGTGTGTGTGTGTGTGTGTGTGTGTGTGTGTGTGTGTGTGTGTGTGTGTGTGTGTGTGTGTGTGTGTGTGTGTGTGTGTGTGTGTGTGTGTGTGCTCTGAGGAGATTGGTACACCTAACAAAACAACCTTGTTGCAGAGTGAACACCATGGCCCAGGCTTTGGTTAACGTTGCCCTTGGTGTATTATCGTTTATTTTCACAAAGGAAAGCAGCTTATATAAGGAGCCAAATGTTAACCAAACGCAACACATCCGTAAAAACAATTTCCCCAAATTAACCAGCATAATTATGAGTTCGGTATCACCAACTAATACAAGTATTCGTTGTATTAGTTAGTATTCAACTAGTATTCAACTAATCGTCCAACTAATTTATCTAGCTAGGAATAGTTAGCCAATTAGCTAATCCCCATTATTGCTAGTTGGCCGTTAAATATTGGCAGTTACAAGCTCAACTCGTTAGCCAACTCGTGGCCGGTTTACGTTACGAATTCAACCCACGTTAGAAGCCTTCTGAAGCTACCTTCAGGATGGCCACGTTGGACTGCTCCGCCAGGAACACGGCCCGGTTGCACAGCCCAGCGATCCTGGCTAGTGCAGCCCAGGAGGCGGAGCTCTTGTCGAAGGAGGTGCCGCTCTGGTTCTCGGTGGTGTCGGCCTCGTGGATCTGGTTGTCGAACCACATGTGGGCCACCGTCATGCGGTTCTGGGTCAGCGTGCCCGTCTTGTCGGAGCAGATGGTGGAGGTGGAGCCCAGGGTCTCCACGGCCTCCAGGTTCTTCACCAGGCAGTTCTTCTTGGCCATGCGCTTGGCGGTCAGCGTCAGACACACCTGGCGACGACAAAGCTCCACGTGAATCATCATATCAAAATTGTGCAAGTACGACCGTCGCTAATGTTCCGCTATTTTCCCCCGTCGCTAATGTTCCGCTACTTTCCACTACATGTTGGGATTTATCTCCGTCCTGTGTTACCAGTACCAGAGACAAAGCCAAGCTTGTAAGCGCTTCAGTTAGTTCGTTCATCACGCTAACCTAGGTTATGCTAACCTAGCATAACATTAGCATAACATAGCATCTCCACTCTGGTAAAAAGATACCATTCTACGGGGTGAATTCTGGGCCCTGGAGCTTAGCATAGCGCCACATACTCCACGTTTTAGGGACATCACCCACCGCCCCCCGCCCCCCCCGCTCCCTAAAGCTCGTACAGCTTTTAACGCCGCACTCACGGTGACGGTGGCCAGCAGCCCCTCGGGCACGTTGGCCACGATGATGCCGATGAGGAAGATGACGGCCTCCAGCCAGGAATACCCGAGGATGAGGGACAGGATGAAGAAGGACATGCCCAGGAACACGGCCACGCCCGTGATGATGTGGATGAAGTGCTCGATCTCGATGGAGATGGGCGTGCGGCCCACCTCCAGACCCGACGCCAGGGTGGCGATGCGGCCCATGACGGTGCGGTCGCCCGTGCTGATGACCACGCCGCGGGCTGTACCTGTGGTGGCGATCGGGGCGGCCATTTTGGTTTACTTAGCCTATTTCGTTATTTAGAATATAGAATTAGTCATTTAGAATATAGAATTAGTTATTTAGAATATAGAATAGATGGCCTTTATTTTAGGTCTGCAGACATGTTGATGGTCACCCTCAATGTGTTTCAAGACTAAATTAACACTTTAACATTAACATTTGTGTCTGAAGAATAAATAAACACATTTGTATTTATTTATTCTTTATTTTGGTCTGCAGAAATATTGAGGGAGACCCTGGTTTTTAAATCAAAACTGAAATATAAACATACAATTTAAATAGGTTACGCAATGTTTTTTGCTAACGTGTGCTTTCACTCTCCTAGCAGGTGATCCTCGCCTATGGAAACGAATCACTGCCAACTTGAATTTCAAAGAGGTGAATTAAAATGAAATACATTCAGAGGATCGTGTTTTCAAAGTACAATATTTCAAGGTTAGGAGTTCAAAAGGTGTTGACATTTACACATACAAAATTCAATGGGTTTTAAAATTGAAAACATTATGGCAGTATTTTGCTTCCAAACTTGCCTTCACTGTACAGAATGACCAGCTAATTACCTTAAAAATTATTATAAAAATGTGCGGTTAATAATATGTCTAATGTATTATTGCCTTTTATTACAAAAAGCTTTCTTGAACCAGAGCCAACCCTCTGCGCATTACATGAAAGAAAAAAACTTTCTAAAATAATAAAAACCGTTTCATGAATAATGAATGAAGTTCCCGCAATATCCTCCAAAATGACTGGGTGATTAAACTCACGATGAAAAATAAAACAAATGGAGCCTTTTCACCGTCGAGCTGTAACTTGTGAGTGTTATTCCTTCGTTAGCATATCGTCTACGACCCTCGGCGGCCATTTTGCGCCATTTCATTGCGATGTCTGCGGTTCTTGTCCGGGGTGGTTTCCTTCTCCTACCTTCAACACAGTTGGTGGAGAAGAAGGCGATGTTCCTGGTCTCCAGGGGGTTGTCGTTGGAGAAGTCCGGGGTCCGGGACTGGGGCTCAGACTCACCGGTCAGGGACGAGTTGTCCACCTGAGCCGACAGATAGTTCAACATCCATAATCAACTCAACGTCCATGATCAACTCACTAGCGCGCTAACGTGCGCAAAAAAACGCCTTTTAGCGAACCGGCCCGCGGTAGCAGTGACCATGCTACGTGTCATGGCCGCTGTCTTTCAGCCCACTCTCCTAACCCTTTTAAAAAAAACATCCATCCAGTCATGTTTCTGTTAGCTAGCTAGCTATAAGGGAAGCTATGCTGCTACGCTAGCTGTAGTCATTGGTTTCAATGGTAACCCCTTTAAGCAAACGACTGTAGTACCGCAGTCGATTTCCCGCCAAAACTACAGATCGATAAATCTTCCGAATAAAATGCAGTTTTGACCAGACGATGTCTGGATTACCTGCAGGTTCGCAGGAACGACAACAAACACCCCTCCCCCCACACACCTTGCAGCCGTGAGCGGAGATGATGCGCAGATCTGCGGGGATCCTGTCTCCACCTTTGACCTCCACCAGATCTCCCACCACCACCTCCTCGGCGTTGATGCAGCTCTTCTCTCCGTCGCGGACCACCAGGGCTTGCTGGGGGGATGACGGGGGGGGGGTCACAGAAGATCAGAGTCTCAAGGGAGGAATCCGGTGCAAGGGAGACGTTGTTCCTAAAAGAACCCGTTGAGGCCTTACCTGAGGAACCAGGTTCTTGAAGGAGTCCATGATCTTGGAGCTCTTGGCTTCTTGGTAGTAGGAGAAGCAGCCGGTGATGATGACCACAGCGGAAAGCACCACGCCCAGGTACAACTGATGGGAGGGATTAGGATCACTTCATTAGATCAATTAATCAATTAGATCAATTCATTCAACAATTTAAGCCAAGCTTTAATACAATTGATATATGATTTTGCGTCGCTAGTTTGGTGGTTGAGGTACACAGAATTCAAATAGAAATGTTCAGCAGGTCCTGCTCCTGAGCTACAGGGCGGCAGAGCGTGTTGTCCTGAGTTCACACACCATCCTGTGTTGCACTTTGTACGTCATTAATAAAAACACTCTTGACTTTAGAGTTGCATCTTTGCTATAGTGCATCGTTTTCCGTGCCTACAAAACGGTTTGATTTAAGTCCACCTGTGCCATTTCGGCTTCCATCGTGACGTCATTCAAATAACAGCAGTAAGAACCGAGCCATGAATTTAGAAACAAAAATCATACAGCTTTTCATTGAAAAGGGGGGGGTGGGGGGGGGGTTGTACTGACGTTGTCGTTGGCGGGTTCATCTTCCATGACGGCCTGGATTCCGTACGCCAGGAAGCAGAGGACGGCCCCTGTCCACAACAACATGGAGAAGCCGCCGAACATCTGGGAGGACGGGAAGCACAAGCGTTTGGTTCGACCGGGCGGCTTCCATATGCACGCACGCCAGGAAGGTCCCACTGGAAACCGTTTGCATGCGACTTTGGAAAATGGTTACGACGTCGCCCGTTTGATAATTGACGAGGTAAAAGGTTGAAAGCGAAGTAAAATCGAATACTATTCACACAATGATTTGTGTTGACTTGCAATATGGATTTCAATTAGAAGGCAAAGGCTCGCCCTATCTCGTTACAAACCCCAGGGGAAGTACAGTGGAGGATCACATTGCAGTCCCCTTAAGACAGGTGCACATGGCAGTCCCCTTAAGACAGGTGCACATGGCAGTCCCCTTAAGACAGGTGCACATCGCAGTCCCCTTAAGACAGGTGCACATCGCAGTCCCCTTAAGACAGGTGGCCCTAAGGCGCAGTCCCCTTAAGACAGGTGCACATGGCAGTCCCCTTAAGACAGGTGCACATCGCAGTCCCCTTAAGACAGGTGCACATCGCAGTCCCCTTAAGACAGGTGCACATGGCAGTCCCCTTAAGACAGGTGCACATCGCAGTCCCCTTAAGACAGGTGCACATCGCAGTCCCCTTAAGAAAGGTGCACATCGCAGTCCCCTTAAGACAGGTGCACATGGCAGTCCCCTTAAGACAGGTGCACATGGCAGTCCCCTTAAGACAGGTGCACATGGCAGTCCTCATTAAGACAAGAAAGAGGGATAGTGGCTGATCTTACCTGTTTGCAGAACTTGACCCACTCCGGGGTGGTTGGGGGAGGAGTGAGGGCGTTCGGGCCGTCACGAGCCAGATGCTCTGCTGCCTTGGCACTGGTCAGACCCTGAACACATAAACACAGAGAAGCTTTTCAGACTCCATCTGCGTCGGCTCGGTAATGCAATGCGTGGTGACGCAGACTCTTCGTACTTCCGCTCTAGTACCCTACTTTCATTTCCACTTTTGGAATCGGTTTTACAAACTTTTATTTTTCAAAAATGTTAATCGAAAAAAATGGGTAAAATCAAAATGGCGCAGAGTGTCTATCCTTCTAAACAACCAAGTCTGAGCAAGCACTGTACGCTCTGGGGACCCAACAGGTGGCGCGGCCGTGCCTTCCTGAAATATCTTGCCTTTTCTTGTGTGGAGGAAGGGTTCAAAGCACTCAGGCTAAATGCTAAGTTAACAACACCAGCAGGGAGTGGGAAGGTGGAGGAAGAGGAGGAAGAAGAGGAGGGAACAGGACGAGAAGCATCTGAAAACAGGGCAGTGGGGGGGATCTCAAGCCAGTGAATTATTAATGAATCCCTTCCCTCTATCCCTCTTCCCCTCTCCCCCTTCCTACACCATCTCCGACTCTCCCTCCCTCCCCCCTCCACCCCCTATCAACGGCGGTTTGGGGGGCTTAATTAACCATTCCTCTTGATCTGCCTTGCATGTCCAAGAGCGTATTTACATGGAGAGTGGAACCATCCGGAAGGGAGGCGAAATGGGGGAGATGGGGGAGGTGGCGGGCGCGGGGAAATCTGGCGCTGTTGATGTTTCTGTTTGCAGCCTCCATTTCGCACCCGCGCATATGCTGCTGGAGAACGGCTAACCCCTGCCCCAGACACGAGAAGGCAACAACATGCTGCCTAGATGAAACGGCCAAATTTCGCAGAACAAAAAAGAAGAACAAAAAAGAACAAAAAAGAACAAAAAGGAAACGGACGAAAATGCCAAAAGCTGGGGAGAGAAATGTATGCAGGGAAACACACAATGCACACGTCAGCGCTTACCCTACTGAGGTCTGTTCCGTATTTGCGGTTCAGCTCATCCAGGGTCAGCTTATGGTCGTCCTAGCAAGAGAGAGAGGAAGAGTTAGCGGTGTGCGGGCGTGCGTCGTGTCTAACGAGGGGTGACGGAAACCCCGGCCTTTGACCTTTTCCGTACGGAGCAGCCGTCGCCGCGCAACGGAGAGAGAGTGCAATGGTGAAAACAAGGAGCGACCGGAACGATGTCCGCCCGGACTTTACGTCCGGGAGTCCGACCCCCTTGATGGCTTCACGTTCCAGGCCCCATACACCACGTTGATCGCCATCTGTAGCGGTACTCAAAAAAGGTAACCAGGAGAACGACCCCGCTGTTGCCGTTGGAAACCGAATCTTAAATGGGACACCTGGTGTTTGATCATCCAAATGTTAAAAAGAGTGTCCTAGTCTTGGATTACTCCAAGACTCGACATCTGTTGCGCGTGTCGTTTCATATTCATGGGCTTATAAATATGGATTTCTTTTCTTTTCTTTCAAGGGTAATGTCTCGTGCTAGGTTGGCTTTGACCGCTTTCTGATTGAAAGCGCTTGGATGTGTTCAGGGCGCATTTGCAATTGAAACTGCGAACAGAACCAAAAGAACATAAGAGGCAGCCATTTTGTAACGCAGCTTCGTTGTGTCGTCGCAGTGTGTTTTCACGGCACAGAACGGGTACAAAACACAAACGACACCCGAGTCATAAATAGATCGACAATAGATCGACAATATTCCCAATCCCCGGATTGGTCGAGCAATACAGGAAGCGACTGACCATGTCCACTTCCTTCTTGAGCTCGTCCATATCCTTCTCCTTCTTCTTCCCCTTGGCTTTCTTCTTGCTGCACTGCTCGGAGGTGGCAGCCAGCTCATACTGCTCTCTTCCTTCCTGTGAAGACAGAAGGCCAACAGGAAGGAGTGTGAGAAAGTAAATAAAAAGGAAAATCGGGGAGGAAATAAATAAATAAATCGGAAACATTGGTTAGCGACCGGATGAGAAACAAGGGTTCAAAACGTTTTTCATTTGGAGTATAGATAAACGGAAATCACGTACACTGGTATGCAGAGGAAGTACGATAGCTAACTTAAATGCTACGGTTGAAATAATGTGTAATACCATTTACATTTGTTGTCGATTACAGACCCCAACGGTAACCCAAATGGACACGGTGTGAAATCCATTCGAGCAAATGGGTTAGCGTTCTTAAGTAAGTGGCAGAGCAAAGTTATCGATCAAGTTTAAGAATCACATTTGAATAGTTCGCCAGCCGAGACATGGGATCTTTGGCTTAAATGGGTTTATTATCTTGTGACACACACACACACACACACACACACACACACACACACACACACACACACACACACACACACACACACACACACACACACACACACACACACACACACACACACACACACACACACACACACACACACACACACAGGTTTCCGTTGTATGGACGGATAAACACGCCATCACAAGTAGTTTTCTGGCTAATCGCACTCAAGGAATGTGTTGTTGGGGGGGGGGGGGGGGCGAAGGTCAAACGGACGCCATTCTCAAACATGTTTCCTGCAGTAGGAGATTTTAGTTAATCCGAGATTTTCTTTTGTTGCCGCATTAGAAATATTCAAAATGGCGTTTTTGTGTTTGCGTTTCTTTTATTCTCACTTCTTTTCCCCCCAAAAAAGGCTCCACGGTGGGCCCTGCATTCATCATCACCAATTCAGCTGAAATATGATATAAGCATGTATGAATAAAAATGTACATACAAATAAAAATAAAAGAGCCTTGGTCCAGGTCTGAAGCGCATGTCAACGAGAGCTAAATCACGTTTAGACCCACAGGTTTGCCTCCGTGTCCATGATGCACACGTGGACCTAAACGTGCACGTAAACCACCATCTACGCACATCGTCATCGGAGAGCGCAACGCGAGCTGCCGCCAACGATTAGACGCTAGCGCTCACCTGTGAGTCAAGCACGGGTGGAGATGAGCAGCGTTTGTGTCGGCATGTTTGCGGAGCAGACAGGACAATGCAAGTCGTACGATTAGATTTAAGGTCTTCGGTCTTCTGTGTTTAATACAATGGGTGGCAATGGGTGGCAATGGGTGGCAATGGGTGGGTGGCACGGCATGGTTTGGAGCAGTGCAGGAGGTTCTGTTGCGGCGCCACGATGGTTTACAGTTGATTGAACGTCGCATGTTGACGCTGGTCCCTAGGTTGCCAGGTTGCGGCGAGAAAAAGGATGAATGGATGGAGAAAGAAAAAAAAAAGAGGGGTGAATAGAGATGTGAATGAAAGGGGGGGGGGGGGGGGGGCGGGGGGGGGGGGTACAGCAAGTGCCAAGGGATGGCAGGGGACAAACTGAAAGAACAAAGGAGAGCATAAAGAGAGAGGATAAAGGAGAGGATTGTTGGGCCAGCACATTTCACACACACACACACACACACACACACACACACACACACACACACACACACACACACACACACACACACACACACACACACACACACACACACACACACACACACACACACACACACACACACACACACACACACACACACACACACACACACACACACACACTCCAAGGCACTTTGCGGTGAATTTTGATGGATCAAGAAGCAGGTAGGGATTTGGAATATTGCTGAACGTGCCGACAGGTTCGACTGCGGACATTGGGGATCGAACCCAGTACCTTATGGCTGGAAGTCAGATCACATGATCCAGTGTAAAACCCTGGCCCCCCTTCCGGTTTGTAATAAACGTACATCCGTATGGATGTAAGATCAGAACGAGCCTGATCAATAAAACCTTTAGATATAAGGTTTGGAAAATAAAAGTCCTCTTCAGTAGACAGACTTCATCAGCTTGACTCCACAACTTGACTTCTTAGTTTCGGCTAACGAGTATTCTGCTAACGAGTCGACAGAAGATTTACTTCGGAAACTCAATTTTGTCCACCAGTTGCTCTCAATTTCCCTCAGCCGTCAAAACAGTGAATGTTAATGTTGAAATAATGAACAGTCAGCGTTCGGCGAAGCATTCATTTTGAGGTTTGTTCGCGTTCAACAAAGGGTGTTTACTTAATTCCATCCCATCAATGAGGCAGGCCTGGGTCCAGACGGAGTAAGCTATTGCTAGGGACACAGTCATTACTTAATATTGGTAGGGATGCATCGTTCCCATGCTATTCCCTCTCCTCCGACTGCAGAGTCCTTCAGCCAATCAGGCGTCTCCCCTCGTTAAAACAAATTTGACACCGGGGGAAACTCGAGTCTGCCAGCAGGATCCAGCGAGGGGGAGGGCAAGTGCATTGGAACGTAGCCCGCCGAAACGCGGGCACAGTGGGAACCCCTCCGCGGGTCGCCATGGCTACGTGCAACCTCACCAATAAGCCATGAAAAAAAAAAGAAAAAAGGAAGAGGAATTCTCAATGGGGAGAGAGGGAGAGAAACAGCAAAGCAGTGGAAGAGGCCTCTCGCTCCCCCCTCATAAAAGATCAGAAGAGTGATGGGTCAAGTGCCTGCATATCTTACAACCCCCTCCGCTCTCTCCCACACACACACACACACACACACACACACACACACACACACACACACACACACACACACACAGAGTTTCAAACTCACGAATTCCCATGAAAAGGCTTTCCCGGAGCTTGGATCTGGTGACACACACACACACACACAGCTACCAACGACACACACACACACAGTCTTTCCTGGAGCTTGGATCTGGTGACACACACACACACACACACACACACACACACACACACACACACACACACACACACACACACACACACACACACACACACACACACACACACACACACACACACACACACACACACACACACACACACACAGTCTTTCCTGGAGCTTGGATCTGGTGACACACTCACACACGAGCAGTTGTGTTACAGGGTCTTTCGACCGCTCCCCTCTCCCCCACCCTCCAAATACACCCCCCCCCCCCCCCCCCCCCCCCCCCCCCCCCCAGACTCTCTTTCTCACCCCTTCCCCATCGCCATTCAACTCTTGTTTAAATAGAGAAAAAGCGGTTTGTTGCTTCACTCACACACACACACACACACGGGGGGGGGGGGGGGTTGTTAACAGTCGGCCCATGTCCGGCAGCTCCCCGGCGGTCCGGAACATGGAACACAGAACTGCTGAACCGACCAATGGCTGCCAGCGCTTTTGTTTAGCTTGTTCACCACTTCCTGGACCGTGGCAGTTGAGCACACAAACACACGCACGCACACATATGGACACACATACGGACACACTACAGAGGCCACAATTTGGTATTCTACCCATTTGGTTGGGATTAACAAATGGCAAACTCTGTGTACTGGATGGATGTATCTAATTCTACTTTAACTCCCTGTCGTTCTGTAAAAAGTACGACAATGTATTTATTCAGAGTCTTTGGTTCGGGAAGAAATGTCTGGCGTTCTTTAAGTTCCCATAAAGAGAATACAAGACTCCCATTGTCATAACCTGCGGTTTGTTTTTTACAACCACGAAAACACAGCCAGGCTGCCAGTCAACAAACACCCGTGTGTAGCGCGATATCCGCAGGTGTGTCACTGCCGCTCGAAAAACACCAGGTGTGCCGCGCAAACGACCTACGCCATCCAATCAGGACGGCGGAACCGGGACACCGTTGAGGAAGAGCGTTTCATTGGTGGGCTGCAGAACGTCAGTAACATATCCCAGAATGCAGAGCGAACGAGGTGGACGAGTCAGAGAGCGATCCAAGAAGGCGTAACTCAAATGAAGGCTCATTCATTAAATCGGGTGTTTTCTAATGTCCTTCAAGTGCAGTTGAAGCAAACAATAGTGGATTGTGTACACGTTATACAAGACAATAGGAGATTATAACATACTATATTGTCCCTATATTGGGGGATGGAGTAAGAGTGAGATGGAGAGAACGAGGGAAAGTGAGACAGAGTGAGAGGGAGTGAATGTGCGACAGAATGAGAGGAAAAGCAGAGAGATGAAAAGAAAGATGAAAGAACGAGGGAAAGGGGAGTTAAATTAAGTAGGCTGGAAAGAGAAAAAAGGGGGGGGGAGGAGAAAAGGGAGGGAGGAAGAGAAAGCGAGGGGAACGATTGAAAGACACAAAGACCAACACAGACAGAGACAGAGGGAGGGGAGCGATGATAGAGCGTGAGAGATGTGGTGACAGTGAACGCGAGAGACAAAACAACAGAGTCCAGACACAGAGGGAGGGGGAAAGGGGGAGGGAGGGAGGGAGAGACGGGGGGAGGGAGGGAGAGACGGGGGGGAGGGAGAGACGGAGGGGAGGGAGAGACTATCCCCGAGAGGGACGAGAGGATGTCAGGTGTGTGTGTAAAAGAGATGAAGAGAGAGAGAGAGAGAGAAGGGGGTGGAGGAGAGGCAATCATTTATCAAGCCAATTGAAGAGAAGGGGGAGATGGAGAGAGAGAGAGAGAGGGGAGGGGTGGAGAAAGCACGTTAAAAAGAAAGCGATCTAGAGGGGGGAGGGAGATGGAATAAGAAGAGAGGTGAGAGAAAGATGAGGGAGGGATGGGGGGTGGAGAGATGCACACGAAGAATAACAAAAAGCGAGTGAGCAAAGGCAGAGACCAGCAGGAACGCAGAGGGGGAGATGGAGGGAGACAAAGCGAGAGGAAAGGAGGGGAAAGGGTGCAGATTCCACAGTGGAGAGGAGAGCTGATGAGACTATGAGAGAGCAGAAGAGGAGGAGGAGGAGGAGGAGGAGAGGAGGAGAAGAGGAGGAGAAGGAAGAGAGGAGAGATATATTCCAAAATGTGTGTCGTCAACTCATTACAAAACTATTCAAATTAGAAAGTCAAATTAACGTCAACTACTAAACTTTGGGTCCACCAACCATTTCTGTACATACAAGTAAAAGCTGTCGTATAAAACCCTTCAATGCAAATGTTCCGCATGCATTACAGACTTAACTATTCAATCATTCTCTGGTAGGGGTTTATACGGTTTTGATGGGTTGGGGGGGGGGGGGGGGGGGGGGGGGCTGTGATCTCGACCTCTTGACAGGTTTTCCCAGCTTAGGGCTTGAAATGGCGAAAGACCCACAGACTTAACGGTTGAAACGGATGAAGCAGATGCAGTTACGTAACAACCAGACACGAGGCACAGATTTCCTTTCCAAGTCGCAGGTTGTTGTTTTTTTGTTGCACGATAACCATTTAAAAAGCGACCATACCATGAGAGAGCTTTGTTTAAAACCCCTTTACACTAGAGACAACATTTGACCTGATAATGTGCTGCTGGTGGTAAGAGAGAGGTTAACGTTTTTTATCGTACGATGGAAAACTAGTTGATGGATTCAGCGCGCCCCCCCCCCCCCACACACACACACACCCCCCACCCCCACTCCCTCCACTAAATACAAAGTCCACCCCTTATGCAGAACAGTCTCCGGTTATTTTCTGGCGGAGGAAAAAAGTGCCAATGTAATTAGTTACTCTCCCAACTCCCTCTCTCTCTCTCATCCTCCCTCCCTTCCCTCTCTCTCTCTCACCATTCAGATGTTTTGGTTTTGGAAACCAAAGAAGCCTGCGGCACTAGAGAACAGTTTGGAGAGTGGTAGCGTTTTCTGTGGGAGGGGAGGAGAGCGAGAGAAAGGCAGAGAGAGAGAGAGAGAGAGAGAGAGAGAGAGAGAGAGAGAGAGAGAGAGAGAGAGAGAGAGAGAGAGAGAGAGTGGAGTAAGTAAGTGTGTGTGTGGGGGGGGGGAGTAGGAGAAAGGCATAGAGAGAGAGAGAGAGTGGATTGTGTGTGTGTGTGGGGGGGGGGGGGGGGGGGGGGGGGGGGGTAGTAAGAGAAGGTGGAGCGAGTGGGGGGCTGGGGCGAAACCACCAGCAGAGAGAAAGGAAGAAAAAAAATCACTGGTGAACACATTGGTTCACTACGCAGTTACACCAGATTCATCCATCTTCTCCATCATCAGCCGTTGCCATAGACGGCATCCGTAGCCTGATTATTGTTTCTATTTCAGGGCGGAACTGGGCGTGGCGACCCCCCACCCCCCCCCCCCCCCCCCCCCCCCCCCCCCCCCCCCCCCCCCCCCCCCCCCCCCCTCTGCTGTCATCGTCCACACGCAGAGCTCCATTCTCGATTGGAGAACAGCTTCTAGATGCGACAACGCTTCTCTGTTAAATGTGCGTTATCAAAGGCTCCTGTGTGTCTGAGCAAAAGCAGAATTGAGATCAGGGTTTGTTAGTTTTTTCTGGCCAAATAACAACACCTCATTATATCGGTTCTTTTCTTGTGTTCAGTCCCTGTGGGAGACGGGTCCAGCCGTCGTTCATGGTGACATTTCCTAAACATTAGCAACGAGTGCGGGCCAACGACAGTAACGTAAAAGGCACATTTCCCAATCTTTACGAAAAAGAATTATCCTAGGATTCAAAACATCGTGTTTTACGTTAAAAAAATTAAAGAAAAAAGAATCAAAACTGTTCAAACTATAGACTGTAGGCTACATCAAAAGACAAAACTACAAACATGAACGGAGCACAGAAGCCATGAACTTTTTTGCTAAGGACGGAAACGTCACGTTGCGCCCAACTTGAAGTTCTTTTAGACGTTATGGTCTGGGGTTTAAAACACGGAAGTCATCACACACACGCACACGCACACGCACACGGCATTTGAAAGAAAGGCGGTTGCTTTTTTTAGCTAGCGCGCACACACACACACACACACACACACACACACACACACACACACACACACACACACACACACACACACACACACACACACACACACACACACACACACACACACACACACACACACACACACACACACACACACACACACACACACACACACACACACACACACACACACACACACACACACACACACACACACACACACACACACACACTGCTTCCGAAACCACTTGTTTGAATAAAGTTACATTTAGTCAACCTCGGTCAATTAACGCAATAGTCGCTTGCAACATCACAATCAAACGTTGATTTTTAAGTTAGGAAAGAAAGGGGGGGTGGGGGGGGGGGGGGGGAACAAGAAAACTTACTCCTCTACCCATCTTTGTTGTCGATTGGTTCAAACTCTTGCCCGGCGAAGTAGAAACACGGAGAGGGAAAAGAAGAATTCCCCTTGGATACGGGCAGTTCGAAAAGTGAGTCTCTCTCTTTAGTTTTTTTTAAACAGCACCCCTGGTCGTGCCCTCTTTCTTTCCACACGCGTCACTCCTCCAGGACACACATCCGAGCTCACGAGCGGCGGCGGAGCCCCGATACTTATAGACGGCGTTTCTTCCCAAAGTGACGTGGGCAACGTTTGCCATGGTAACCCCGAGAAGGGGGCGGAGTCTCCTCATTATCGACTCTTTTTTTTCTCTCTTTTCCTCCTTTCCTTCCTTCGTTCGCTCGGGTTTTGTGTTGCGCCACGCAAACAGACTCACGCACGAAAGCGTGCGTGTGTGCGCGTGTGTGCGCGTGTGCGCGCCACCCACCCACCCTGCACCCATCGATGAGGACATTGTAGAGTAGGAGAAAGTTCACGTGTGTGCGTGTGTTGAATTGTACATTCAACATGCAGCAAGGAGATACGAAACAGAGATAGAGATGGAGATGGTCAAAAGCAGAAACAACTATTTTACAGTGGCACGGATTCTATTCTTCTAACAGATGAAAAAAAAAATGGCTGACCAAGAAGTGATTGAGAACTATTCTTTTTTTTATTTCAGGTTTTATCAGACAAAAACGATTCGCCCAACAGACAAGCACAAAGTAATCAGTATTGCATCACTGCAACGACCACACTTTGATCCAGGTCAGGTCTTTCAATAACCTGAAAGATGGCATTTTTCTTTAAGTACTCGCCTCTCTCTCTCGTTCTCTCGTTCTCTCTCTCTCTCTCTCTCTCTCTCTCTCTCTCTCTCTCTCTCTCTCTCTCTCTCTCTCTCTCTCTCTCTCTCTGAGTGGTTGAAGTGAATAGGGAGTTGGGGCTGTCTGGCTATGTATTCTAATGAGCCTCATCAGGGAGAGTGAGAGAGAGAGACACACAGAGAGAGAGCGAGAGAGAGAGAGACACAGAGAGAGAGCGAGAGAGAGCGAGAGAGAGAGAGACTAGTGCCAATTGAGACAAACGGAGAGATTTAGTGACAGAATGTTGCATTACAGGAAAGATTCTTTAATATTATCATTCACTCACTCTGTCCTTTACTCCCTCTCCTTCTATCTTTCTATCTTTCTGCTTGAATCACAGATGGACACACAGCAGGGAGCTTTCTCCCGGTGTGTGTGTGTGTGTGTGTGTGTGCGTGTGTGTGTGTGAGTGAGTGAGTGAGTGTGCATGTGTATGCGTGTGGATGTGTGTGTGTGTGTGCGAGAGAGAGAAAGTCGAGAGCTGTTGCCATGGCAACTGGCACGTTCAGAAGCCCTGCTTGTGAATGGATCGGGGGCAGGAGAATGTAACTCACTCTCTACACCTCCGTTTTCCTTCCGATTTGTACTGTCTTTGTCTCTCCCCCTCTCTATCTCCATGTCTCTCTCCCTTTCTCTCTCCCCCTCTCTCCCTGCCTCTCCCTCTCTCTTCTCTCTCCGCCTCTCCATCTCTCTCATTCCCACTCCCTTTTATGTCCTCCATCCTTCTTCTATCCATCCATCCATCCCCGTCTTCATTTCCCCTCCCTCCGTTTAATTGAATCGAGTTGGCCTTAGTAACAGGATACAGACAAACCATTATGATTTGTGTGTTGAACATTGGCAATACCAGAATCGAAAAACAATAATAACAAGGATTAACCTGGTCATCATTTAGATTCCCATTGGGATCTCATATATCCAGTCTCTCTCTCTCTCTCTCTCTCTCCCTCCCTCCTAGGGTCACCAGCAACATCAAACCCCTTCGTTTAGTTTCGATTGATTGGTACGGTCTGCATTCCTAACTGACCCGCAGGGGAGGAATAAGCACTATGATAGTCATATTTGATACTTTTTTTCACTGGGAACAAGTGCACACACATATCATTTAACATAGTTAAACTCTGAGAATGATGAAGACGCTCATCGTCAACCACAAAGTTAATCGACTCATTAAAACCCCTCATTTCTATCTCTATTCTGTCTTTCTATTCATCCCTTCATCTGTTTGATTGTCCCGCAAGTAATTCACTTACAATGAATTGCCTTTAACCAGTTTCAGATCCTCGTGTCTGCTAGCTGGCTAACACCCACACACACACACACACACACACACGATAATGTAAAACACATACACAGAGAGACAGAGAGCGAGAGAGACAGAGACAGAGAGAGAGAGACAGACAGAGACAGAGAGAGAGAGAGAGACAGCGAGAGAGAGAGACAGAGAGCGAGAGAGACAGAGAGAGAGAGACAGACAGAGACAGAGAGAGAGAGAGAGAGACAGCGAGAGAGAGAGACAGAGAGCGAGAGAGACAGAGAGAGAGAGAGAGACAGAGACAGAGAGAGACAGAGAGTGAGAGAGACAGAGACAGAGAGACAGAGACAGAGAGAGACCGAGAGACAGAATTAGTAATAGCCAGGGTAAACACAGGATAGCCATCTACTGGAGTGTCCTCCACTTCAACTGTGGGCCTCCTCATCACTCCACAGGTCAGCTCAATAGAGAGATGGCAATGCAAACAACACACACACACACACAGGCCCTTCAGATAGACACACAAACACATACGCAGGCCCTTCAGATAGACACACACACAAACACATACGCAGGTTTGAAAACAAATAGATATAAAAAATCCACTCCAAGGATACGCATGGATGAGTTTCCTCACGCACACAGAGACACACAAATAGACACACTCCTTGTGCAATCATAACCCACCGATGAGAGGTACTGCCGTAGATAATGACACACATCCAAAGTTCAGACTGGCTCAAATATTTTCAGTTGGTCATTAGCTATCTCGATTGCCATTGACCTTAGACTTTAGAGAATATAGATCTGTGTTTTGTTTTGCTTGGAAGTCTTTTAAATCCTAGTTTATAGAACGAAAAGACTATACAGGGGAAACATCCCAACGACGCTTTGTTTAAAATCGGTTTCAATCTTTGATGGGTCTTTTGAAGAGCATCTTTGCTCCGATTGGATTACTACCCAAAAAAAGAAGATCCAAGACCACAAAATCAATTCTCAAGAGGCGGGAAATATTAGAAGCAATACCGTTTTATTGTCAATAGCATTTACAAGAAAAATATGTTCTTCTTACATCTAAAACAGTATCGTCTTGTATGTGTGGGTGTGTGTGTTTGTGTGTGTGTGTGTGCGTGTGTGCTGCTGAATAACAGTTTAAACAGATATGTAACACAGCAGTAGTAAAAATAATGCAGCACTTGTTCTCCTCTTGACACTGCAAACGGTTGTGCTGACTTAGTAGTAGGTCTCCTGTTCCACCCAACCTAGAAACCAAACCAAATGAACCACAGTTAGCCACAGAGGTAGAAGGACATCATTTTTCGGAGGTTTTATTTTTTGCGTTTTCATGCACATATATTTCATTCATGCACGATATAGGAGTGCGAGTATGCGAGTTATGACGACGATAAGCAGAAATTAAGATATCGATGTTCGATGACGTAAGGAGTGATAGTGGCATAATGCCGTCGATTCAACTGGAGGACACTATGACAGTTGCGGCACTTTCGCTGTGGTCGGAGTTTACAAGGAATTCCGAAGTTTCGTAATTGATCCTACTAATCCCGGTTAGCGTGATCTCACTGACTGCTCGAGGCATTCAAGGCGTGCCAAACCCAGCATCCTGTTAGCGTGCGTCGTAGCAAATCTTACCTCCTGGGTCTCGTCTGAGGATGTATTTTCTAACTTCATCATAAATGAAGATGAGGAGGGAGTAGGGGAAGGCACAGAACCACCATGAAGGTCTGTGTGGAGAGCGAGGGAGAGGGAGGACAAAGAATGAATATACGATATATGAACACAAGAATGAGACGTTGGAAGAGATGGAATGGCCAGTGTGTGTGTGTGTGTGTGTGTGTGTGTGTGTGTGTGTGTGTGTGTGTGTGTGTGTGTGTGTGTGTGTGTGTGTGTGTGTGTGTGTGTGTGTGTGTGTGTGTGTGTGTGTGTGTGTGTGTGTGTGTGTGTGTGTGTGTGTGTGTGGTACTCACTTAAGGGGGTACATTCTGAGTGCTACGTCCATCCCAGGGCAGTAGGACAGGAAAACAGCCAGGGCTGTCTCCTCAAACAGTCCGAAGATAAGGATGCGGTTCCTATGGTAACCACATGCCACATGTCACAACGATGTACACAACATCCCAGTCACAGTATAGAAGTTCTACTACAGTCCTGACAATGCATATATACCACATGCATTGAATACAATAACACATAACATTAAAAACACAAATACAAAGTAAATGGTGGCACATCTCTGTAGTAGTGTGTGTCGTATTGTGTTCCCTGAAGCAGGCCCACTCACTTCATGCCCTGCTGTAAAATGCTGTTTTTCCTGGTCTTGCAGACGATCAGATCGGCCCACTGGACGACCACGATGCTGGTGAAGAACGCCGTGTGGCAGGTGAACTCCACGATCTTTCTGCGTTCGTATGTCTGGTTGGGATAAAAAAAGATTTACAGAAGAAACCTTTTGAATAATTTGAACAGTGCAAATATTCTCGTTTTGATTTGCTGCTGGTCTAGACTGTTTATTTTAAGTGCTGCTTCAGAGTTATTTTACCAGTAAACTGAATTAGCCAAGGGCCCTGTTATTACCATACATGCTACTGCAATGATAACGTAGCATTAGCATCAACTGTAGCGAAAACAACTGCCTTTCAAGGCTATGGTTAACATTACACTGAGCATAGACTGTAGCCCTTTTTCGACCTATTGCTAGCATAGCATAGCAACATAGCAGTTAGCATAGCAGTTAGTGCTACTCACCCATTGCTGTCCATAGCTGTCCTCCAGGTCATTGACCATTTTGTCGTCCCAGTAAATTCTGATGCCCAGTAGGTCCAATGGTAAGAAGCCGTTCTCAGCCAGGATCACAAAGTATGTAAAGAACCCAGCTACAGCCTGTATCATACCTGGCAAAGACGAAACAAACACATTGTTAATTCAATGACTTCATTTATACGTTATATTTTACACGTTCCATAAATCTATAAACACGATGTTTTTTATAAATTTTATACGAGCTGTAGATTAGAAACAAACTCAACTTGCATGTTCACATCCTGATAATATAACTGGTAATACTTGAATAAGAGTTTTTCATGTATTTTTCAGTGGACCCGCTGCAATACCCCAAATTACCACTGGGGGGAAACATGCCATTGGTCAGATTATCCTTTGGCTAACACACAATTAATAGATCATGTGAATGGCATCATGCATGGCCCACCGATGGAAATAACACAAGGTAGAGAGACGTAACTCTCACCTGGGTGAAACTGTTATTGGTTTACTCAACCAGAGGAAGACAGACTTAGTTAGTGCTCATTTGGGTAACTAGGGCTTGGAGCCGAGGAGAGACAGACTGCGTTGTTGTACTGGAGGTTGACAGAAGGAGACATTTACCAATTTGTCCGTAGGCCATGCTGATGAGCCTTTCGTTCACCAGTTTGTCTGTTTTGGGGTTTCTGGGCTGTCTCTTCATGATGTCACTCTCTGCTGCTTCATAGGCCAGGGAGATAGCAGGAACCTGGGGGGGGGGGGGGGCGAACGATAGTTAAATTGGGGGGGGGGGGGTCATAGTTCATAGTTCATGCCAGAAACATATACAAACACAAAGTGTGGATTGTATCTCAAGCGCCGCAGAAAAACGTCCTAGCACTACACATTTCCACAGAGACTGAAACGATGGTTATGGCTCAACCCCATTCAACCCTATGGAATGGGATTGTTATTCTCTGTACTGGTGGCTCAAAAGCTCACCATGTCGGTTCCCAGGTCGATGCAGAGGATGGTGACGGTGCCCAGTGGCAGGGGAATGTTGGCGATGATGAAGAAGAGGAAGGGGGAGATCTCCGGGATGTTGCTGGTCAGGGTGTAGGCGATGGACTTCTTCAGGTTGTCAAAGATCAGACGACCTGTGAATGGAGTCGAGGTGAAGTTCAGACCGGGCCGCGCGCACGCACTTGCGTTCTCTCAAATGAATGGTCAACGGACTGCATTTATAAAGCGCTTTTCTAATCACTCAAAGCGCTTTACAATTACCGCCTGACATTCACCCGTTCATTCACCCATTCACACAGCGACCGTCGGGGGGGGGGGGGGCAGTTAGGGTGCGGTGCCTTGCTCAGGGACACCTCGACACTCAGCTTAGGAGGAGGCGGGGAAATCGAACTAGCAACCTCCCGCTCTACCTCCTGAGCCACTGCCGCCACATTCACTAATTCATTCTGTTTATCTACAGCGAGACTCACCCTCTTCCACGCCGGTGACGATGGAGGCGAAGTTGTCGTCCAGAAGGATCATGTCGGCCGCCTGCTTGGAGACGTCGGATCCGGCGATCCCCATGGCAACGCCGATGTCGGCCTTCTTCAGGGCCGGAGAGTCGTTGACGCCGTCGCCCGTCACCGCCACGATGGCTCCCTGCCAGGAAAAAGATTTGAGACGGTCGTTTTTTTTTTGCCGCTTGGCCGACTCTCTGATCCGAGGCGACGAGATCGTTCAGAACGATGTCATCCTGAGCATTTTGCTCAAGGGTTGCTTACAGCAGGTAGCCTGTGAGCATTGGGATTCGAACCCGCTGGGCAACTCCTCATACTAGACGATTCGTCCCCCTCCACACCAGTGTTTCTCAACTGGTGGGTCGCGAGCCAGAAGCCTTAATGACCATGAGAACCTGTGGGTCCCAAGGTCTACGCTGTCCTCCCTGATGTGCAACATCAGGGCTAACAACATTAGCCAACAACCGTCTATCCCACGTTGGACCCTTCAGAAATAGTTTCTTGCGAATGAATGGCTACATCGCCAACAGTGATCCCAGGGGAAACCGATGAAGGGGAGTATATGAATGACGGTGCAAAGGCCGTGCACGTCGCACCACACGTGTCCGGGGGTCTCACCTGTCTCTGGCAGCCCTCCACGATGATGAGCTTCTGCTGGGGGGAGGTTCTGGCGAAGACGATCTCCGTGTGGAATCGCAGGATGTCGTCCAGCTGCTCGGCGGTCATGTCCTTCAGGTCTCCGCCGTGGATCACGCAGGCCTTGGCGTCCCTGGAGGGGAACCACGAAGCAAGCGGCAGGGTAAGACCCCGTCTGATGGGACTACGTTGACGAGTGTGTCGTTTTCTTCCCGTGATCGCCCGTGTGGAACCGAACCAACGCTGCGCTGGAGATTGTTTTGAGTTCAAACACGGATGGCATCGGAAAACAGCTTGATCGTTCTATAAGGGGACGAAATGACGTCATAACGGGGACGAAATGACGTCATAACGGGGACGAAATGACGTCATAACGGGGCGTCAGTGGCTCAGGAGGTAGAGCGGGTTGACTTGTAACCAGAGAGTCGCCGGTTCGATCCCCGGCTCCTCCCGAGCCGAGTGTCGAGGTGTTCCCCTGAGCGAGGCGACCTCACCCTAACTGCCCCTCCCGACGCGCTCGGCTGTCGCCTTGCGCGGCTGACACCGCCGTCGGTGTGTGTGAATGTGTGTGTGAACGGTTGCAAGTCGCTTTGGACAAAAGTGTCTGCTAAATGTAAATGATGTATAATGGAGTTCCCATTTACACACCCGGGGACAAAAACGTCAACGGAAGGAGCACAAGAAGAGAGCCCTGAGGTGCACCAAATGTACGGCTCTTTGTTCTGTTCTCACACCTGGGGTTCACTTCGGCGACTGGGACGTTCAGGCGGGCGGCGATGTCCTCGACGGTCTCGTTGCCCTCGGAGATGATGCCCACGCCCTTAGCGATGGCCTTGGCTGTGATTGGATGATCCCCGGTCACCATGATCACCTGAGGAGTAGAATGCGAGGTCAGTCTGCGGTTGCGACAGCGAGCAACGTCGGAATCCAGTAATTTTTTTGAATTATGTCTCCAGTAAAAAAATATATAAATCGATCGAGTATGGAAAAGTCTACATGTTTATAATGCTTTTTTCAATCCTGGTTTGCCAAAGGCCCTGAACAATTTGTTGTATCTCTCTATCTGTCTTTATCTCTTGTTTCTATATTGTAGCACTTAAAAGCAGTTGCTTTGCCTATTTTTGAAGTTGTATGCACTTAAATGAACCGTGCACTTTTTTGGGGGGGGGGGGTTATCTTCATCGCTCAACGCGTCAATCGCTTCGGACAAAAGCGTCTGCGCAACAAACCTAAATCAACGTTAACAATCAACCAAAAAAGCAAAACTCTCGCACAATGTGTCGCTTCGGACCAAGAGTGAACGAATCTCTTCTGTGAGGAGGAACCAAAGCAATCCACTAAATAAGACGCGTTACCTTGATGCCGGCACTCCTGCATTTGCCCACGGCGTCCGGCACGGCGGCCCGGGGGGGGTCAATCATGGACATGAGACCCACGAAGCACAGCTTCTCCGTGGGGAAGTTCACCTCCTCCGTGTCGAAAGAGAAGTCCTTTGCAAACTGCTCGTCAGGGAGGTTGTAATGGCAGAAGCCTGGATGTGGGGAAAAGCGTGTTTGTGTTGAGCTCTTCAGAAGTCAAAGCGCCGATTTTAAAAACAGGTTCAAAACCAAGCGTGTTGGGAATTTTGTTATTTTAAATTAATCGTAGTATTTATTATGGACTATCTAATTCCAACCAACAAGGTGACTTTCATAGGTCATTCAAGGTTCCTTTAACCACTGATTACAACTGGTGTCTAGACCATGAATTCATTAACATTTTAACAACTTTACAAGTTTTTTTTTAAAAGTTTCACTCGTCTATCAAAAACCACAGAGTCACATTACTATTCAATCGGATAAAGGTCATCGCTGGAGTGTGCCGCCGGTTCCTGTCGTTCTGCATCGAAACCCTAGGTGGCTGGTTTCAGGCTTACCCAGCACTCGCTCTCCCAGGCCCCCCAGCTCCTCGTAGGCATTCTGGAAGGACTCCTTCAGCTCCTCGTCCAGCGGCTGCTCCTTGCCCTGGATCAGGATGGTGGAGCAGCGGTCCAGGATCCTCTCGGGCGCGCCCTTCATGACCAGCAGGTGCTTGGTCTCGCCCGGCGTGGTGTTCTTGTGGATGGAGAGCTACGGGCGAGATGGAGAGAGGTGGTTGTTCTGTTTAGCAGATGGCCTTCTGGGAGTCGGTACCTACCGCAGCATCCGATCCAGAACAGACGGGTTACCGTTTCTAGGATGATGCATCATCTAGTATGTGACCGGGGTTGTAATTGAACTTATAAAATAACACCTTCCCTGACTCTCTCCATTGCCTGTGGGTTGATTTATATTCTATTTGAACTGGGCCGGTTTTGGCGGGAAAAGGAAGGAAGGGTGGATACAGGCAAAAGACGTCTCTTCTTTCAAAACCCTTTTTAATTTGTATATTTTATGTGCGTTGTAGCCACTCCCATTCTCTTTTTATAACCACAGGTATTCATGGTTATAACTAACACCAGTTTATGATTGTTACCGTCTCAAACACCAGGCTGCACTTCCCTTCACCTGACAGAAGGGGTCAGTAGTGAGAAGGAATCGCTGAGTCTTACCCGAGGTCCCTTCAAAGTTGAACACGGCACAAACAACTCCCAGGCAAATTCGGGTTGCCGGGCCGAAACAAAAAAGGTTACCTGGTACTTGTTGGTGGAGTTGAACGGGATCTCGGCGAGCTTGGCATATTTGTCCCTCATCTCGTTCACCGACCCGCAACACAGCTCGATGCACTTCAGCAGGGCGGACTCCGAGGCGTCTCCGGCCACGTCTCTCTGAGGGCGGACGAGTGAACCGTTAAATCCCATTCACCGCCGAGCAGACGCCGTTATGCACAGCGACCTGCAGGGAATCCAGATGCGTGTCGTTGGGAGCCGGTCGGGGGCTAGCCAGCTAGCTAACCAGACATTGGGATTCGACACGGTATCGTTGGGTGGGGTGGGGGGGGGGGGGGGGGGGGGGGGTTGAACTCCCTGGCGACTCCTTCCCCTCATACACCCTAGCGCACACACACACACTTCAGTCACACACGCAGGTCAAGCTTCACCCTCCCCGAAGATGCAAGTGGCAGCAGTCCGTCAACAAGGCTACGCCTCTCTGTTCGTTGACACGGAACACACAGACTTGGGAGTCAGTGGGACGTTCGCACGGAACTCACAAATTCACAGCTACACCCCGTTTCTCAACGGGGTGTAGCTGAGTCCTGCAAAGCACCGTAAAAGACGACAGAAGCAACACACACAAGCATAAAAGAAGCATCTTTAGCATAGCGTTTATTTCCTCATTAGTGAAGACGCTCTTGTCCATGTCCTTCATGAGCAGGCATCTTTCTCCACCTCCTAGAACATCAAACATGCTAACCACTAGACTAGACCGTCATGCCGTATCTTAAATTACATAATAATAAATAATAATACATCTCTTTCCCTCTCTCTCTCTCTGTCGTTTATGCTCAGAGAGCTCGTCCAATTTGGACAAGAATATGTGGGACCAATCCCTCTATTATGCCAACACCAAATGAGTCGCTTTTGTGCACATGCACACTTTATTGAACCAATCCATGAAACTAAACAAGAGAATAACTCCTCTTAATGAGAGGCGTCTGGTGTCAACGATTTATCGGCTGCACCCCGGGGGGGTGAACAGGAGCGGGTGGGTGTCGAGCCGTATCATGACGCGCGTGATGTACCCCTATCACCTGCCGCACTTGACAGATTGTGTGTGTGTGTGTGTGTGTGCCCTCTATTCATTATTATTTACCCAGCTGCGCTCCCTGAACCTATATCTCCTTTCAACGTTGAATCATTTAGAATCTTCTTTGTCGTCATTTCAAAAGGGGGCGAGGCAGAGCTGTGAAGCTTAGCGCCTTGTCGTAGCGCGGAACCACTAGCGGCCTCGCGGTTATTTGTTTGCTTTGGATTGAAAAAAAAAATTTTTTATAAAAAAGGGCCCACCTTCAGGATGGCCACGTTGGACTGCTCCGCCAGGAACACGGCCCGGTTGCACAGCCCAGCGATCCTGGCTAGTGCAGCCCAGGAGGCGGAGCTCCGGTCGAAGGAGGTGCCGCTCTGGTTCTCGGTGGTGTCGGCCTCGTGGATCTGGTTGTCGAACCACATGTGGGCCACCGTCATGCGGTTCTGGGTCAGGGTGCCCGTCTTGTCGGAGCAGATGGTGGAGGTGGAGCCCAGGGTCTCCACGGCCTCCAGGTTCTTCACCAGGCAGTTCTTCTTGGCCATGCGCTTGGCGGTCAGCGTCAGACACACCTGGCGACGGAAGAGTTAACGTTTAGCTAATGTCCGTTTTAAACGAAGATCTCCTGTCGCAACCCGGGTCTGAGTAAAAAAAAAAAAAAAACATTTACGGCATTTACAGTAGTCATTATTACGGTAATTTCAAATGACACTTTACACCATTTTACACCAAGTACTCATGCTAGCTAGTACGCAACACGCTGGCGAGGTGGAAGTTAGCAACAGGGTCGCATAGGAAATGAGCAAACGAAGCCACAACAAAAACCACCCGTTAAAAAAATATAAAACGAGCTCAGGCAGACGGGGCATGCACAAATTCCTTCTCCTCCTCCCCCCCCTCCCCCCCCCCCCTTCCCGGAGCGGGAAGAACAGGAACGCCGCACTCACGGTGACGGTGGCCAGCAGCCCCTCGGGCACGTTGGCCACGATGATGCCGATGAGGAAGATGACGGCCTCCAGCCAGCCATACCCGAGGATGAGGGACAGGATGAAGAAGGACACGCCCAGGAACACGGCCACGCCCGTGATGATGTGGATGAAGTGCTCGATCTCCTTGGCGATGGGGGTCTTGCCGCCGTCCAGGCTGGAGGCCAGGCAGGCGATGCGGCCCATGACGGTACGGTCCCCGGTGTTGATCACGATGCCGCGGGCGGTGCCTAGGCGACAGGAGAGAGAAGGCGAGGCCGTGATGGAGATCGAGGGGGGGGGGTGAACGTCTCGACTGTTCTCCTTGGGTCCCCTGCTTTTAACTCATCTCTAGGGGTAAAGACACCCCCCCCTTACGCACTTATTGTAGGTTCGTACGTCCTGCCACTTAAAAAGAGTACTTAGCATCGTGTAGCATCTTATGCTAGCTATCTTTGTTGTATACGGGGAACGGGTTAACCTAGCAACTCTAAGTGCTTGGCACTGGCTCTATGAACATCCTTACTGTACCGACAAGCGATATATTGTTATTTCTCTTTCTTCTGACAAATGTACTTATTGTAAGTCGCTTTGGATAAAAGCGTTAATGCTGAGTGCCCTAAATGTAAATGTAAATGTAGGGGTCCTTTTGCACCTAGCGGCCATCTTGGATCTGAACTGTGGCAGGGTGGGGGAACTGAAGACTGAATTCCGCATTCAGTTCCCTCCACCCTGCAAGATGGAACCAAGATGACCGCTTGGTGATTGAGGCCCATGGCCAGTCACAGCATAGGTCAGGTTAGGCATTTTAGGCTTATACAATAAAAGAAGCTAGTGGTTTAAAAATCCCAGACAGGAATTTGAGGGCTTGTTACTTTGACACTGGGGATCAAACCCACACCCTTCTGGCTGGGAGTTATACAACCGTGCCATGACTCAAAACGTAGTGCAAGATGAGACCAGCTGCATGTCACTGGAGGGCAAAATCTGTTGTAAGCCTTTGCCTAATGCCCCTAAGGTTTCTGGCTTTGTAGAAATGTACAATGTGCGCTTGTTTTCTTCTGAGTGGTTTATGTTCATGGGTCCGACTTTCGGGTTTGACTTTCATTGAGTGTTTTTCCCTTCGTTAGCATATCGTCCACGACCCTCGGCGGCCATTTTGCGCCATTTCATCGCGATGTCTGCGGTTCTTTTCCGGGGTGGTTTCCCTCTCCTACCTTCAACACAGTTGGTGGAGAAGAAGGCGATGTTCTTGGTCTCCAGGGGGTTGTCGTTGGAGAAGTCCGGGGTCCGGGACTGGGGCTCAGACTCACCGGTCAGGGACGAGTTGTCCACCTTTGCGGGGAAAAAAATAATGGAGACAAACAGAGACAGATATAAAGAAACAGAAACCAAAAATAGGTTTGCGTCGGGCTTATTCTCATCTCATTGCTCCGACAGCACGTGGAGATTTTGTGTGCAGGCATTCGCTAAGAGCGTTTCCAAAACAAATATTTCCGTTAAGATTAAGTAAATACATCTGTATTTGTATTTGAGTGAGTTGGTGCAGCAGTATTCTGCATTAGATAAAAGTAAAAAAAAAACAAAAAAACAAAGCCTTGCATCTTTCTAGATTCTCGAAAATATTTGTTGCAGTGTTTTTATGTTTCAATTGCTGTTACTGTCCATTACTTATGCTGTGACATCCACATTTCCTGTCCCCAATAAATAAACTGCATCACATCTTTTAATTTACCATAGCACTCTCACTCGCTCTAGTTCTGTCCCTCCCTCTCTCTCCCCCCTCCCTCTCTCTCACCGTCTCTCTCTCTGTCTCTCTCACTCTCTCTCTCTAGTTCTCTCTCTCCCTCCCACTGTCTCTCTCCCCCCTCCCTCCCTCTCTCTCTCTCTCTCCCCCTCCCTCTCTCACTCTCTAGTTCTCTCTCCCCCCTCCCTCCCTCTCACTCTCTCTAGTTCTCTCTCTCTCTTCTCCTCCCTCTCTTTCTTTCTCTCTTCCTCTCCCCCTCCCTCTCTCTGTCCCTCTCCCTCCATCAGTTTGGTACAAACCTTGCAGCCCTGAGCAGAGACGACACGCAGATCGGCGGGGATCCTGTCTCCACCTTTGACCTCCACCAGATCTCCCACCACCACTTCCTCCGCGTTGATGCAGTTCTTCTCTCCATCACGGATCACCAGTGCTTGCTGCGGGACGCCAAGAAGATTAGCATGTTAGTGTCAAGCTATTGAACTCAAAATGGCTAACATGTGTTGGCCTATTGTCAACAACAGGTGTAATACTAATATAACTGTCAACCAACAACAGTTATATCGATATCAATATTACTTATGCTTTGTATCAACAAATAATCAGCAATATATCAAATCAATAGGGTCGACCTTGGATTATATAGCTTTGCTGTCAATGCAACCCACTTTTAAACACGTAACACTTGTTAAACCTTCTTCAGTGCATTTATGAACTCAAAGTCAATGTTTGAAAGTGTGTAACTGCTTTTCATGGTCAAATGTGGGCATGCCAATGTACATAAAAATGCAGTATAATATCCCTCCTCGACCCAAAAATAGCGTTTATTAGCACTAACTATGCTCAGCTGTAGAAACTCACCCGTCGCACAAACGGGCCAGTTAGCATGCTATGACAGCAGCGTACGGCGTCCCAAGTCGCGTTTGGCAACGCCTCCCATTCACGTTGTATTCTCGCGAGCCCTTCATTTTGTATTCCCGCGATCCCTTGCCCCACGCGATATCGCGTCCAACACAAAGTGAATGGGCGGTGTTGCCAAACAAATGGGAGGGATATTGCACGTTAGCTAAGCTATAAGTATATGACCTAATGGTGCTCTTTAAAAGACAAACAACAACAACAACAACGACAAAAAACGAACAAACAAAAAACAGAGATTCAGCTGTGACGAGCAGAGGTAATGTCAGTGATGATAAACGTTAAGGGCAACTCTGTACACAACGCACACGTTAGGAATTCAAACCAACGTAAACTAGCCAGACTTAGCTGGCTAACGGTATAATAACAATAACATCAAAGTTTCATACAGACCCATAAAAACACTGAAGTCACTGACTATAGGCATAACGTTGTGTGTGTGTGTGTGTGTGTGTGTGTGTGTGTGTGTGTGTGTGTGTGTGTGTGTGTGTGTGTGTGTGTGTGTGTGTGTGTGTGTGTGCGTGTGCGTGTGTGTTTGAGAGAGAATTATTACATGTAGTCATTGTCACTTTGTGTCAAGTCTGTAAAACATTTTAGGTTGTATGGCCGAGATTAAAAGTAATTGACTGGTTCATCAACTAGGGTGCAAACGTGTACACTTGTTTTTCCCCCAGTGAGGTGATGAACCGGAGGTGGAAGGTGATGTACCTGAGGAACCATGTTCTTGAAGGAGTCCATGATCTTGGAGCTCTTGGCTTCTTGGTAGTAGGAGAAGCAGCCGGTGATGATGACCACGGCTGAAAGCACCACGCCCAGGTACAACTGATGGGAGGGATTTGGCTCACTTAATTAGATCAATTAATCAATTAGATCAATTCATTCAACTCCGCTCAATTTAACCCTAGCATTAATACATTTTGATATGTTTTGCGTCGCTAGTTTTAGTTTGTTGTGAAAACTCTGGGTCGCTTTCGCTGGAATTCATAGGAAAGTCTTACGTTGTCGTTGGCCGGTTCCTCTTCTGAGACGGCCTGGATTCCGTACGCCAGGAAGCAGAGGACAGCTCCAATCCACAGCAGCATGGAGAAACCTCCAAACAGCTGAGGGGAAAAAAAGCACAAACACAGCCAGGGTAAGAGGTCGTCGACATTTTCCGAACCCGTTATTTTTTCAAAGTCCGTTGTGTGTTCGTCATGTCCAAGAAACCAGACCCACAACCAGAGGACAGTCCCGGTGCGATACGAGAGATATGGGGTTACCCACATAGGTTGATGAAGGGTCCTTCGTACCTGTCTGCAGAACTTGACCCATTCTGGTGTGGTTGGGGGGGGCGTCAGGGAATTGGGCCCATCGCGGGCCAGAATCTCCTTGGCCCGGGCTACGGAGAGACCCTGTTCGGGGGGGGGGGGGGGGGGGGGTGAGGGGGAGAGAAGGAGGAGAAGGAGCAGCAATCAGTTAGTTTTTCTGTACTCAAACAGGGGTGAGGAAGGAGGAGGAGGAGCAGCAATCAGTTAGTTCTTCTGCACTCAAACAGGGGGGAGTGTTGGGGGGGAGGCGTAGGAGGAGGAGGAAGCAGTAATCAGTTAGTTCTTCTGCACTCAAACAGGGGGGTGTGTTGGGGGGAGGAGGAGGAGGAGGAGCAGCAATCAGTTACTTCTTCTGTACTCAAACAGGGGGGTGTGTTGGGGGGGAGGAGGAGGAGGAGGGGGAGGAGGAGCAGCAATCAGTTAATTCTTCTGAACTCAAACGGGGGAGTGTTGGGGGGGGGTGAGGAAGGAGGAGGAGGAGGAGCAGCAATCAGTTAGTTCTTCCGCACTCAAACGGGGGGGGGGGGGTGGGCGGGGGGGGGGGGGGGGGGTGTTGGACTCCCACGCCAAAAGGTACCGGGTTTGATGCCACATCACTAAGAAGCCCACCTCCACCTGACATAAAAGTGTCTTCCAATGACTAAACTGTCAATAGTAAACAATTTGAACGTAATTGAGTGTTTGTGCAGAGTGTCGTTCTCACTGGCCCAGTGAATAAGCCAGTGTGACGGATGGATAGATGGATGTTTGTCTACATTGGCAGGCTGTAATTTAGAGTTCACAAGGCGAATTATGCTAATCTTTAAATGAGGCATCTCCTTGTTTTGACAACACGGGGGAGGCAGTAGACAATGACGTGATTCTAAAAGTTTTTGGGAAAATGAAGGGGGAAAGCCTGAGATGTAAACAGGACGGGAAGACAGGAAGGTGGCTGTAATCTTTATTTACACATTCCTTCAGAACAGTTTGCACACTGCCAGGGCCGTGTGAGTTTCTCGCATGCGAGGACTAAAGGGATCTTTCCTTCTTTCTTTCCCAAATTCAGCGATGAATCCCACTTTACACACAACATGAACTTACTCGGTTTGTATCGGTTCCATATTTTCTGTGAAGTTCGTCCAAAGTCAACTTGTGATCATCCTAGGGAGGGGAAAGGGAGACAGGGAGAGAGATGGAAAGAGAGACATGCTGTCAGAGACATTACATAACATCAGGACAATCCCTCCACATTCAAGAAGTGCAGACAATGCATACTAATCTCTTACAAAATGGTCCAATGTCATTTCCAACAGGCAACGCTGTGAAATGCAACAAATAGTGTGTGTGTGTGTGTGTGTGGGGGGGGGGGGGTATTATGGATGCATGTCCTTTGATTGCGGAGCCGAGATTAGCGATCTTTATACATTCCAGTCGTGCGCGATGTAGGCCACTGATTAAGAGTTCTGGGCCAGCCATGAAAAGACTACACATCCCAGGGGACGTTTACAGCCACCGTTGTTACAGCGTGACTCATTTGGTTTCTCCTTCTGAGTCAAGCTGCAGCTACAGTTTGCACTTCAGGTCAAAGTTCAGGTTGCGTCGAGGTGTTGTTTCAAGTCTCGGAGAGAGAACGTTGCGAGTGTTTAAACTCTCAGATGGTTCGACTTGTGGGTTCGGACCTTTTTTGGGCGAGGAAAGCTGGGCGGAAGAAAGGGATTTTAAATTACATTTTATTGTCCGTTTCGTTCAAAGTTCAACAGTCTTCCTGAGCTGCGGCCAGAAGCCAGAGTATAGATAAGTGAATCCTCTTCCACTGGCCCTCATCAGATGATAAGAAGCTCTGCTTCTAACTACATGGAATATTACTGGTTAATAATTAAGAAAGTCCTTGAGGATGGTCCAAGTTTCAGCCCTTCATTTGATGATGGAAAAACATGTCCAAAAAGTCTTTAATGAAAATAGATTTCCAAAATACCTCTAAATACTCGATTCAAGTAAAGTTTTATCCCTAAGAAACTCTTAAAATACACACACAACACACTCCACATCGTTAAACAACAGTTGGTGTTTAATGGTGTATCCCTACTGTCGACCTTTGACCCCTCGTGAACAGCCTTGAAATATATGGAATGAAACAATTAAAGTACAACCACTGGCAAACCATTAGCCACCCCGTCAAAGTTAATAGGGCACTATCTTTCACTGCTGTTTTTTTCGGACTTTGACACACTTTGTACAAATCGCTAAGCCGCCATTCAGTTGCCATGACAGCAAAGTCTAACACTTTTGTCCTTGGCCGGACTTTGATGTTCCTGTGCTACGATTGCGCAATAATGGTTAACATGTCAACCGTATAGTCGCCCCGCTCGAGTGAAACCAGCACTGCTAGCGTGTCACTAACCTGCTAGTTTTATGCTAACACGCTAGTTTTGCCCAAACATGCTATATATTTTCTTTACTACAATTGTGTATACATATGTAGCGTTTTTTTTACATTTACATCAGGTAAAAATGAACAGTTGCACGCCCAAATGTGTAATTTTTATGGCGACGAGAGGACTTTGAAATGGCATGCACAGTAGTGTTTAGGGCAGTAACCATTAATGTTCAACCTTTATAACCGAATGATAAAACTGGCCACCGGTCTGATGGCCTATACATTAAACACGAGTCACTAAGTCCTTTCTATCACTTCACACACCTTTCTCTCTCTCTCTCTCTCTCTCTCTCTCTCTCTCTCTCTCTCTCTCTCTCTCTCTCTCTCTCTCTCTCTCTCTCTCTCTCTCTCTCTCTCTCTCTCTCTCTCTCTCTCTCTCTCTCTGTGTCTCTGTCTCTGTCTCTCTCTTACTCCCTCTCTCTCTTTCTCACTCCCCCTCTCTCTCTCTCACTTCCCCTCCCCTCTCTCTTTCACTCCCCCTCTCTCTCTCTCATTCCTCCTCCCTCTCTCTCTCTCTCACTCCCTTTCTCACTCCCCCTCCCTCTCTCTCTCTCACTCCCCCTCTCTTACTCCCCCTCTCTCTCTCTCCCTCTCTCTCCCTCTCTCTCTAACCTGTGGACTGATGGTTTTCTATGAGGGAAAAACGAGTTTAAAAAACAACAGGCCTTGCTTGGAAAACCGGTTTTTGTGGAAGCGGGGGGGGGGGGGGGGGGGGGGGGCAGGGGGAGGTGGTGTCTATCCTGCTCTTCAAAACAGCTACAGCTACTTCCAATGTGCCCTTGAGCACAGGGGAGGATGTGCAGTTGTGTGTTGCTCGTTATAACAATAGAAGCAATAATGTCAGCGGTTAACTACGGCTCAAGTCACAGCAGTCATATTACTGTGGACCTGTGTTTGTTATGGGATGATTCAAAGCACTTGTGGAAGGCACCTGCCAGTGACTGAACACTGTAGGGAAAAACAAGCTTACCTTTGGGCATCTAATGGGTGTAGTATTTACCCCTAAATAAATAGACCTGTCTGACGTCCGATGTGCATCTATCGCTTGTATTTCAAAGCCGAGGGTGGCTTTGCGAAGGACAAGCAGTTGTCAGTTGATCAACGAGTAGGCGGTTCAACAAGTGGACCGCGATTTAGAAAAAGCAAGTTTACGTTATTCCGGTTACACAAATGAAAGGCGTAACATTGAACCATCCGGGGTGAACCATCTCAATGACACTGCGGGAGTTTGAAATCAGTTAAAGTATAATTTAGTTGGATAATAAAACAAACGGAAGATACTTCCTCCAATTATTTTATATTTCCACGCCGATTTTCCACTGCGACAAATCCACTTCGTCAACCAATCCTTCAATCAACCTTGAGATTACCAAAGGTGATCGAGGACACTGTGCAAATCTCCATGACCTTGGCCAATGACCTTGGTCAGTGACACATCGTGGATCGCGCCGAATGACCTTCCTCCGAGATGACCCTTCTCGGTTCCCTTGCTCCTTAAACCGCGCAACAGACACAGACCTTCGACTTCCCCACAGCTTTATTAACAATCGAAGCCCTGACAATCTGCACCACTAAAGCAGTTGAACACCACGCCGCTTGTGCTTTCACATTCAAATGGCCTGTCCCCAGTCTGTGCCGCACGCTTTGCCTATTCACAGACGCACCGCGCTTCCTGGAAATCGAACCTGAGCGATACGCTGAACGAGCTAAAACACTTGCCGAAGCCGTCGTCATGAAATCGAAACCCCTAGACCTTTGGCGAATGGGCTCCGGCCGTCATCTTTTCGGTGCTAACCCGTGGAATGTCTTGTTTGTCCTTGAGGAGCCCCGGCCACTTAGACACACACACACACACACACACACACACTACCCGCTCTGTTCATGCCCTGCGCGTCCTGACTGCCCCACCCAAACGTTTTGACTCTCATTTCCATACGCGTGGCCCCCCCAGCTTTGACCGCTGCCGCAAGACACCGACTCCACCAAGGAGTTCAGAGAGAGAGAGAGAGAGAGAGAGAGAGAGAGAGAGAGAGAGAGAGAGAGAGAGAGAGAGAGAGAGAGAGAGAGAGAGAGAGAGAGAGAGAGAGAGAGAGAGAGAGAGAGAGAGAGAGAGAGAGAGAGAGAGAGAGAGAGAGAGAGAGTTAACCTTTTCATCTACCATCCACACAGCGTACATTTTACGCTAAGCCCAGTAATTGCCGGTTAGCGCCATTACGCTTACCATGTGACGTAGCGATCACACGGCTGGCGCTAAAGTGAATAATAAGCATGCTGTGGGGGGTTTCTCTGCTGTAAAGTCACCCCCGTTGCTCTGATTACTGTAATCGAAAGCCAAACGTTCACCGTGCAATTGGACAAAATCCTCATCAAACGTCATCTAAGCATCTCTCTGCACTTCAGTACATAGACTTGAGGAAGGCAGCAAAAAAAAACCTGACAAATCAATCGGATATCATCTTATGAATATCGTATGACCTTAAACACCAAACAGAGCGGGAATACTTTGTGACTCAACCATACAGGAAATCTTTCATCATCCTCCGTTGATAAGCAATGTCGACAGCGCTTACACGAGCCCTCATCCTTCTGTCGTCGTCCCCCCCCCGCGCACATGTGCGTGAGTGTGGGTGCGTTAGCAAACCCCCAAAACTCACCAGGTCCACCTCCTTCTTAAGGTCGTCCATGTCCCTCTTCTGTTTCTCCTTCCGCTGCTTTTTGCTGGTCTTGACATCTTTTTCGGATGTGGCCGCCAACTTATAATCCTCCTT
>JACYXH010000016.1:100000-110000 GCA_026745465.1 Lota lota | reverse complement strand
AAACACTGTGTCACTGCGCGGCGGGTATGACCACAACCACCTACTCGCCGGTTCAGCGTGTCCTCCAAACGCTAACTCGTGTGCTCTGGTCCATCGATTCAACCCCCCCCCCCCCCCCCCCCCCCCCCCCCCCCCCCCCCCCCCCCCCCCCCCCCCCCCCCCCCCCCCCCCCCCCCCCCCCCCCCCCCCCCGGGCACGGTCAGGAGCCGGGAGAACTCCAGTGTGTAATGAAGCTGGAGTGTCCGTTGGGTTTTCATAGCTGTCACGCCTCAACAACGGGTTCAGACACTGATTGACAGCGAGCGGGCGAGATGCAGTCACAGACAGCAGCAGCAGCAGAGAGAGAGAGAGAGAGAGAGAGAGAGAGAGAGAGAGAGAGAGAGAGAGAGAGAGAGAGAGAGAGAGAGAGAGAGAGAGAGAGAGAGAGAGAGAGAGAGAGAGAGAGAGAGAGAGAGAGAGAGAGAGAGAGAGAGAGAGAGAGAGAGAGAGAGAGAGAGAGAGGAGAGAGAGAGAGAGAGTGAGTTAACCTTTTCATCTACCGTCCACATGGCGTACATTTTACGCTAAGCCCAGTAATTGCCGGTTAGCGCTTACCATGTGACGTAGCGATCACACGGCTGGCGCTAAAGTGAATAATAAGCATGCTGTGGGGGGTTTCTCTGCTGTAAAGTCACCCCCGTTGATGCTCTGAGAGAGAGAGAGAGAAAGAGAGAGAATGGGGTTGACTTGTGCATAGAGTGATAATACATAGAGGTATAATTCATAGAGTTCTAATACGTTATCATACAAAGAGTGATAATACATAGAGGTCTAATTCATAGAGTTCTAATACGTTATCATACAAAGAGTTATAATACATAGAGGTATAATTCATAGAGTTCTAATACGTTATCATACAAAGAGTTATAATACATAGAGGTCTAATTCATAGAGTTCTAATACGTTATCATACATAAATACATACATCAACCATAATGTTCAAAGTAAGATAGGCCGTCCTGGCTGCCTGCACACAGTGCGAGACGGTTGCTATGCAACGCGCACGTTAGCAGCTTACATATTCATTTTTCTCATCACATTCTGGTGTTATATTGATTTCAATATTTGGCTATTTATTAACGTTTGCTTTGTATGTTTGCCATTTAATGTGCAACCAGTGCACAGGTCCAGCGTCAGCAGGAGGGCTTTGGAAACTGCTTGTCGGCTTGCGTTTCTTCTTAGGTGGAGGGGGTGTTGCTTGGGGGTGGAGGGGGTGTTGCTTGGGGGTGGAGGGGGTGTTGCTTGGGGTGGAGGGGGTGTTGCTTGGGGGTGGAGGGGGTGTTGCTTGGGGTGGAGGGGGTGTTGCTTGGGGGTGGAGGGGGTGTTGCTAGGGGGTGGAGGGGGTGTTGCTTGGGGTGGAGGGGGTGTTGCTTGGGGGTGGAGGGGGTGTTGCTTGGGGGGGAGGGGGTGTTGCTTGGGGTGGAGGGGGTGTTGCTTGGGGTGGAGGGGGTGTTGCTTGGGATAGATAGATAGAAAAGAGTGACTTTTAAAATCATTGTTTCGTACATTTATGTATTTGTATTTATTCATTACTGTGGTGTAACATTTAAGGAGTATGCATTCATGTAAGACACAGGGGTGTGTGTTACAGCGTGGGGATATACCGCATCCTTTGGAATTTAAAATGGAAAGGGCTTCAAATCTGACGTGGTACAGGAGTTAAGTCTTTTAAGGTTCAGTCTCCTGTTCTCCACTTGCTGTGAGCTCTTGAGTGTCTGTCACACCTAGCTTGGAGCGTTGCTAAACCAGCACTCTCCGATGTCATTGTATTGCCATGATGCATTCGTAGGACGCGAACACACACACACACACACACACACACACACACACACACACCTCTCTACATTTTCTGTTGAAACCAAGGGGTTAAAAAACGGATGTCAGACAGCAGATTCATATTCCATGTGACCTTTCTGCTGTAGAAAAGAGAGGAGGTGACGAGATACAGTATTTATGTGTGGAAGATACACACAAAGGGATTTGGTTGCAACCTTCGTGTGTATCTTCCACCGTCAGCGCAGGGAACACTCCTCCTGAATCTTGGACTCTTGTGCTTCCTCTGCAGAAGTTCCCGGAAAGAGTCACATTGTTTCTCCTCGTCGCGCCTCATGTTCGTTCTTTTGGCGCTAGATGGAGAGAACATAGACACAGAGGAAACAGTGAAGGATGGAAAGAAAAGAATGAGGGAGGGAGGGAAGGAGAGAGAGAGGGAGAGGGAGGGAGGGAGAGAGAGAGAGAGAGAGAGAGAGAGAGAGAGAGAGAGAGAGAGAGAGAGAGAGAGAGAGAGAGAGAGAGAGAGAGAGAGAGAGAGAGAGAGAGAGAGAGAGAGAGAGAGGAGGGCGGGAGAGGGAGAGGGAGAGGGAGAGGGAGAGAGGGAGAGAGAGACTGTGGGCATCACCAGGCTGTGTCCAGACCTTTGGCAACGTTAACAAAGAGCTACTGTCGCCGTAACACACACGCACACACACAAATGTGTGCACGCATAACACACACACACACACAAATGTGTGCACGCATAACACACACACACACACACAAATGTGTGCACGCATAACACACACACACACAAATGTGCACACACACATTCACGACACAGACACGTACACGCACAACCCACGTGAACATAAACCCACATGCTAGTCCCTCACCGGCACACATTTCAACACAAAATAACGCATTCTTCCAAACAATTAGTTATTTCTTTTGTTGAAATTCCTCTCAATGAAAAAGCCCCCATGGCGCCCGTCATGTGCTGTATTCAGACTAGCTTTGCGTTTTGCACTGGGTTCAGATTATTGACACCCTGTTCATCCAACCTACACACACATTCAATCATGCTAGCGTGATGCTAGCATGCTAGCATGCACGCTATGCTAGCTAGCGAAGCAAAACCCCGTTTGAAATTAGCCGTGAGGACTATGGTGTGAAGCGGTTTTCAAAGCAACAAATTCATTTAACGTGAACAATTGAAGGAATAAAATGCTGTTATTTCATTGACTCTGGACGCACGCTGCTTGACAGATTGGTTCGCAGGAGTTTACGTGTACGTGAACCCCCCCCCTGTTTCGGCGCAAATTCAAACACTGACATAAAAAAAGTGTTCTGGGCTGAGAGTTCTTGGAGGAGGGTTGGGGTTATCCCCATGGTTACCACCCACAACACCTTTGTGATAATCAATCCCATGCCGTCATTAGGAATGAGCGTTACAATGAGCGATGTCGTCTGTGAAACGCGACCACACACTGCAGCGTTTTACTGCAGGCGTCGGGGAAGCTAAACCCTCGCTCGGACGTTGCCGTCAACATCGACCGCTGCCCGGACCCTCCCCCCCCCACCCGGACCGCCTGCTCCACAAATCCAGGGTCACCTTGGCGTTAGCTTACACCCTCGCCATCGCTGTCCCTTCGTCGTAACGTCAAAGGGGCCCTTTTGGGGTTTGAGTTCAGATTTGTTTTAACCTGTTGTCTCAAAAACAGGGACAACGATTATTATTTTGAAGATGAAGTCGTAAAACCGCATAAAAATAAAAAAAGATGCACTGCCCCTTTAAAAACAACCTTTGTCGGACGAAGTTCCACAGATGTTTGGCCAGGAAGGCCAGAACAACAGCTTCCCGGCGAAGAAACGGTTATTTAGACGTGAATACGTTCCCAGTTTTGGGCAGCTTTCCCATTTTTTCTACCAAATGTGTTTTCCTATCCTCTAAGAGATATCTGTCTATCTGAAGACAATCCCGTTTTTATCTAGTGGCTTTCTTAGAATGATTGTGCCTGACACGCATATGCACGCACAAACACACACACACACACACACAAACACAAACACACACACACAAACGCTCAAACTCACCCACAGGCATCATACGTTCACATCTATCACAAAATAATACCGTTTCCTGGGTGATACAAAGTTCAAAATAACTTTTCACAAGAGTGCCAAGTTCCACAAGACAAGTTTCGCTTGTTGCTAAGCAACATTGGAAGCTATGACTGGCACCGCCCACATGGATCTACTCAGGCCTTCTAGCCTGAGTACAGATGTAGTACACCTGTAGAGTACACCTGTAGATTACACCTGTGGAGTACACATGTATTATACCTGTAGAACACACCCGTAGAGTACACCTGTAAAGTACACCTGTAGAACACACCTGTAGAGTACACCTGTAGAACAACACCTGTAGAGTACACCTGTAGAACAACACCTGTAGAGTACACCTGTAGAACAACACCTGTAGAGTACACCTGTAGAACACACCTGTACAGTGGATCTGTGTAGTAGAAATGTAGAATACACCTGTAGTGCACACCTGTATAGGACATCTGCGTTCAACGTTACACTGTGACATCCTGCTGTAACACCAGCCTGAAAGAAATGACGCTCAACGAAGAAAATGAATCATTGTATTGTCGGTAACTCACTGCATACCAGTACTGGTCCACACAGCGCGGCCTGGGTGGGGCCATTTCCTAATGCATTGCAACAGTCAGGCCAAGTGCCTTGCATTTGTACAGCCCTCAGTCACAGGCTGGACACATTGTATGACACCCTGACCCTCTGAAAGGCTAGGAAAGACCCCAGGAGCGAAGGACCCTTGATAAGGGACTCAGAAGAGGGGAACCCTCCTCCCAGGGATGGTTAGGAGTGCAATAGGGGCCAAAATAATTGGCAAACAAAGCATAAATTAAGGTTAAGAAGGGTGAACGTGCTCCACCCCGTACTGAATATTTGGGTGGTGGGATTGATGGGACCAGGGTGGTGTTTATCTTTACTCAAGTCATTGTCTGTGTGTCTATCTGTGTGTGTATGTGTGTGTGTGTGTGTGTGTGTGTGTGTGTGTGTGTGTGTGTGTGTGTGTGTGTGTGTGGGTGTGTCTGCAGATTGCATGTACACACACCTAGATGAAATGTGTTACTCAATGCGGGGGGAGGGGGGTGTGTGTGTGTGCGTGTACACACATCGTTTTGTGGTACACACACATCCACACTGTCCACTAGGATGATCAGTGCAGGGAGAGTACACATGATCTCAGACAATGTCATCGTGGTGAATGAGTTGCTTTGCTCAAGGGCAGCACCGCGAGATCAGCACAGGATCGAACCAGCGCATTCCACGACCCGATCGACCTTCTCCCCATGTATGTAGAAATAACTTGGTGACGCTTCACAATAAGGGTACAATCACTGACCGTTAATTAACATTAGTTAATGCAGTAAGAAGCGTTGACTAATTGTATTCATTCATACATTAATATATTGGTTAATATGAACACTATTAGTAAAGTATTACTAGACCATATGTTAACTGTTAATTAACTGTTGTTAGTTAATGCTTATTATTGCATCCACTAATGTTAATTAATGGTTAATTATTTTACCCTTATTGTGAAGTGTTAACAATAACTAAAAAAATGCAACTGTCTGTTGAAATAATAAGCATTAGCATTATTTTCTTAACTGCTCATTTGGGAAGGTTTGAGTCGGGATTTCAAATTAAAAGCGTATGAGGTTTGAGCACTTGAAGAGAACAACCTGGGTTTTAGCAACCATGGCATTTATTGTGAAGTAGTAAGTTAGAGAGAGAGAGAGAGAGAGAGAGAGAGAGAGAGAGAGGGGAGGGAGGGAGGGAGGGAGGGAGGGAGGGAGGGAGGGAGGAGGGAGGGAGGGAGGGAGAGAGAGAGAGAGAGAGAGAGAGAGAGAGAGAGAGAGAGAGAGAGAGAGAGAGAGAGAGAGAGAGAGAGAGAGAGAGAGAGAGAGAGAGAGAGAGAGAGAGAGAGAGAGAGAGAGAGAGAGAGGAGAGAGAGAGAGGAGAGAGAGAGAGAGAGAGAGAGAGATCAACTTCAGAACAACGGGTAGAGTGAAAGCCAGACAAAGACAGGAAGAGAGTGAGAGATCGAGAGATAGGGAGAGGCAGAGCGACAGAGGGGAGGCGAAGGTCATTTGGAAGATTATTCATTTGACAGGAAATGCATCTACATTGTGTTGACCTCAAACAAATGATTTAAAATTCAAGTAGAAAGACCAAGAAAGAAAGATCGATTGGAGATGTAATGTCAAAGCAGCGAAAGATAGATAAAGTATATAAACTATGAAGGACAGAAAAATACGAGGTAATCGTTTCATTCAACTGGTTCAAAGGCGCACGTAGAAAACACTTTGATTATTTTGTTTACAATTCATTATGTTATTAATCTGGAAATATCCCTTCATCGCAAATCATTACAATTTCAACGAGAGAGAGAGAGAGAGAGAGAGAGAGAGAGAGAGAGAGAGAGAGAGAGAGAGAGAGAGAGAGAGAGAGAGAGAGAGAGAGAGAGAGAGAGAGAGAGAGAGAGAGAGAGAGAGAGAGAGAGAGAGAGAGAGAGAGAGAGTTTGTCAGTGACTCAATGAGAGAAAGGGAGGATGGGGGGGGGCTGAGGAATGAGGAAGGAGCGAGCTCAGCAGGGGAGGAGATAAGGGGAGGAGGTGTCTCCTTACACCAGGCCACGGATGGCGGCCATGTTGGTTGTCCTTGAGAAGGACCTTGTCTGCCGTAACAGACCATCTCCTTGTCCTTCGTCTCCCCCTTCGTCTCCCCCTTCGTCTCCCCCCCACCCCCTGCCATGCCATCCACTCTCTCTCGCTTTCTCCCTTTAATCTCCTTCTCTCACGCTTTGACTACTCCTTATCTTACTCTTAACTACTCCTTATCTCACTCTTTAACTGCTTCTTCCCTTACTCTTAACAACTCCTTATCTTACTCTTAACTACTCCTTATCTCACTCTTTAACTGCTTATTCCCTTACTCTTAACAACTCCTTATCTTACTCTTAACTACTCCTTATCTCACTCTTTAACTGGTTCTTCCCTTACTCTTAACTACTCCTTATCTTACTCTTAACTACTCCTTATCTTACTCCGTAACTGCTTCTTCCCTTACTCTTAACAACTCCTTATCTTACTCTTAACTACTCCTTATCTCACTCTTTAACTGCTTCTTCCCTTACTCTTAACTACTCCTTATCTTACTCTTAACTACTCCTTATCTCACTCTTTAACTGCTTCTTCCCTTACTCTTAACTACTCCTTATCTTACTCTTAACTACTCCTTATCTTACTCCGTAACTGCTTCTTCCCTTACTCTTAACAACTCCTTATCTTAATCTTAACTACTCCTTATCTCACTCTTTAACTGCTTCTTCCCTTACTCTTAACTACTCATTATCTCACTCTTTAACTGCTCCTTCCCTTACTCTAAACTGCTTCTTCCCTTACTCTTAACTACACCTTATCTTACTCTTTAACTACTCCTTCCTTTACTCTTAACTTCTCCTTATCTCACTCTTTAACTACTCCTCATCTCACTCTTTAACTGCTCCTTCCCTTACTCTTAACTACTCCTTATCTCACTCTTTATCTCCTCCTCTCACTCTTTAACTACTCATGATATCACTCTTTAACTACTCCTTCTCTCAATCTTTAACTATTTATTCTCTCACTCTTTATATACTCTCTCTCACTTTTTAACTCCTCCTTCCTTTACTCCTCCTTTTCTTACTCTTTAACTACTCATTCTCTCACTCTTTATCTACTCCTTTTCCCACTCTTTAATTACTTCTCTCACTCTTTTCCCCCCTTCTCTCACTCCATAACTTTTCCTTTTCTCTCATATTTGACGTCTTTGGTAATATTTTCGCGTGGCTGTTCCCCGACTTATTTAATCCCTCTCAACACGTTTTGCAGCAGTTTGCTAAAAACAGACGCACACTCTCGCTCGCTGGTCACTCTTTCGTCAAAACTCATGTGACTTGTTGCACAATAGACCTTCACTTCCCGTGAAATCAGGCCCCACAGACACACACACACACACACACACACACACACACACACACACACGGCTCAATGCATCTTACTACAGAATTTTCCACCCACACACTAGGTTTTTATAGATTTATGGATACATCTACACACAAATACACACACTCATTCACTTTTGCCATAATTTTTTTTACGTCTGCCTCCTTATCATAACCCTGCTTTTATACACACATACACACACACACACACACACACACACACATACACACACACACACACACACACACACACTTATATATACACACACACAAACATTCCTTTGCTGAGCTTTTCTGAGTCTTTCCCTGGGGGCTTTTACGTCCTTCCCTCATGGAAAACTACTAGCCACCGCAGGCACACACACACACACACACACACACACACACACACACACACACACACACACACACACACACACACACACACACACACACACACACACACACACACACACACACACACACACACACACACACACACACATTTAGATGTGTGATCAGAGGCAGAATGAGAGGAATGGGCACTACAGAGGAAAATAAAAACAGGGGGAGAGTGTTATACATTCATAAATGTTTTATGTTATGAATTACTTTTTATAGATTTGTAATACTCCTTTGTTTCATTATTGATTGCTCAGCGAGCGTACACGTAAACGTTTTTTTTTTACTATTTATTTACATTTCTGTATTTACAATAGGCCCACCCATAATGTATAATCACTCTTATCACGCTCATCAATTTCAAATGACCCATTTAAGGCTTCGCGGTGTAATCGCGTGTGATAGCGTGAAAAGTGGCGACCCGGGAGAACTAACGCAGGTGGACACCGGAGACAGCCGAGAGCGGCCGTGTGTTATTTATAGACCTAGGTGACGCTAATTGGATGACATGCATCAAATGCCTCTTCACAGGGGCCTCGCCGCGTGGCTTAATGCGGCGACACACACGCTCCGGTGGCGTCAGCGTTGCGCTTGTGTTCGTGTGTGTGTTTGTGCGCGCGTGGCAAAATGGCTGTCCTTTTCAGTTGTCGGTTTTGGGGGTCGTGCGCGTGACCAGAGGCCAGGCGGCCTCTATCAGACCCCTTCTCACCCCGTGCGGCGGTTTCCATAGCGACTCACATTCCGTCCAGTTTGTTTGTGTCCGTGGACGATGCGGAAGACACACGGTACATCTTGATTGGTCGGCGAAGATGTATCAAGTGGTTACTGTCGAGGATGCATCTGATATCAGGTTAGATTATCAAATGATCAGTGCGCTGGCATTTTTGTTGCCGACACCTACATGTTGGAGAGGTCTGCGTAAAAAAGTACAACAGCGATGCGCAATAAGGAAGGAGTGAAGAAACGGAACATGGTGTACGGACCAGCGTGATTGGTGAAGAAAAGGTGATAGTCTTGCATTCACATTTGGTCCTTAGATGACCACGATGGATACCAACATGCCTACACACACACACACACACACACACACACACACACACACACACACACGGGGCACACACACACGTGATACACTCACACTTAATCAAACATGCGCACGTTCCCGCTTACACACACACACACACACACACACACACACACACACACGGCAGTGACATCATAGTTGATGTCACCTGAGGATAGAGTGAAGCAGGACACACACACACACACATCACACACACACATTCACACTGTACAGCCCACTATATTCCAGAGTGTGAACTCTTATGCAGGGTCCTTCTGATATGGGCTGGCGTTGCCTAGCAACAAGGCCACACATGATGGACAGGTCCTGTCCTCTGTGTTTGTGTGTGCGCGCGCGTGTGTGTGTGTGGACACTTGACAGGGATCCCCCAGATTAACATTACATGTACACTACGTGTGTGCGTGTGTGTGTGCGTGTGTCTGTTTATAGGGTTTCTGTATGTTTGTGTGGTTGTGTTTGTATCACAGATAATATCTTTATGTAGGTCTGAGTTGCAGAGCGCCATTTCAAGTGTCTCCGCATCTACTTCCTGTTTCCTGCGGAGCAGTGGTGAGAATATAACATGTGGGTACGAACACAAGCTTGCTCATTCTAAAAAGACTATGCATTTCCTCTACCAATCGCTGTGGATCTACCATTGTATGTCTGTTTATGTATGTATT
>JACYXH010000016.1:40000-97500 GCA_026745465.1 Lota lota | reverse complement strand
GGGAAGGTAGAGAAGGATGGAGGTAGAGAGAGGGAAGGTAGAGAGAGGGAAGGTAGAGAGAGGGAAGGTAGATAGAGGGAAGGTAGAGAGAGAGGGAAGGTAGAGAAGGATGGAGGTAGAGAGAGAGAGGGAAGGTAGAGAGAGGGATGGAGGTAGAGAGAGAGGGAAGGTAAAGAGAGGGATGGAGGTAGAGAGAGAGAGAGGGAAGGGAAAGAGAGGGAAGGTAAAGAGAGGGATGGCAATCAAAAGAGGGAAGGTATGAAGTTTGCGGTACAGGGTGGAAAAGGGATGGAGGTAAAGAGAGTGAAGCTGCAGAGGTGGAGAGAGGGTGGGTGGAGGTAGATTGTGGTACGAAAATGGCAGTGGGATGGCAGTAAATGGCTTCACTACCTTTGCTCCATGTGTAAATACAGCAGATGGTTGCCGACGGCAACACTGAGCCATGATGCCATTGTCATCACTTTCACAGTGTGTGTGTGTGTGTGTGTGTGTCTTTCCACATCTGTCTTGTATCTTCATCTTATATCTTTCATTATCTCTCTCTAGGTAAAAGAAAAAAGAAAAATCATTTCTTTTGATTTTCATATACTAAACAACATAAAATAACCTGAGGCCTATTAAATGAATAACAGACCAGTGAATTATTTCATTAATAATAATTGTTCTGTTTAAGTCATCTTATTGTGTTCCTATAATGGATGGATGTTTCTACTGCTAAGGAGTCTGCCGCCCTCTGGTGGCAGAGATATAACTAATGATTGAGTGTGACTATAAGGCTAGCTTTGCGGTTTGATCGATCAACCATGTAGAAATAGGTAACATTTTGTTAATGCAATAGGCATACTTATAAATGAACTCGTTAACTATTGTTAAGGGTTCAGAGTGCAGTTCAACGTATCAGCGACAGCGTTCAACTGTCGACAGTAAAGTTAATTGCAATATTGCAGCTATTGTTATTGTGCGTTTGTATTAATATATATGGTTCAGCGTCTGTCTTTTACTTTCATTTAATAACACGCAGAGGTTATTTGTATAAAGGCCGGGCTGCCACCTAGTGGCCATAAAGTGCACACGGTCAGGGAACACTCGCTTGTTTGTTTTAAGATTGACCGATAGTATGATGCCATTTAATGTTGATGAAGAATTTATGATCTGATGGCATTCACCCAAATACACAATAACACCAGAAGATCAATCACATCTTTTATTTTGGCAGCTTGAAACTGACCGGTAAAAATGCATACAAAATAGATAATTTTCACACGATTTACACTTTGGTCTGGACAGCATGACTTCATGATTTGGGTCACAGTAGGTATCATAAATAAAAATGTGTCTGTGTAAAAATGTAGTGTAGTTAACCGTATCTCAAAAGACACACTACAGGTAACCCATAGCGTGAGTGACCCCCCTTGGAGGTCATGTGCAGATTCAAGTATACGGATCACACTACAACATGGGGGGTACCACCGACCCCGAGAACCCCCCCCTCCCTAAAGTGTTATGGAGGGGACATCAATAATAATAAAGTCATAAGCGTGTGCTAAATGCTCCAAATGTAAACTTAGTACACATTGCTGTGTCACAGCAGCCTTGGAGTGCATTTAAGTACCTGAACAGTTTGTCAACGTTATGCGAGGTGGTGGCAAATATTACTTATATCCTATTATTATTAATAGGATGCATTAACCTTCATGTGCATGTAAAGGCAGGCGTCCCAAAACCTTTGGCAATATAGTGTATAGACTGACCCAATCTGTTTATAAAGCAATTCCTCCTACTAGAGTTTTGGCCAGCACTTTAAAAATCCCTTTCCTGTCTCCAGCTGGCTATAATTGCACACATTAAAAAACCTCTCTACCTACCTCTCTCCCTCTCTCTTAAAGTATAGCGTATATATGTGCATTATTTAGGGTGTCACCTGATATAAGTGACTAAATAGTGAAGTGCTTGTAATACCGATCCTTGTCTTCATTGGAAAGTGTTCATTTTGGGTGTTCAGACAACAGAGTTCTGGTTCAGAGGCCTGCTGGCCGCTCCTGTTAAATCAGAATGAAGGTTGAAATGTTGACAACTTCCTGGCAGACACATCTGCTGATTCCCACAATCCAGCTACCTAGCATTATATCAATTAAGCCCTACGGCTACCTAGCACTATATCTATGTGGGAGTGTGTGTGGATGACGGCTGGTTGAAGCAGCCTCACCTGGCCCGAGTCAGACTGATTGGAGTCTGGAGCTGGGTGAGGCTGCACACCTGTTGCACATTGAGCAATCAATGTGCAACAGGTTAAACCAGCCATCACTGCACACACACTCAGGGAGAGCTCTCCCTGAGTGTGTGCGCGGTGATGGATGGATGGATGGATGGATGGATGGATGGAAGGATGGATGGATGGATGGATGGATGGATGGATGGCTGGCATCATGTCTGACCAAGCCTTGCCATTACATTTAGCTCCTGTAAGAAGATCAGAGAAGAGCAGACAGCAGAGGACTTAAAAGGGGAAGTGAACCCAAATTCATCCTTTTTTTTGTTTTAAGCGTGGCAATACATCTTAAATGAGCTTCAACATATGCCAGTTTGTCACCATTACTTCAATAACATCATTTAGAGAAAAAAAAGTATAGAAAGAAAAGTATCGAAGTTGCCCATGGGGAAACATTTTGGGCTGAGAGGTCTCAGTCCAAAATGTTGACCTTTTTTTAAATCTCAGAGTTGGATTTCCAGCAGAAATGGGGTCGGCTTCCCAGTACATAGAGAGAAGAGTATAGAGAGAAGAGTATAAAGAGAAGAGGGGATGAAATGGGAGAAAGCAGAAGTGCGAAAGGTTAAGAGCGACAGGAGAAGAGTTCAATTATTCAATTAAGACATGTTACCATTGCTTCCATCATTTTGTTTCTTCCAGATTTCTAGAACAATGGATGAAATAGTTAAGATATAGTAGTTGATATACAAATCAGTAGGAATACTAATTACAATGATGTATTAGTCATTGTCATACTACCAATTAGAGATGCACTGATACCAGTGTAGATATCTGTTCAATACTGTAGGCAAACTTCTAAATAATATAACATAATTACACACTCAATACATAAAACTGATACATTTTTTACTCAAATCAAAAGATATGCAAAGAATGAATTTGTTAAGAGTGCCTCTAAACACATTTTTACACCCAAGGATATGCAAACGAAAGTATGAATGAGCACAGTATGCTAATATGCAGCAGTATGCCAATGAGCACACAGGTTTGAAATAACCTCACTATTATGGCAACCCAAATTTGCTGTAGGTGAAAAAGTGATCACTTAGTTATCACATGATAAGACCCATCATAATAATAATAATAATAATAATAATAATAATAATAATAATAGCTTTAAGTGGTAGTTAGGTTTCTTACTTTTATCCCAGGCCCAGACACCTGGAAGACAAGAACAATTCGTATAAAACAATTGCATTTGGCGCAGACAACTTTCATATTAATGGAATACATACAATAACAAAGAACATATTGTGTCCAGCATGAATGAAACCACACAGAATGCCTACCTGTCTTGCATCTGTGAGTGATTACGACCCCGATCCCACCTGCCAATATCACTGCCAGTATCACTGCCACTATGAAATCATGACCTATGGAGACACCATCCAACAAAGAAACATGTCTAAATAGCACGATCAAATGTTCCGATCATGATCCTGCAAAGATGGACCTAAACAGAGGAGATAGTGCAGATCCTAAACAGAGGAGATAGTGTAGATCCTAAACAGAGGAGATAGTGCAGATCCTAAACAGAGGAGATAGTGCAGTGCAGATCCTAAACAGAGGAGATAGTGCAGTGCAGATCCTAAACAGAGGAGATAGTGCAGATCCTAAACAGAGGAGATAGTGCAGTGCAGATCCTAAACAGAGGAGATAGTGCAGATCCTAAACAGAGGAGATAGTGCAGATCCTAAACAGAGGAGATAGTGCAGATCCTAAACAGAGGAGATAGTGCAGATCCTAAACAGAGGAGATAGTGCAGATCCTAAACAGAGGAGATAGTGCAGATCCTAAACAGAGGAGATAGTGCAGATCCTAAACAGAGGAGATAGTGCAGATCCTAAACAGAGGAGATAGTGCAGATCCTAAACAGAGGAGATAGTGCAGTGCAGATCCTAAACAGAGGAGATAGTGCAGATCCTAAACAGAGGAGATAGTGCAGATCCTAAACAGAGGAGATAGTGCAGATCCTAAACAGAGGAGATAGTGCAGATCCTAAACAGAGGAGATAGTGCAGATCCTAAACAGAGGAGATAGTGCAGTGCAGATCCTAAACAGAGGAGATAGTGCATATCCTAAACAGAGGAGATAGTGCAGTGCAGATCATAAAGAAATGACATACAATAAACTAAATAAAGTGTTCATACCGTAGTGGAGCGCCGCAGAAGTGCTCGGGGGCGCAGTGCTCGTCTCCTTGCTCACAGGGTTCTCCATGGTGCAGCTGTACCGCTCTGGGTTGCCGGTCATAGACTACGACGAGAGCGGGGGAAGAGAAGAGCTCTCAGGGCTGAAGAGGGTTACGGCCAGGGAACCGTAGTTTGAATGGAGCCCTAACCCAAGCTGGAGTTTAGTTTGAATGGAGCCCTAACCCAAGCTGGAGTTTAGTTCGAATGGAGCCCTAACCCAAGCTGGAGTTTAGTTTGAATGGAGCCCTAACCCAAGCTGGAGTTTGGTCTCCAGGGAACCGTAGTTTGAATGGAGCCCTAACCCAAGCTGGAGTTTGGTCTCCAGGGAACCGTAGTTTGAATGGAGCCCTAACCCAAGCTGGAGTTTGGTCTCCAGGGAACCGTAGTTTGAATGGAGCCCTAACCCAAGCTGGAGTTTGGTCTCCAGGGAACCGTAGTTTGAATGGAGCCCTAACCCAAGCTGGAGTTTGGTCTCCAGGGAACCGTAGTTTGAATGGAGCCCTAACCCAAGCTGGAGTTTGGTCTCCAGGGAACCGTAGTTTGAATGGAGCCCTAACCCCCCCCCTCCCCCACAACAGTCAAATGTATAGAATAGCAGGCTTGTTGCTTGCAGGTGCCGGCCATGCTGTATGTCTGTCTCCGTTAGGTGGAGCACAGCGCTAATTTACCATGGTTACGTTGATGGTTTTGGTCGCCGCAGAGAAGACGGCTGTCCGGTTGCTCCACCTGTAGGTGACGGGCTCGGCGCCGCTGGTGTTTCCCTCGCAGGTGTGGGCACAGAAGTTCCTGAGTTCACCCTCAGACCGGCAGACGGTGGTCACAGAAGGGACGGGCACGGGATCTGTCCAAACACCACATGTTCTCAGTTAGCCACGTTAAGCTTGCCGTCAGCATCTCATATGCGATATTATAACATTTAATCTAATATAACTAACTGTAATATAACCGATAGCGTACAATATTTATATTGTATTTTACAATATATTTTGCCGATGAAGAGGGCCTGTTATTACAAAAAATATGTATACGTAATCCCATGTGTATACGTTTTTGAATATCAGCCCAGGCTCAAATATTAAAAAAACAACGTTACATTTAAAAAAGGAGCGTGTCTTTTTCAAATGGCTGGTTTACCCATTCAAGATCAGACACATTATCGGTCATCACTCTGAAACGGCCCAATTGTGTTATAGAAATAGTAATCTAAGCCTGCAATGCTATTCCAACTTACAGATGACTACCAGAACCACTTTTATGTCGGTGTCTTTATCGTTGAGTTGTAGGGAGTACACTCCACTGTGTGCAGGCATCACATCTGTGATGGTCAGATCTCCTGTCGTGGTGTTCAGAGAGGTGCGATCTACAAATATACATTAGAAGTATTATTATTGTTATTAATGGGACTGCAAAGAAGCCCCCCTTTTTTTCAAATACGTGGAAAGCAGGAAATGCATTTAGACAAAGAATAGTCTCTTTAATCTTACATCTCACACACACACACACACACACACACACACACACACACACACACACACACACACACACACACACACACACACACACACACACACACACACACACACACGTGTTCGGTAGGTAATGTTTAGAAACTTACTTGTAAACTGTCTGTAGGGTACAACCGGCCCTCCACTCCACTCAAAAGCCAGGTCGTTAACATGTTTCCACAGTACACTAGTGAGGTTATGGTTATGGTACCCAGTACGAAGGGTAACACTGCTCCCCACTTTGCAATAGAGACCATCTAAAAAAGACACAGCAAGCATGACCAAAACGTGTGGCAGCTAGAAGCTAGAAGTGAGCTAATTTAGCTAACCAAGTTAGCGATGTGTATCATTCACGATGTGTGGGAGTAAAGTTACGAATCGCTATCACGGAATAGCCTTTAGCCTTTAGCCTTTACATAGCCTAGTCTGTAGTACGGATTTGAGCACAACAGTTAGCTATACAAACTTTGTAGCGCATCGCAAAACTCACCTGTACTCAATAATCCCACGAAAGATAGCACCGTTATAAGTATTCCAAACATAAATATCAACGAAGCCATGGCGATATAATAGAGTAGGAATGAATGAAATGTCGACTACTTCCGGGAGTTTCCAGTGTTTACGGTTCTTCTTCTACTTCTTTTAGTTTGAACGGCTGTTGGCATTGACAGTCGTGACTGCCCCCTATAGATATTACCCATTATCTATTTATTCATACCAATACATTACACTACAATTTCCTAAATAGACCAGTGCCTTTCAAAAACGCAAATAAATATTTCCTTCCATTAACGATAACTCCACTCTCAAGGACATCTGTAATCCTGAGTCCAACTAAACCTAATTTCCGTCATCCAGCAAACATAACCCCTCTTTCTCGACTATATTTCCTGCATGACATCAAGACATGCTCCACTGTCTCCATTTCCTCACACAAACTACAATAGCCAGTCGGATGTTTTCCCAATGTAAAAAGTGTACTATTTAACCTACTGTGTCCAATTCTGAGTTTGCTGATAATTACTTGATCTTGTAGATTAAACCCACTGTAACTCACCCCTCCTTGGCCTACTTTAGTCTGAATCATATGCAATTTCCTCCCTTTATTTCCACCATCCCAATACTGTTGCCACTGTTTGGAAATTTCTTCCCACACAATGCTTTTCCCTTCTGATTTTGATAGTTTAGTATTCAGTTCTACATTACCCTTAACCGCCTCCTTTGCCAATTTATCCACGCGTTCATTACCTGGTATTCCTGCATGAGCAGGGACCCACATGAACACCACATTCAGACCCTGATCAACAAACCTTGACTTTATAAACAAACCATGGCGATATAATAAATTAAGGAATGTTTTAATACAGGTCTAATGATGTTACGAGGAGATACCCGGATGGAGGGACATCAGGGTATCACGGATGTCACGGAGGGACACGGTGTAACACCCCCATGAATGACATTAGTAAATTCCTCAATCATTTTGTCGAGTTCACGAAGCCGTCTTTTATTTCTTATTCACGAGCAAAGGTCAAACCCCTAACCCCTCTCTCAGAGGGCGTGGGCGGCGGTCACTCCGGTCGCCAACAGCGCCCCCCACAGGGAGGCGGCCGCCGTCGCCGCGGCGCCGCTGAACTCCTGGTGGTGGACGTAGCGGACGATGTGCATGGCCCCGGAGTACGCCTCCTCGCAGGTCGGCTGGATCTGGTTCTCGGGCAGCCGGAAGCCGAAGGTGCCGTTGTCCCGGAGCTCGAAGGTGAAGGAGAAGGGGATCCCCGTCAGGCGGGCCCAGTCCCGGGACGAGCCGGAGTTGGGGTCTGCAGCGACGTGGGGACGGGGTGGAGAGAGGGCGGGAGGTAGAGAGAGAGGGAGGGGGGGAGGTAGAGAGAGAGGGAAGGGGGGGAGGTAGAGAGAGAGGGAGGTGGGGAGGTAGAGAGAGGGGGGGTTAGACAGAGAGGAAGCGGGGGAGGTAGAGAGAGAGGGGGGGAGGAGGTAGAGAGGGAGGGGGGAGGTAGAGAGAGGGGGGGAGGTAGAGAGAGAGGGGGGAGGTAGAGAAAGGGAGGGGGAGGTAGAGGGGATAAAAGGGAGGAGGAGGTAGAGAGGGAGGGGGGAGGTAAAGAGAGGGAGGGGGATAAAAGAGTGGGGAGGTAGAGAGAAAGGGAGGGGGGAGGCAGAGAGAGGGAGGGAGAGAAAAAAGGGGGGGAGGTATGTTTGATTAATGGTGCCTTGTTTATTGTAGGTTTTATTACTGATCTCATACGACATAAGGTGACCTTGAGTGCCATGGAAGGCGCCTTTAAATTGTATGAAGTATTATTATTATTATAATATATACACATACACACACATATATATGCACATACATATAGATAAATACATATAGATGAAGATAGCAAAATGCTATCTTCACCTCTTATAATACAACTCTATGGCAGTACTTTTCAATGGGGCTTGACATACTCTGTGTGTGTGTGTGTGTGTGTGTGTGCGTGCGTGTGCGCGCGTGCATGCCTGCCCCCACCCCCCTGTCCCCCACACACACTTACACAGTATGTCCGGCGAGGTGCCCACCCTGTAGCTCATCCCATGGACCTTTTTAATCTCCTCGGCCGCACCTTGTCCCACCATCATCTAGTGTGAGGACAGAAGAGCATAGAGGGTCACTCTGGTGTTTTCACCTCTACCGGGGCCTCTGAGGGACACTTGGTGTATGCTAATTACTCGTACGCCTTATTAGACCACACCATTAAAAGGGGCCCCTATTACACCACCAGGTGGGAGTGTGATCAGCCTCTACGAGCCGTTTGAAAATCGGCCTTTTCCCTGTGCCTTAGTGACATCACAAGTGGGCGTGTCCACCTAGATGCACGCTGCATAGATCAGTCTACCCAGCCTACCCAGTGGACCGTAGCAAATGTTGTTTATCCATCCGGCATACATCTAGGTGGACACTCCCACTTGTGATGTCACTAGAACACAGGAAAAGGCCGATTATTACCCCCCCCCCCCCCCCCCCCCACCCGCCCCGAACCCATAAGGGAAGAGAGTGATTTATAAGGAAGGATCCGGGAAAAGTCTAAAATCGAAATTGGCTCTTACAGAGGTAGGTGCAATCAACCAGAGCAGACTCTCACAGCCTTCCAACCACTAATAGCCGACAGATGACGCTGGCTTCTCTACCGAATTACAATCAATCAGCTCTTAAATGCTTAAATACGGCACCTTTTACACGCGTTCAAAAACCACCACGTGGCTTTGTAGTGTGGACTCCCCCCCAAAAGGCGTAATACGAGTAATTCCTGCCCAACCAAAGCGTCACTGTCCACACAACGTATATACGTCCGGGCCGGTCGACCGTCCGCTCCTGGACCGAGCGCGTTACCAGTTCCTCGTAGTTGGGCGCGGTGAGGTTGGGGTTGCCGTAGGGCACCAGGATGAGCTGGCCGTACGAGTGGATGGTGAGGAAGCACAGGACGTCGGCCTTCCTCTGCTCCACGTAGCGGGCCACGGAGGCAGCCTCGGGCGTGGACAGCGGGCCAGAGCCGCCGTAGGTCTCTGCGCAGCAGTCGGTCGAAACGCCGATCGCTGGGGTGGGGGTGGGGGTGGGGGGGGGAGTTGAAACGAAACACGTGTGATTCAAGAGCTGCTTCCCCTTCCGTTTTCGCCGCCGTGGTGTTACGTCACATCATCACATCATTACATCACATCATTACATCATCACATCATCACATCACATCATCAAATCATCTCATCATCTCATCACATCATTACATCATCTCATAATCACATCATCACATCATCACATCATCACATCATCTCATCATCTCATCACATCATCACATCATCTCATCATCTCATCACATCATTACATCACATCATTACATCACATCATCACATCCCCACATCATCACATCATCACATCATCACATCATCTCATCACATCATCTCATCATCTCATCACATCATTACATCACATCATTACATCACATCATCACATCCCCACATCACATCATAACATCACATCACATCACCACATCACCACATCACCACATCATCACATCCCCACATCACATCATAACATCACATCACATCACCACATCACCACATCATCACATCACCACACCACATCACATCATCACATCACACATGTGATGTGTCACATGTGTGATGTGATGATTACATGTGCGCCGGTAAGCGGCACACATGTGGTGCGCGGCTTCGGGAACGACCTCAGCGTTTCTTTGACCCCGTCACTTACCGCCCCAGGTGGCGTTGAAGTTACGGTTGAGATCGGTGCCGAAACACGTGCAGCCGGCGGACCCCGGCGATCTGTTCTTCCTCCACAGGCGAGTCTGCGGGGGAGAAGGGCCTCAGTCAGCCACCAGGTACTTCACCAAGGGACTTTTATTTTGTGTGGGCAGGACGGTGAAGGGAGACACAGGAAGTGGGTCGAATTAGAGAGAGGGGGATTCTAATTAGGGGATCTCTGGTCGGAAGTGACCCTGGTGTCTTATCAATGTCCTTCAACGCGTCGTCGGTAATTACGATAACACGTGTGAACCAGGGGCTTTATTCGTATTGAAAGGCTAACCGTGAGAAGCTACGGACCGTGTTGCCTAGCCAGGAGTATATGTAGCCGTCCACGTTCAGCACAGGGGTGATGTAGAAGTCCAAATCCGCCATCATCTCCGCCATCTTGCCACCCTGTCTGTACTCCTGCAGGATCTGCAGAGAAGGGATGGAGGCCTCAGGACTATGTTCTATGAACATCCTTACTGTACCGACAGAGATATATTGTCGTTTCTCTTTCTTCTGACTAATGTACTTATTGTAAGTTGTTTTGGATAAAAGCATCTGCTAAATGCCCCAAATGTAAATGTACATTTTCCAAAATTGTCTCTGGATTCCCTGTCTCTGTCTGTCTGTCTGTCTGTCTGTCTGTCTGTCTGTCTGTCTCTCTGTCAGTGTGTCTGTCTGTCTGTCTCTCTGTTTGTCTGTCTGTCTGTCTGTCTGTCTGTCTGTGTGTCTGTCTCTTTGTCAGTGTGTCTGTGTGTCTGTCTGTGTGTCTGTCTGTCTGTCTGTGTGTCTGTCTCTCTATCAGTGTGTCTGTCTGTCTGTGTGTCTGTCTCTTTGTCAGTGTGTCTGTGTGTCTGTCTGTGTGTCTGTCTGTCTGTCTGTGTGTCTGTCTCTCTATCAGTGTGTCTGTCTGTCTGTCTGTGTGTCTGTCTCTTTGTCAGTGTGTCTGTCTCTTTGTCAGTGTGTCTGTCTGTGTGTGTGTCTGTCTGCCTGTGTGTCTGTCTGTGCTGACCTGTTTGACGAAGTACTGACAGAAGGCCGGGGAGATCCACTCGCGGGCGTGGATGCCACAGTCCATCCAGATGGCCTTCTTCACCGCGCCACTCCTCTCCCCAATCTCCCCAACAGAAGGAGTAGCCAATCAGCACAAAGGCCAGAACCCAATAGAAACGCTATCGGCCCATCAAAGGATGTGTTTCTCTCAATCCGTCCAGACAGGAAGTTCCTGTGATCAACACTAGTGGACACGTTTGGATTGCTACAAGCTACAAGTTGTCGCTATACCACAAGCTTTTGTCGCAGCCACTCTTTTACAAAAAAAGGTTTTGTTTTAAGGTATTTTATTAGGAACAAGCAAACGTAAAAAAGAAAAGGAGAAGCAGCCTACCTTGAGCAGGTTGATGTCCCTCCTCTCGTGGGTCTTCCCATAGCGTTCCACGGACACGATGTCCGGGTTGTCAAACAGAATCTGGCTCATCCAGTTGTCAATCTGTGGCAAAAAGGCATCACAAGAAAACTCGATGAAAATATCGTTTTCTCAATGTTGAAAGATGTTGATGGCCATTGGATAGGCAGCGATGTAGTTAACGCTCCTCCATACATTACATCTACATGTCATTTGATGTTCTTTCTGATAAAATGCCTTTTCTTTTTGGGAAGGTGGATATTGTCATGGGTGTGAGATTGTTGTGAAAATGTTTTTTGGGATTTGATTTCGGGTGTGTTTGTGGGGGAGAATGTGGATGCATTCTCACCTCAGGAAATGGGTGGTAAACGCTGTAGTTATAACTTGCTCTGTTGAACAGACACACCCAAATACACACGCACACACACACACACACACACACGCGCACACACACACACACACACACACACACACACACACACACAGTATTGAGACCAAAGTCAATCATTAATGAAGTCTCAAACACAATCTTATTTTGATAGTCAATTAACCTGACAAATATTGAGTAATAATCGTTGTCATTGATAGAAAATAATCAAAATGTTGGATTGAGACATTGGCTATGAATAATGAATTGGCATAGACAGGGCTGACAAGTTATTAAAGATATTAACACACAACCACATTGACTCTAATTCTCCATGAAGTCTATTTCAGATGGCAATATGTGTGTGTTTACTGATACCGATATATAATAATAATACAATTGACCAACTACATATAGTCTGTGTGTCCGATTAGATCGTCCCCGGTTGTTTTTCTTTGATTCGTTTTTTTGGGGGGGGGGGGGGGGGGGGGGGTGTTTTTAGGAAGTATCATGTATAATTGTGTGACTTTTCAAATCAGTGCATCTCTTTCGCCATCAGAGACATCAGACGTGCAGGGTCGACGAAAAAAAAAACGTTCTCACGACTTTAACTCTATCTCGACAGATCGGTAAGAGCTTACTTCATCCGTTTGAACTTGTAAAAGCCAGCCGTACCACGCTTTTAACGTTTTTACTCACCTCTCCGTCGACGCTGCGCCCATGCGCAGGAGCAAGATCGCAACAAGTGGTCCCAGCGACGCCAACATGGTCAAACTAAAAACCTTACGGTACCTGACAGTGCCTTAGACTGTCTCGGAAGCCCTGGATACGATGTGTGCGTGTGTGTGTGTGTGTGAGTGATCCCTGTATTCAAGCCCACAGGTCTCAGCACTTATCTGGTTGGCGGAGTCGAGGTTAATGAACGACTAGAAATGAATTTGTTAACCGATGACATTTCAATGCGTGGATGCTTTATGGTTCTGTCTTTGGTCTGAGACTTTCAAAAAAAATAAAAACAGCACAGCAACACAACACAAGCTTGCTTTTACATCAGTCTGACTGACACCTTTTGGTTATTCTTTACTATCATTTTAGGTTAAGGATCTGTGGATGCTTTTAAAAAAAAATCTAAAATAAACTATTAAACTTTCATACAATTTATTGAACCTTTTATTTGCTTATATTATTATTATGATTATGGTTATTATTATTATTATAAACGTTCATATAATCTTAGACATTTTATATTATATTATTACTAATGGACAACTGGTACACAGGTAGACTTTATTTATTTAGTAAACCTAGAAAACAACCAGTTATTAGAATATATTATTATTGTAGTTATTAAGGCCCAAAGGTCTACTAAACACATCTATGGATGTCATAAAGGTCATAAAAGCAGCTTATATGATAAGAACACCGAGCTACAGAGCGATATTAGATTTACGATGCATTTGACGTCTCAAAAGGTCGGGTGCAAAAAGACATGATGTGACCGTAAAAGGTTAAACGTGTGTATCATTTGGTAGAAAATAAAAGTCTTCTTTAAAAATAAATCACGGTGAAGATTTTTGACCCTCGATTTTGATTCATGATTTAAATCGTAATAATAATCAACTTAATAAACGTGAGTTTACTTCTTAGTCTATGCGTAATATACCAACTTCCCCATGGTGAAACCTGAACTCAGTTGACAACAGTTGTTACAAAGCAATATGCCCCAAGATAAAGGACTTATTGCAAGCAAACCTTAAGTTTACTTCAGTCTTTATTGCTGATCGTCAGACTATTCCATGATGGAGTGGAAACTTTCGTGGAATAAGACCAAACGGATAATGTTAAGTGAAAGCTTCACGTCAAGGTTCACGTCAACATTCGTGTTATGTGGTTATTAGAATACTGGACACACGCGCACACACACACACACACACACACACACACACACACACACACACACACACACACACACACACACACACACACACACACACACACACACGCACGCACGCACGCACGCACATGCACCCACGCACACACAAAATAAAATCTCAATCTATCTAACCGTTAATGATCAAAGACGAACTCCATCGATTCAAAGAGATAATTAATTGTGCGTATCAATGGTGATTCAGCATCTGTTGGTGCTGAGCGGTACTACACCTTGTATGGCCAGTGCACGGGGATACGGTGTTGATCAAAGCAAAGGCACTGGCCACGGTTAGTGGCCATTATCTACTTGACTACTTTCCGATTAGTAATGGTCACCATATAACATACTTGTGTAGCCTACTAAGGCTTATAAAGCTTGAACTATAGGCCAAACGTTCAGTACAATTCCCTCTTCATTGGTGTTCATTCATGGGAATAGTTGTCGATCCATGTCACTAGGAAAATAGTTGGTACTAAATATTGGAAATCTACACTCGTAACTCATAAATATGTAGGCCTGGAAACATAATTTTCCAGTTAATGTTTGATAATCCCCTGGCGAAATGCGTCCATTGCTTTTGTGTGTGCGTGTTTGTGTGTGTGTGTGTGTGTGTGTGTGTGTGTGTGTGTTTGTGGGTGTGTGTGTGTGTGTGTCTGTCTGTGTGTGTGTGTGAGAGCAAGCAAATGCATAGGCCTACATACACAACAGCGGTGGGAATGACGCGTGTGTGTGCGCGCACACTGTGTCTGACCGCAAGGGGGCAGCAAAGTAACGACTTTCTGGTCGACCGGCAGGCGGATGTATCACAATGACTGATTGACAACAGGTGGAATTGAACAATCCTGCGGTACACAAAGGCTTTTATTGACCTGCGAGGGATAAATGATGGACTCTGTAATGGCGTCGCTGTCCATCTCTTCTACCGTCACGAATTCAAGGATCAGAAATAGGTATATAGGTATATAGGTATATATATATATATATAGGAAGCCGGGGTTATAGGTTTAGTTCTAAATGGATAGACCTTTTGATGCCCATTCGTGTGTGTGTGTGTGTGTGTGTGTGTGTGTGTGTGTGTGTGTGTGTGTGTGTGTGTGTGTGTGTGTGTGTGTGTGTGTGTTTGTCGGTAATGAGCGATATGGACCTGCTAATCATTTCACTGCAGCTAATAAGAAGGGGCGCGTGCACGCTCTATGGAAGACAAACGCGCGGAGATGCCGTGCGCGGAAACATTATTAGCCCGTAACACGTGGCAAATGTCGTAGTCGTCCGCTTTTTAAATGTCCCCAAAAAATCCAGTGCCTTTGGCCGTCAGCATTTATATGTTGATTAAACTATATCGATTTGGATTCTCTGGATGGATGAAATACGAATTAAATCACATCTTATTGGATGTTTATTGGTAGAAAAGTTAGAAACGTACAGGACTATAATGTATCCGTGGACTACTTTATGTTAACCGAGCGAGGTTTGTTTTCACAGTGGCTGTTCTTACAACGCCAACATATACATGTTAGTTTTCATAGGGATGTGGGTCTGTATTTCCACGCCTACGCGTACAAACTAAACAGGTGCAACGCTTGTCCGCAGCGTTCTCGCGAGATTAGGCATTGTGTACCAAACGTTCACTGCGTTTACTTGCAATCCCTTAGAAAGTAACCAGATATTCGAGATTAAGTCTTGAAGTGCTGCTAGTAAACATTGTAGATTGCGACTCTAAACACACGCACGCACGCACACACACACGCGCGCTTAGTAACCACGCGCACTCGTCCTAAAGCGCGCTTATGGGTGCGCAAATAAGAAAGCGCACTAGCTCCCAGAAAGAGCCGAACGTGCGCACATATATGAGGAGAGATGAGGGGGAGGTCTGCTGTCTCGCTGGGACGTATGCTTCTCCCCTCCTCGCGGGAGCCGTTTCCTCGCGCTCAGCTTCATCAGCCCACCTCTCTCTCTCTCTCTCTCTCTCTCTCTCTCTCTCTCTCTCTCTCTCTCTCTCTCTCTCTCTCTCTCTCTCTCTCTCTGGCCAATCTTTGTGCATTCCTTCAAAGGCGGACTAAGGGCTCGAGCCTGTTTTCACGTGCGTCTGGTTCTCGTGCATAAAACGCACCAGCATCACTCGAAAACACAAGACGCAATTTTCTCGGCGAAAGTGAACATAAACCCTCCTTCTCCGCACGTGTACGTGCGACGTTAAAAGGCGGCAGCGTCGCCGATCCAAAGTTATTTCGGGATATGTAGGATTGTAATTGTTGCTGGCGCGAAATACGCACCCTCACGCGGAGCGGCATGGCGTTCCAGGCGGGAAACGAAAGCCTATTGGAGTTAATCGACTGTCTCGAGCGGAGGAACGTCTCCTCGAGTGCCTCCACGAACGCGAGCCTGGGAACGCAGAACGGCACTAGCACCACTTGTGGCAACGTGACGAGCCTCACGAGATCCCCGTCCGCGCGGCCGAAAGGTAGGAGAGCCCCGTATAGTCCCATATTAAAACAATGTCCTCTTCTGTTCTACATGCAAATATAAAATTACATACAAACTATTACATCATGTTGCATATACTAATAATACACTAAGTAATATTTAAGGATTTTTTTCTTACACGATATTATAAATGGAAGGTGTTAATCGCATCTCATTGCCACGAGTCCACCGTCAGCATACCGTGACACTATTAACCGAGTTGTTTAAACCATGTTTTATATTCATTTAGCTGACATTACAATGTGTTGGAGTCAACAGTGTGTGATTGTATAATGTTGGGTTGTTTTTCATTATGGTTCATTATTGGAGCTATTTTCTGCAGCCTACGCTGAACGTTGGGGACGGTTATTTGCAATTATTTGTGAATATGAAATGTAGGCTCACTAGGCGTTGGTGTGCAGCCTGTACATGTGTGAGCGGCTTGGATTCATTAAACAATTAGATCAGCAGTCTGTGTGTCTGACTGACTTCCCCCGTGCGTCCGTCCGTCGGTCGGTCAATTCATGTAATCTGTCAAACATTTTATTTTTGTATTCGCGGTGTACAAACCCCCTCATCACTGCAAAAAACAAATAAATGTTCTTGTCAGGTAATAACCCTGCAACATAATTAGCCCACGACTCCTTAACGACAGAAGGAGATAAGAGTTTGAGTTTGTAAAGTTGATCTTGTGCCACAACGACCAGGGGGCCATTCACCGCTGGCCTCTCTGCAGAGGAGAGAGAGAGGTGCCACAGCCCAGGGATGTCAAATCGTCCCTCGAGAAATAATTCGCAAACGGCGCTCCTCCCGAACCCATCCCGCGCTCGCACGCTGCATCTCCGTCTCCAAGGGCGGCGCCACACTTTAAGTGACCTCACTAACAGATCGCCTTCGTTGCCCCACCGCCCCCCGTCCGTCCGTCCGTCGCGTGACGCTCCACTCCAAGTCGGTGTGCGATGTAATCTTGAGTGTGGTCTACTTTATTGTAGTGAGTATACATGTATGCCCCCCCCCCCCCCCCCCCCCCCCCCCCCCATCCCAGTATAAAAAACCCGTTTGGGACAGACCTGCCCACCATCCATACAGTTCCTAAATACATATATCTTAATGTTTTAATTCAAGCGTAGAGTCTGACTGAGAGCCGGCCATTGCAATGCCGCATGCCCTCAGGTGAAAGAACTAATTTGCGTACAATGCAGTTCACAAGAGTTATTACATGCCTACAGGTGAATTAACCCATTAGCATGTGCTAACTGTTGTTAACTGTTTTGTGCACAGCCACAGTTACAGTTATGGGGGCGTGGCAAGTGGACACTGCTTAAGAAGGAGAAGTGTTAACTGATAAATAAATAAAAAAGAAGAATATTTAGACTATATTGACGACATTCATCTAGATTTGGTCTGCCAAATATGAGTAAGAGGACGGAGATGGCTTCGTTTGTTTTAACACGATGTCTCTATAAATGACATTTTTAGCTCGATGGCGGGTTTTGGGAGGGACAACCCACTGGTTTCTTGCCATGGGGAAGGACATGTCCCCAGCGTTCCCGCTGAAAGCCAGGCCCTAGGTCACATTCTCTCCAACCGTTTCTTTGCGAAAACAAAACAAAACGGAGACAGAAAGTTCCGTCTGTAAACGGTGTTGTTACGTAGCCCTGCGCAGTTTTCAGCGCGTGCATCGCTAATCCTGGAGCTTTGTAGTTAGCCTAGCCAGTGGGTGTATGGCGTAGATAGAGAGGGAGAGCATGCTTAAGTCAATGTTTGACCATCAGAGGAACGATGTGGTGGAGATTACCCCCCCCCCTCCCTCCCTTTTCAATCTTCAACGTCTTATTTTTTTCTCTCCTCATTTTTCAAGCTCTCCTAAACGCTCCGATGGTTTCTATGTGCTCGGAGACACACACATGTACACACACGCTCTCGCACAAACACACACACAGTCATACAGGCATGTGCACACATACGCACGCGCACGCACACACACACTCACTCTCCAACACACCCACACACACACAGTCTCCGACACACTCTCCAACACACACACACACACACACACACACTCCCAACACACTCTCCGACACACAAACACAGACACACATAAACACACACAAACACAAACACACACAAACACACACACAGCCTCCGACACACACAGTCTCCGACACACACACACAAACACACACACAGTCTCCGACACACACACACACACACACATACACACACACACACACACACACAATGAGGCCTCGATGTGTAACAAGCGTGCATTTGTCAGTGCTGTCACTTTCTCCTGGGTCAGTCTGGTCCCTGAGCACCCATTCATTTGTGCTGATGAAGCAAAGGGGTGGTGGTGGTGGAGGTGGTGGTGATGGTGGTGGTGGCGATGGGGGCGGTCAGCAATTGAAGTCCATTTCAACATACACCGGTAACACAATAACAGGATCTCTGTCAGCTTTGACAGCATGTTTAAGCCCGCGTCGATTCTGTCAATCCATATCTCGCAGTTAAATGCCTTTTTGGTCTTCAGCGTTGATGGAGACGCCAGAAAATGGATATTTAAAACACAGACTGGGCTGGGAAAGCACCATCAGGTCTATGGTCGTAGTGGGAGGAGATCTCTGAGAACGTCGATGTAAAAAGAGGAACTTCCCTCTTGTATTTCAGCCATGCAATTCTCCGGTACGGATCATTTGATGTAAAGGGCTTTTGCATGATAGCTGAGCGATACTTCACTGAAAGTAACTTGATTTATTTAGCGAATAGATCAATTGTGTTGTGCCGAAGCATCTTCAAATGCAGTTTTGCGAGGAGAATGAATATTCGGAAGGCATCGGGTGTGAAATATGCCTTTTAAGGTACTGTGGGGAAGGTGTAAGTGCTGCTTTTTGAGTGGGACTTTGCAAGAAATGCCACAGCTATCCGTCAGCTGTTAGTGAGTGAAATGATCCGTGAGAATATCTGTTCTGAGTTGACTGCGACCGCCTCAGAATGAGACCGTTGACATACGAGACCTCTGTGGCCAATTAGGGCATCCCCTTCCCTGATTGGTTTCAGGGAATCCATTTTGTCTGTCACCTGTGCATGAAATGTGTGCGGGAGGGGCCATTTTTATGGATTAGAAACTACAGAAGCAAATCACTTCCTAAATGTGTTGAATTTTAAAAAAGACATCGAATTTCATATGGAAATGGAAACACCGTTTGAAATCATAACATTGAAATAGTATACTCTGAAAACGGGGGGGTCATCTGAATTCTTTCATTTTCAACGAACCTCTTTGAAATTCAAAACATGGCATTTCAAAAGTGGGCCATTTAGGAAGACCTGCTGCCGCCTGCCACACTTTTCCAAACCTCTGCAATAAACCGCTTTCTACATCATCTACCTGTCTCCTGGTGTCGGAGGAGCCCAGCTAAGCAACCGAGGTAGCTTAAAGTGTAAAGCCGTCGCTTAACACAGACCTCGTTCACTTGGGGAAATGCGGAGCATGTCGAGTTTCCACTCGGTCGAGATTCGTCAGCGCACATTCAGCGAATGCGTGCGTGGTCTTAGCTAGCGGCTAAGTTATAATACGTCAACGCTTTTATTTTGTAACGCGGGGCCAGGTTGTGATCGCGGAAGAGAGAGAGAGATGGGAGGGAAAGAGAGCAAGAGAGAGAGATGGAGGAAGAGAGAGAGAGTGAGAGACAGATGGAGGGAAAGAGAGAGAGTGAGAGAGATGGAGGGAAAGAGAGAGAAAGGGAGGGAAAGAGAGAGAGCGAGAGAGATGGAGGAAACGAGAGAGAGAGAGAGATGGAGGGAAAGAGAGTGAGAGATGGAGGGAAAGAGAGTGAGAGAGAGAGAGATGGAGGGAAAGAGAGTGAGAGAGAGAGATGGAGGAAATGAGAGAGAGAGATGGAGGGAAAGAGAGTGAGAGAGAGAGAGATGGAGGAAACGAGAGAGAGAGAGATGGAGGGAAAGAGAGTGAGAGAGAGATGGAGGAAACGAGAGAGAGAGATGGAGGAAACGAGAGAGAGAGAGATGGAGGGAAAGAGAGTGAGAGAGAGATGGAAGGAAAGAGAGCGAGAGAAGAAGGAAGAGAGAGCAAGAGAGAGATGTGAGGGAAAGAGAGAGAGACATGGAGAGAAAGAGAGAGGGATGGGAGGGAAAGAGAGAGAAAGGGAGGGAAAGAGAGAGAGCGAGAGAGATGGAGGAAACGAGAGAGAGAGAGAGAGAGATGGAGGAAATGAGAGAGAGAGAGATGGAGGGAAAGAGAGTGAGAGAGAGAGAGATGGAGGAAACGAGAGAGAGAGATGGAGGGAAAGAGAGTGAGAGAGAGAGAGATGGAGGAAACGAGAGAGAGAGAGAGAGATGGAGGGAAAGAGAGTGAGAGAGAGAGATGGAGGAAACGAGGGAGAGAGAGATGGAGGGAAAGAGAGTGAGAGAGAGAGATGGAGGGAAAGAGAGCGAGAGAAGAAGGAAGAGAGAGCAAGAGAGAGATAGGAGGGAAAGAGAGAGAGAGACATGGAGAGAAAGAGAGAGATGGAGGGAATGAAAGCGAGAGAGAGATGGAGGGAGAGAGAGAGAAAGGGTAGAGAAACATAGGTGATGACACATAGGTGATGTCATTACGAAGTGTAATGAACATTAAATGAACGAAGAAGATTACGACGGTTCTCCGGTTCAAAGAGGCCGATGAGTGTGTGTGTGTGTGTGTGTGTGTGTGTGAGAGAGAGACCATAGGTGTGGACTGCATACATATGCATGTGTGTGTGGACTGCATACATATGGATGTGTGTGTGAGTGAGATCACAAGTGTGCGTATGCATGTATGTGTCTCTGTGCATAATTGTTGTGTGTCTGCATGTGTGCATTTGAGGTTAGGTGTCTGTGTGTGCGATTAAGATGTGTAACCCAAATGTGTCCGGTTGTGTGTTTGTGTGCATAATTAATGTATGTTGTGCGTGTTTGTCACAGTGTGCATGCGTCTGATTAGTCACATAGATGTCTTTGTGTGGTTGTGTGCGTAACCTGTGTGTGTGCGCATATGTCTTAGTGTGCATACTTGTGCATGTGTGTGAAAGCATGTGATTAGATGGGTGTTTGTGCGCTTAATTGGTTTGTGGGTGTGCGTGTGTCTATGTTGTGTGTGATTGTGTGGATAGTCTGTGTGTGTGCATATACACCTGTGTGTGTGTGTCTGTCTCTGTACATGTGTGATTGTGTGTCTTATCCATGTGTGTATGCATATACACCTGTGTGTGTGTGTGTGTGCGTGTGTGTGTCTGTCTATGTACATGTGTGATTGTGCTGATTCTCCGTGTGTGTGTGTGTGTGTGTGTGTGTGTGTGTGTGTGTGTGTATGCGAGCATGCGCGTGTGTGTGTGTGCGTGTGTGTGTGTGTGTGGTGACGTCTCACCGTAATGAGTGTTGGGACCACCGGGGTAATATCCAACCACATTGTCACGGCGACGACCCCCCAATAAGCTTGTCGAAGTAACGCAGACGCGCCGCTGTCATTAACGACATCGCCAGTGTGTTCATCACACCAGGAGAGCCAGCGATTCGCCAGCGGCCTACACACCAGCTCGTATCTGTCGCGACCGACGTCAGCAGCGCATTCAAAAGCATGTGCGCGGCCACACGCACACGCGCGGTTACCCCTGTGTGTGTGTGTGTGTGTGTGTGTGTGTGTGTGTGTGTGTGTGTGTGTGTGTGTGTGTGTGTGTGTGTGTGTGTGTGTGTGTGTGTGTGTGTGTGTGTGTGTGTGTGTGTGTGTGTGTGTGTCTCTTTGACGCTATAAATCAATAAATCGGGCCGAGGTTTTGCCACAGAGTTGGAATTTCTGGGACGCGTTTGCTCCTCTTGCGGTCTCTGCCCCCGCGGCGTGTGCAGCGATCAAGCCGCTGACCAAGCGCGACACGAGCGACAACTTCAGCGCCATCCACACTAAAACCACCAATTAACGTCGTCCTAAAATGGACACTCAAATTTCCCAACCAGAAGGGGGTCCCCTGTAGACACATTTACACATGGATACATAGCACTTACAGAAATATCACCATAGCCTATAGGCTGAGGCCATCTGTACTACTACAACCAATCGAAAGCCAGCAGCCAGCAGCTCATTCATGTAAATGAAATCTCTCCAAGATTCTGATGCCCGGGATGTTAAATTGCGGTCAACGTTCAACCCAACCCAAAGCAAAATGAGAGCCAGATGTTTTCCTTGGTCAACCAGGAGCGAAACACACCCCTGCTGTTAGCCCTGTGGGTTTGTTGGGCACGTCCAACCGAACACTACATGCAAAGATACACAACCCATCCACTGGTTCAGCGATTTAATTGATTACGCACGCACACGCACGCACGCACGCACACTTGGATATCCATACACACACACACACACACACACACACACACACACACACACACACACACACACACACACACCTGGATATCCACACACACACACACACACACACACACACACACACACACACACACACACACACACACACACTTGGATATCCATACACACACATACATACACACACACACACCTGGATATCCATACACACACACACACACACACACACACACACACACACACTTGATATCCACACACACACACACACACACACACACATTCTGGAGGCGTTGGCATCATCTCTGCATATCATAAGAGGAACGGGAATGAGACAGAGAGATGGGGGGAGAGAGAGAGAGTGAGAGAGTGAGGTTTGGCTTCTTATATATGATAGATTGGTCGATTTATCGTTTTGTTTACTGCAAGTACGATGTCTGTAGTGTGCCCGAGCGACACTCGAATATTGGATTCCCTCAATGTCAGTCACACTTTAAAGCTGTTTGTGTTGATGAGTGTTCAAGTCCTGCTCGCCTGCAGAACATGTGTTCATACATGTGAATTAGTATGCCACGTTCCGCAATTCCTATGATTATTAAAATATTATTGTAAAACTCAAGTAACACAAGTTCTCTGTACAGGACCTGGTGTAGGTTTAGTGTGTATTGTTTGAACAGATATTTTGCATATCGGCTGATAAAAACAAAAGTTTAAGTAAACATAGTAAGCATTATGTCATGTGTGACCTTGTTACTTTTGTTTGTCTGTGCATCACAACCGTTCTTAAACCAGTTTGCGACCGTACAAACATCTCACACATTTTCAAAGCATAATAACAGTAGCCGAAGAAATGCAAATTATGGCTACAGAGTGAGTTTAAGCAAAAGGATTATGTTTTGAAGTGGTGGACGCCACCTTGTGTAAAGAGATGTTCAATTTATGGATTCATTTAACCTATATCTAAAGATTAACCACAAATTGGACCACACAGGTGTTTTGGGGTGTTGGTCTCATCTTAAGGTTAATATCCACCATTCAATCATCTTAGATTTGTTTCTGGGCAAAAATCTTTTGTTTTATCGTCCATTTGGCCAGAAACCTATTGCTCTAGAGCCACACTTGACTCTTTCAGTGATTGGCTGACCAACAAGTAGGGCTGCACGATATAAATTAAGGCATCGCCATCACATGTGTGCATGCACAATAGTCAAATCGCAGGAACATGCGATTTCAGGCTAATAATAAAAAAAAATTAAAGATGATAATTTCTCCTTTTTAGAATTGGAAATTATGTTGATTAGAAATGAAACATGTCCCAAATGCTCTTTTTTATTTTGATTTAAAATCATAACACTTGCACCCCCCGTAATTATTACTATGTCATTATTGTCATTGGAGAAATATTGTGGAAAAATACTGACAATACTGACAGTGTTTTGCAATAGAAGTATCAGTAGCTCATGATCGGCTTTAGACTAAATGCAGGAAGTTGAAGGTGAAAGGTCACAGGCGACTTAATACAGGAAAGCCTACAAATCTGATGGTGTAGAACAGAGGCAACAGTACCGTGAAACCCAGATGACAAACCGCAGACTGAAAATAAATGTAATAATATAATAAATAATACAATTGGCGCTTACAAACACTGCGCTCACTTTCTATTTCTTGTATTTCACATTATTAGAGCGTTGAATGAGACCATTTATGTTGGTGTGCACCTGAGCCCTACTGGGATCACTGACCACACTCAAACCATCTCCTGAAACAACCGGTCGAACGACTTAATTGCCTGAATGGACTTAGTTGACTTAATGTCTCCGAGGGCTCATTGTGTAGAATTGACAAATCACCTGGCGCTCTCGCTAACATGGGCGTTAACAAGGACTGGGGTTCATCCTTGATCTGGATCAGTCGTTCACATGGGCTAGCACGTAGAACACCAGTGTGTAAACTGGTGTGGGCTAATTGGGGCTAAAGATGCTAGGCGAGAAAGGGAGGGAAAATGGGACTTGCCTCTTTCTTTTCATGCAACTACAGCCCCTGAAGGTACTGTGTGCTGTTGTGTTCAGGGTTTTAATGCAACAAAAAAAGCTGCCTACGCTAACAATATGTTGACCGCGCTACTTAAGCTTGACAAGCAGAATGGCTGCTTCTATGGTTTGTCGTAAAGTCGGACTCTGACGTTCCCTGCCCACGGGGGTAGTCAGCATAGAAAAGCAGTGTTTGCTAATGAACCCAAGCTCGTTCCAACCTTTTTTTTTACCCTGTTCAACAAACGTGAGCTCAATAGGCTTCATACAGTGAAGAGTTATAGAGGGTCAAGAGTGTAGCATGTAGCAGTAAACATGTATCGAGGATCAACGTCTTTATCCGTCCCGGGGGATCGCAGGAAGTTCCGAAGACCAATTGAGGTGCATTGTGCTGACCGCAGGAAGCTAAAGTTTCCGTATTAGCCGACATTAGCGCATGCGACAGCAAGCACACTGCGGCAGGCTGCGTAGCTCGTGTGTCTAGCCCAAAGCCAACGCTCGGCCTAGCTTCACCGAGCTCGGGACTAGCGTGTGTCGTCGTGCACTTTGTTTAGCCGCGTGCAGTGCCGTGGCCAGACCCAGTCGGCAAGGGGGGGGGGGGGGGGGCACGGACTGACCGCCGTACCTCTGCAGAACGGTGCGGACGGAGAATGTACAGGCCTACTCCACAAAATGAACTATCGCATTAGGATGAATGATTTTGTAGCCCCCCCCCCTCACACACACACACACACACACATCCACCACCACCCCCCCCCCCCCCCCCACACCCAGGCCTATGGCTTTGGGAAACCAATCAAACTATTTTGACGAGAACTCAGGCGCTAGTGGTTTCAGTGGGCAGGCATGTAGCACGTACCATCTCACTGTGTCGACTTTAGCCCTACTTCTAGCTTCTGTTCTCGCTCAAGCCCTTTGAGACTGTATACCCGTGATGCAGGTACAATTGAATTGGAATTGAATTGAGTTTCATTAAATTTAAATGGAATTGAATAGGTCACATGGAGCTGGAGCCCTATCTGTTGGTGTCTGTGTGTACCTACTTTACGGGCCTTCCTCTGCTCTAACTCTTCGCCGAAGGGCGACTGTAGGTAAGAGGAGGTGTGTGGGGGGGGGGGGGGGGGGGGGGGGGGGGGGGGGGGGGGGGGGGAACTGTTGACAGAGATCCGCCAATGTCTAGACTAGCTGGGATCAGCTCAGAGCCGGGAAATTGACGAAATGGGATTGAAGCGTGGACGAGCCCTGGACGATATACGGCTGTGAGGATTTATCGACGCTTGTTTTGGCAGGAGTCCCGAAGTACAAATCACTTAACAAAGGCACCGGGCAAATCCCAAAGTGACCTTGTTGTTCCTAGTTCCTGTTTGGAAAAGGTGCGACGTGCATTCGATGCGTCGTTACTTTGAACGTTTGTGAAGATGCATTGTGTTGATCTGTTCACAATTCACCGGAGTATTTTTCCTTTGGGTGAAATATGGGGCCTCTTTGACATGTGGTGGATGTATGAACGTCTTCGGGCCCTGAGAGCCATGTGTGGAGCTAATTCACAGTCCAGCCCAGTGGAGCATTGGTCGGTCCAAGAGTCAGGTCCTAACGTTGTTTTTGTTTTAGTAAAAAAAAAAGAAAAGAAATCTCTCTAGAACACACAGATACGGACACGCGTCTAAAATGTCCAGTTTCTTTGTTTGTTTTGTTTCTTAGCAAAGCCAAAGCAAGAACGTGTGAGTGGCTTCCCTTTCCTGTTTGATGACGAGCTCCATATGTTGTCCCCATCTCCGGGTGGAGCACTCCAACTCTGATTGTCCTGATTAATTTCATCCGCAGAACACACCCTGCAAGTGAGCAAGGCGTAAACAGCTGCACACTGCATAGGGATGAGCGCACAACATAGGGATGAGCGCACAACATAGGGATGAGCGCACAACATAGGGATGAGCGCACAACATAGGGATGAGCGCACAACATAGGGATGAGCGCACAACATAGGGATGAGCGCACAACATAGGGATGAGCGCACAACATAGGGATGAGCGCACAACATAGGGATGAGCGCACAACATAGGGATGAGCGCACAACATAGGGATGAGCGCACAACATAGGGATGAGCGCACAACATAGAGATGAGCACACAACATAGAGATGGATATTGTCGCCAGTCAGTAGAAGAAAGCTGTTTTGAAGGAAGAGTGTTTTGTACATTTGTATAATGAATTATGCATTATGGACGACCATTTCCTTGCATTACCAATGCGTTTTCCTTCCCTGCGTTTGGCATTTATTTGCATTCTAACCATTGGGGCGCCCTATGCAGTATTTTATTGTTTCTTCCCCCAAAGCAACGCATAGTGAACGCATCTCATTAAGGAAGTAGGTACAGTAAGTGACCAAGCGTCCGGCCACAGGTGGACAGTGGGGATCGAACCCAGTGCCTTTCGTCTAGGAGTCAAACATCGTAGCCCCCCCCTCCACTCTGTGGACAGGACGGCTCAGAGACCGGCGCATAACGCATTCAAACATGGACGCCTTTTCATGACGAGGGGGGAAAACAAAGCACCTAGCCTACAATGGGAAATGCACTTATAATAGCTCTTTCAGCACTACCCAGTTACCTGCTAGGGTTAGCGACTGGGTGCACAGGTGGGGATTCATTTCTCAGGGATCACTCAGGTCTGTTCCACTGCCGCCCGTCGCCATTGTTCAGCTGATCGACGACGACGTGCGTCTAAAGAACAAACCCCTCCCCCCCCCCCCCCCCGTCCGTCCGTCTGTCCTCGTCTCCCGTCCACCCCCACCCCCCCTCCCCCACCCCCCCCTGACCCCTCCGCAAATTGATTAGCTCTGCGCCGAAAACCACTGAATTGACCGAAGTATTTTCCAAAGAGTATGGCTGCAGTGAAAATGACAAAACGACAAGACAACGCCACCCTGGAGCGTTGAAAAAGACTCTCCGATTCATCGGGGGATCCCGCCTTTGGCAAACTGGACCGTAATTCACAACAACACGCCCTCGGCTAGGTTTTTGCTGACAAAAGAACGAGTCAGCCCGCCTTGCTGGATTTAGTTTGATCCTTGGTGATAGTCAGGGAGCCCTTCTGAGTCAGGTAAAAAGATGTATTGACCGCAACATTAGCATCTACTATGCAGTGCAGTCTTCCCTGACCGACGTAGCTCACGGGTGTCTCTCTCTCTCTCTCTCTCTCTCTCTCTCTCTCTCTCTCTCTCTCTCTCTCTCTCTCTCTCTCTCTCTCTCTCTCTCGTCACGCATTTTAAATCACATTTCACACCCCTTGAGCTCCGGTCCTCTCACCGTGTGTGAGTCTGGCCATGCATCTCGCTGAACACCACCAACCCCCCCACCACCACCAACACCACCAGCACCAGCACCCCCACCACCAGCACCCCCACCACCAGCACCACCACCACCGATACTAGCTACAGCTTGTCCAGGGGAATCCTAGTGAAATATCGCAGCGGCGCCTGGGCGGGTGTGTGTGTGTGTGTGTGTGTGTGTGTGTGTGTGTGTGACAGAGAGTGAGAGACAGGGAAAGAGGGAGACAAGGAGAGAGAGAGAGAGAGCTAGAGACAGGGGAGGAAGGAGACAAGAAGAGAGTGAGAGAGGGAAAGAGGGAGACAAGGAGAGAGAGAGAGAGAGAGGGAAAGAGGGAGACAATGAGAGAGAGAGAGAGAGAGAGAGACAGGGGAAGAAGGAGACAAGAAGAGAGAGAGAGACAGGGAAAGAGGGAGACAATGAGAGAGAGAGAGAGAGAGAGAGAGAGACAGGGAAAGAGGGAGACATGGAAAGAGAGAGACAGGGAAAGAGGGAGACATGGAAAGAGAGAGAGAGACAGGGAAAGAGGGAGACATGGAAAGAGAGAGAGAGACAGGGAAAGAGGGAGACATGGAAAGAGAGAGAGAGACAGGGAAAGAGGGAGACAAGGAGAGAGAGAGAGATAGACCCCTATTCAGCATTACGCCGCAGTGATGAATCGACAAACAACAACAGCGGATGGGGAATTAATTGCCTATTTAGGTGTGTCACTTCAAAGTAAAAGCACACTTAAAGTGCTGGCGACTAAACTAAGCAACTTGCAAAATACGAGTCATGAAAAAGGACACCGCTTGGAGTTCTGGTAGAGTGCAGGGTCTGTGGTCCAAATCTCTCTCTCTCTCTCTCTCTCTCTCTCTCTCTCTCTCTCTCACCCTTTTTATCCCCACGACTCAACCAGGGCACAGTCGACCTTTGACCTCATCCTATCAAACTTATAATCTTGAGCTGGAGTCACCATGACACGTGGCATGGTTTTTATAACACAGGGGTGTTATGAACCATTGTACTGCTGCGTTTATAGCATGGTGATGCACCTCGATGTGTGACAGAAGATAGGATTGTTTTTATTTCGCTTCTGAATGGATGTACTAAAGATTAAAAACAACTCTTAAAACTGCCCATGCTGTGTCTCTCTCCTTCCCTCCCTCTCTCTCTCATTCCCCTCCCTTCTCCCTTTTCCCTTCCTCCCCCCCTCTCCACATTCCCCCTCACTCTCGCTCTCCTTCCCTCTCCCCATTCTCCCTCACATTCTCTCCCTATGTCTCTCTCTCTCTCCCCGATTCCCCCTCCTTTTCATCTCTCCCCTCCCTTTTTTGTTACCTCCTCTCCCTCCCCACTCTCTCATTCCTCCCCCAACACTCTCCATCCCCCCCAACACTCTCCCCCCCAACACTCTCCATCCCCCCCAACACTCTCCCCCCAACACTCTCCATCCCCCCAACACTCTCCACCCCCCCAACACTCTCCATCCCCCCAACACTCTCCACCCCCCCAACACTCTCCCCCCAACACTCCCCCCCAACACTCTCCATCCCCCCCAACACTCTCCCCCCCAACACTCTCCATCCCCCCAACACTCTCCACCCCCCCAACACTCTCCATCCCCCCAACACTCTCCACCCCCCCAACACTCTCCCCCCAACACTCCCCCCCAACACTCTCCCCCCCAACACTCTCCCCCCCAACACTCTCCCCCCCAACAATCTCCATCCCCCCAACACTCTCCATCCCCCCAACACTCTCCCCCCAACACTCTCCCCCCCCAACACTCTCCACCCCCCCAACACTCTCCCCCCAACACTCTCCATCCCCCCCAACACTCTCCCCCCAACACTCTCCACCCCCCCAACACTCTCCCCCCCCAACACTCTCCATCCCCACCAATACTCTCCCCCCAACACTCTCCATCCCCCCCCCCCCCCACCCCCCCCACCCCATTAGAGATGGACTCGTTCCGCATCCTGCTGTACGCGCTCATCTTCCTGCTGAGCGTGGCGGGCAACCTGCTGATCGTGGTGGTGCTGGCGCTGAACAAACGCCTGCGCACCGTCACCAACTGCTTCCTGCTGTCGCTGGCGCTCAGCGACCTGATGCTGGCCGTCTTCTGCATGCCCTTCACGCTCATCCCCAACATGCTGGAGGACTTCATCTTCGGCGCCGCCATGTGCAAGATCGTGGCGTACTTCATGGGTGAGGGCCGCCCCGAAACGGCGACGTTTTGCTTCTTTTCTCGGAAGGGATTGCGCCCGTCCGCCCGCCGAGGACTTCGGAAAAACGGCGTTGTGATTTGATAAAAGCGACGCACCCCAAAAAAAATAATCTGACGACTAGTGAATCAAATGGCAACATGAAAAAGGGGCAGATTTTATACATATATTTATACGTATATTTGATTACATTTGGACATTTTATCATTTAATATTTAATGATGTATTTTGGGGTGTTTGGTCGCTCATCGTCCCTCAGCTCATATTGGGTCAGGGTCAGGGTCAGGGTCAGGGTTAGGGTCAGGGTCAGGGTCAGGGTTAGGGTCAGGGTCAGGGTCAGGGTTAGGGTCAGGGTCAGGGTTAGAGTCAGGGTTAGGGTCAGGGGCAGGGTCAGGGGCAGGGTCAGGGTCAGGGTTTGGGTCAGGGTCAGGGTCAGGGTCAGGGTTAGGGTCAGGGTCAGGATCAGGATCAGGGTCAGGGTTAGGGTCAGGGTCAGGGTTAGAGTTAGGGTCAGGGTTTGGGTCAGGGGCAGGGTTGGGGTTAGGGTCAGGGTCAGGGTTAGGGTCAGGGTTAGGGTCAGGGTCAGGGTCAGGGTCAGGGTTTGGGTTAGGGTTAGTGCCAGTGTTGGTACACTGGTGGTCTTCCCCCAGCAGGAAGGCCAGCTTGACATTATTAAGCAGACTGGAGAATTTGCAGTTCATTAATTAAAAGATTTGAGAAAAAAAAGTGTTATCGTTGTGTAATCGCTGAATGTTCTGCCCCGTTGTGAGGACGTGCGAAGCTCTGTCTCTACCGTCACATCTGAACATTGTTGGAACTGGCCATCTTCAGTTGGAAGCCAGATCTGCCTGTAGCTTCCTGTTCGTTTGTTGTTGTTTGTTTGCCGAATATTTTAAGCGTTCGTTAAAAAACATCTTCAGTGTCGAACCGGGAACCTTTGAGCCTGGGAGTCCAAAACCCTAACCCCTGGCTCCGCTCCATTGAGCTGAGATCAACTGATTTCACTTTGTATCTTTGGGAGGCTTTTATGTCCATTTCCAGATGGGAGATCGAAGGGGGCTTTTACTTTGTAATAAGCAAATTTGCACATCTGAGGTGAAATTTGAAATGTGTGTGTGTGTGTGTGTGTGTGGGGAGAATGCATTTAGGTTATTTTCCTTCAAGTCACGCCCTGAAGCAAAGCTGTGCTTCCAGTTGAGTTTGGAGTTGGCAGGAACTGAAAAACACAACAACACTAGTGGTGGTGGTGGGTGGGAGTTGGAACGCGCCCCCCCCCTCAGCCATCAATTATGGATGGAAGCTTTAGGACTAGCATCGCAGCTAGAGTTAAGTACGAACTAGCGGTACCCAGGCAGAGACGTGAACTGTGATTCTGCAATTTCTCCAGTAAACACATGCACAACTATTCCCCTTGAATGTACCTCGGTTATGTTTTGTCTTTATTGGTAATGTGGAATTGTAATGAGCCTTTCAACAATGCATACACAGTTTTAAATCACATTACGGTATTGTCCTATATGAAAATACTTGAATAAGCATTTAGTACACAGATATATTTCCAGTAGATTGCCAGAGACTCTTAGAATGAGTTTGAACACTTTTGGACAAAACAAACCCAAAAAACGAATGCGAGACCCTTATAGTCTAAATTGAATTGTTTGTACAAACAGGTCTGTGATTGTCAAATGTGCTACATGGCATTTTGAGCAGGTGAACACTGTGCTACATGCATAATGAAATACAATTACTTCATAATTGGTTGGATTTTCACAATAAAGTTGCTGCCCTTTTGAGACCCCCCCCCCCCCCCCCCCCCCCCCAGAGCTGGGTTGCTCTGAACATTGCTGCCGTTTTAGTAATGAACATTAGCTGCCATGCTACATTTCGTGCCAATTCAGGTGACGCGCCAATCAACGCCAATCAACGCCAATCAACCAAGTTCATCTCTCATTGCCATTTTATAAGGTCAGCAACCTGCGTGCCGCTTGGCAATCATTACCCGTTACATCTCAACTCCGCCACAAAGTGGGTGTGAGGACGCAGCCCCCCCCCCCCCCCTCCACCCCCCTCCCGAGGTTATCCGAATAAATGTCACGGCAATTACGGACTGAGAATCTTCCGAATCTGAATGGGCCTTTGTGGCGATGACCAGGCTACAGACCAGGGTAATAAATCACTCCACGAAAAGTCAGGAAGCACAAGTCACGTTTATCGTCTTCCTTTGCACAAAACCAAAACTCCGCACTCGTCGTCCGGCTTGGACGCGTGCTTTCAAAAAAAGAAAAAACCTCTCTCTGCTGCGTGCAACCAGCCAGCCACGTGTCTGGACCCGACCTCACCGTGGGCAGAGCACAACACATGTCTTTTTAATAGCTACCCAATTGCGCTCATCCCCTACAGCTGCGTCTGTGACCCCAATTGAGCCGCTCCGCCCCTTCTGTCTGCAGCCGGCGCTAAGCCACGCCCCCCTCACCACAGCCTTATTCACCCGGTGGCCATCTTGGTTCGAAACAACAGCCGGGTGGGAGCTAAAGAAGCAGTTTGTTCTTCTTCGTTTGTAATATACGGGCCTCCTTGCATGGCAGGATGCCTCATAAGAAATTGTTGCTGAGTTCCCTGCTGAACAGTGGGTGTCATGTGTACATTGTGCCTTATTATCTTCCAGTGGATTCGATTTATAGAATTTTAAAGAATGTACAAAAGTGTTGGAAATCATTGTCCTTTAAGTCGGCAAATGAATTGTAATGTCCCTGGTTCTCTGGAGAGGGTGTGTGTGTGTGTGCGTGTGTGTGCGTGTGTGTGCGCGTGCGTGCGTGTGTGTGTGTGTGTGTGCGCCTGCCTGCCTGTGTACGCGCGTGTGTGTGTGTGTGTGTGTGTGTGTGTGTGTGTGTCTCACATTTGGCCATCCAGCGACTGGCACTGGAGTGTTAGCCAACTCTGGCCGTGAGCCTTCGTACAAGCCTTCGTATAAGCCTTCGTACAAGCCTTGGTACAAGCCTTCGTACAAGCCTTCGTACAAGCCTTGGTACAAGCCTTCGTATAAGCCTTGGTACAAGCCTTCGTACAAGCCTTGGTACAAGCCTTCGTATAAGCCTTGGTACAAGCCTTCGTACAAGCCTTGGTACAAGCCTTGGTATAAGCCTGAGTCCCGGTTGAAACGTTTCTGTTGCTTTCTTTTTAAAGGTAATTGACTACTTTCATGATCCCAGGTGGTACATTCGGCAGCCGGAGCAGCGAGTACAGGACAGTAGAGGAATGGAACAGAGTGAAAACAACAAAAACGACTGTACACACAATCTGAGCAGCAGGAATACATACATGCAGAGATAAATGTGACAATAATTGACGAAGAAAAAGAGAGGCAATGGCCAGGGTGGGAATGAGTTGCGTAAACGACCGATTGGTCGACAGGAAATAGTTCAAATAGAAAAAAAACTGTGTGCTAAGGCACCTAATTCTGCTGTTTGATGTTCTCATGCAAAGCCTATAGAGCGTTAAACACGAAAGATGATGTGCCTACCTACTGCTACGTCTTCGTACGTCTTTTCTATTTGAATTCAGTTAATGCTGTCACCACGACAACTTCGTTGCCATGGCGGAGGTCAGGCCCTATTCCAAAGTTAACTCGCCTCCAGTTCAAAGTTGTGGTAACGGGGGGGGGTTCTGACTTCCTGTCTGATAAGTCTTTCAGTCTATTAAACCACACGATTTATTAAAAAAGAAACCACGGCGCCTTGAATATTATTTGTATTCATAATTAATGGGATTTCTAACATAATAAAGCCGATCACTCAAAAATAAAACATTTGTCTCTCCCGCCCCCAAGAATAATGGATTAATAAGCACTTTTCTCCTGCTTATTTCTCCACAAGTGCTCTTCTGAGAAGGTAAGTTGACGTGTGCACTTTCCTGTTTTTAGCCCTGGCGTTGAATTGAGATTGCACTTTTGTGATCTCTGAGATGAGACTATTAAGCACAAATTTACACTCTGCCCCCCTGGCCAGTCTTTTGGGATTTTTTTTCATAGTTTAGTCCAAATTGGATCTCGGCTTTGATTGCACCTTGTCAGTCGCTTTGGATAGAAAATCATTAAACAATGATTGTCTTGATCCAATGTGCAGTCTCCTTCATACAAATTTGCATTCGACAGTGTGTTGCATTTTGCATTTAACCAGCCTAATTTGGATGTGTGTACCTTGCTATTCCCAATCCAGTTTCCAACGTGTTCCCAATCCAGTTTCCATCGTGTTCCCAATCCAGTTTCCGACGCGTCTGTGTATTTAAACGTTCCACGTCCGTTGGGACTCTATGTCAACGACCGAGGGAAGCTGTTGCTCTGTGTGTGTGTGTTACGCAATATCTTGAAGAGGGCCGAATTGCCTTGTGTCCCCCCCCCCCCCGCCCGACTCCCAGAACACAATCAAACGCTGCTGGTTCTGTTAACTCTAGTCTCTCTCTCTGTCTGTCTGTCTGTCTGTCTGTCTGTCTGTCTGTCTGTCTGTCTGTCTGTCTGTCTGTCTGTCTGTCTGTCTGTCTGTCTGTCTGTCTGTCTGTCTGTCTGTCTGTCTGTCTGTCTGTCTGTCTGTCTGTCTGTCTGTCTGTCTGTCTGTCTGTCTGTCTGTCTGTCTCTCTGTAACCACTGCATTGCGAAGGCATCGTTTTAGTTCAGCAAGGCAGAGAAAGGATTTGAGAGTTCCCTTTCTTCAGGAAGGGAAGATTAGGCACTGGGATCACGGTGTGTGTGTGTGTGTGGGGGGGGGGGGGGGGGGGGGGGGGGGGGGACACAAGGCAATTCGGCCCTCTTCAAGATATTGCGTAACACACACACACAGAGCAACAGCTTCCCTCGGTCGTTGACATAGAGCCCCAACGGACGTGGAACGTTTAAATACACAGACGCGTCGGAAACTGGATTGGGAACACGTTGGAAACTGGATTGGGGGGGGGGGGGATTTGAAGGCTCTCTGATTGGCTGGGCCCGGCTGCTAATTGCCTTCACAGTTGCTCACCTGCAATTGCGATCTCTCACTCTGAGGAAACGGCCTTGAATATTTGCCCTAACGAATAGGAGTGGAGTAAAGGATCGTTACGCTATGGATTATCGTAACGATGGGAAGGGCAGGGTGATAGGGGCTAGGGTGCCTGACGACCTGCCCAAAGGTACTGGGTGTGATTCACCCCAAGATCCACCTGGTCCTCAACGAAAGGACAAGACGAGGAAGAGTTGAATCCTTTGTGTGCTTTTGTCGGTCTGAACGTGGCGGTGGAGCAGTTTTGTAGACTTGAGGCGTAACAAAACGTTTTGTTTCGTATTTCTCCTTGGACAGACTTTGTTCAAATGGCAATTATGCGAGACCAGTGAAACGTGAGGTGAGGAGGTCGATTTCTTCAACGAAGAAGTCAACGCTGGTGAGGAGAACACGGGGCACGGTTGAGAGAGGCAACAGATTAATAAAAGATCATCCACCCTAAGAGGGCACTGCATTTTTTAACAACCCCCCCCCCCCCCCCCGAGAATACTTACTTTATTTTATTCATGGCTAACTTTTCAGCAGCATCTCCTTCAGCGCTGAAAGGGCGGGTAAGAATCAGCCTCTATCCGTTGTGGGTGGGGGGTGGGGGGGGGGGGGGGGGGGGGGGGGGGGGGGAAGGGGGAGAAATACATATAGACATGCAGACATATGCAGAACATTTGAGGAAAGCGCATGGAGTTTAATTATTACCAACTCGGTCTCATCATAAATAGATTAGTGTTTAGCGCTTATTGTTTGTCTTCCAACTGAGATGGCGTGCGTTTGATTCCCCGTGTCTGCAACCTGAATGGGGAAATCCTTGAGCAAGAGTCCACGGCATGCCGCCCACCTGCTCCTTCCTGATTCCGTAACTTTATTTGGCGTGAAGTGGCTTCGGATTAAAGGCGTCTTCAGAATGCCCGCTAAATCGGCAAATTCAGTCCGCGTGCAAAGACGTTTCACTTGAAGGACCTCGTCGGTGTTCCTCTTCGGCCCCCCCCCCCCCCCCCCCCCCCCCCGCGGTTATTTTGTATTGCAACGCCTTGTCGGGCGCCATGGTCTGCGTTGGCTTTGATATTTTCTATAAAATGATTTGGCAGCACTTTTTGATGCGCGCAGCTTTGATACTGTGGCGTCGAGGTGCGCGTCGACGCGACAGGGAAGTCGGGCTGAGCGCATTGCGGCGCATTCAAAGGCCTTCGAATTGGGCTTTCCCCGTGACTTTGATGCCTCCTTCGTTAGCGCGCGGCGTTCCAGGTGCGCTCCTCCTAATGGCTTATTAGGAGTAAACGGCCGAGACAAGCTTAAGGGCCCACTTCGCCCTTGGCGTCCGTCAAGCTGTACTGCGCTTGCGCTTCCCAACTTGCTCGCGTTGGTTTCGCCTTTGCGGAAGGAGACAGGGACACGTGAGCGTCTGCGTTCCGGGCGACGGGATGTTTCGTCCACAGGAGATGGCGTCGGAATGGAAAGGTGACGCTGAGATGGTGTGCTCTGTACATTTTTGCACAGATGTAGTGGATTGTAGCATTTATAGTTCTTTTCATTTGGAAGTTAATAGCGTGCATAACCCCCCCCCCCCCCCCCCCCCCCATTTTTTTTTAACGTTTTCCTGTGACTGAACAGCCGAATCAGAAATGGGCTTTTGTTTTGTGTGTGTCCGTGCTTTATCAAATAATTGATCGTAATAAATAAAGAAGGGTCGACTTATTGGGTTTAGGAAAGCGTTTCTTTGAAGATGTAGAAACATTGGAACATTCTTCAAGTAAACAGTAGTTTTTTTCTCACATTTTCTTTTATCCACTCAAAACAAAACAATATATATATATATATATATACATACATGTGCATGTATACATTGAATAGAAAATGAATAAATACACATTCTTTTTTTATATCTGTTTATTCGATTTTGCAATTTTTCTCACAATACACAAACAATCAACCATACATATGCGTCCCCTCCCTCCCTCCCTCCCTCCCTCCCTCCCTCCCTCCCTCCCTCCCTCCCTCCCTCCCTCCCTCCCTCCCTCCCTCCCATCCCCATGGCAGAGATAAACAGTAATTGGGAGACCTTCAAGTACAAAATTGGTGATTGTGTAGAAACAAAGAAGACATAAAAAACACATAAATAACAAATATTACAGTCATAGTGTGTGTATGCGGAATAATCTATCAAACATTGTGTGGCTTTAGTTGTCCCCATCCTCTGGAATGACTGTCGAGGTCTTTGCACAGTCTACAAAAAGGTGTCCACGTTTTATCAAAGTTTCTCAGTGAACGTAAAGACTTTTTACGTCAACAAGGCCATGTCGTCTCATGGTGCATTGGCGAGGTTACGGTGGAAGCTTCCGGGAGGATCCGGTTGGATTAGCGGCGGTGAGTCTACTCCTCCATGCTAGCTCTAACCCCCTGCGCTCTTGCAGCTACTTCTTCTTATTAAGACAATCCATCTGGCGGGGGCGGGAAAGCCTCATCCAGAAAGCGCCAGCGGTGGATACTAACTAACACCCTAACTACTTCCTGTCTGGAGCCCATGTGTATTATTGAAATCGACTTACGAGGGTGATTACAAGGGGGATAAATTGCAGGGGGAGTTAACATTCACGAGCAAGTATCCTGATCCTGACTCGGGTGTGTTTTGTGTAGCATTTTCTCCCTGTTACATTCTCAAGGGGCTTCACGGCTTCTGAACACAACCTTCTTTAAAGGTGCAGTGTGTGGAATTCAGTGGCATCTAGTGGAACGGACTTGGCATACATTGAATGTAATAGTCATAAGTATGCTTTAATTAGTGTATTATCCCATGACAATAAGAATCGTTGTGCTTTTGTCACCTTAGAATGAGCCCTTTATATCTACATAGGGAGTGGGTCCTCTTCCATGGGGGTCGCCATGTTGCACCGCCATGTTTCTACAGTAGCCCAGAATGGACAAATGGCTTCAGAGAGAACATATTTTGATGAAGAATGTTTTGGGCTATTTTCAACAACAACAAATCCTGTCGGAAGTACGGCAAAGACATCTTTCTTTTCAAGCAAAGCTTTAAGTGCAGTCGTCTGTTCTTCTTTTAGTGAAAACGTACCGTCCGGTTCGTTTGACACCGTCTCGATAGCGCAATCGACAGACCGTTCTACATTGGCGGCGGCCATCTTTGTTGTTGTTGTTGTTGGAAACGCCTCTACGGCGCTCCTCTGCGCCGTCGTCGTGTTTTATCCCTCACGTTAGATCCGAAGCCGTTAGCACGAAGCTGGAGCCGCCGAAAACAGACGGGGTCAGGGAACGACACTGTGACGCGATCTGTCTGCCGACAAACGACCCTGGGATTTAACGCACAGAGCTTGACCGACTCACAAACACTTTGCAGCGACGCAGCGCCCATAACGCAACGCTTCGGCGAGCCGTTGCAGTCGATCGCGATTCTTCGTCGGAAGGATTCCTCTGATCCCAAAGCTATCACAATAAATACAAGTCTATGAATGTCCACGATTTACTGGCCGTCAACATACAATGGGACTCGTCGATGGAGGCGGATTTATATGTGTTAGGGATTTTAGTGGAGGTGCTTTTGAAGACCCCCCCGCTTGAGCAACCGGATGACCGATTTGGTGGTGTGCATTCATGGTCACATCATGCAGTACTGTGTGTTGAAAAAAGTGATTTGGTCTACACGTCCGAGGGAAATGATTTGGCGTCTCCTTGCCTTTTTCGAATCCATGTTGATTTGACAAAGTCAAACTGATACAGTACGTGCTAAGCCTCTCTGAACGTGCGTTCAAATGAGCTTTCGTACAATTTCAATTTCGTTTCGTTTTGCATTCAACTGGGCATTTCTTCCTGCACGTTCCAATATCCTTTTTCTCACTTGCAGCCCTGAATCACCGGCAGCCCATCATCAACTTTGTGATTGACACGTCGTGTGACGCGCCTCCGTGTTTTCACCACAGGTGTTGTGATGAGGTCTGCCAGCAGGTGGCGCACTGCGTAGCTGCAGCAGGTAGCAAGGTGCACGGCAGCGACAGCCTGATCACGGCACTGCAAGTCTAAAGAGAAAGGCCAAATATAAAAAAAATATAAACAAATATAAAAAATTGGCTGGCAAAGAAATTCCAGCCAATAGAATCACTGCTGGGACTTGTGCTCTGCTCTGACATTAAGCAAGAGAGTCGCAGGTCCACGGGCGTCTTTGAAGGCTGTCTGACATTATAATGAAGTAGCTGGCAGACAGAAATGCGGAAAGGAGGCAGACGAGAAGGTTGCACAGAGGCTTGAATGAGGTACAGGTAGGCCCACTTAAAAACGAACCTCAAAACGCTTTGCGTGGCGTTCCCTTGTATTCCCAGTACACACTGAAAGAACGCACTGTGTACATCCCTGTGTAACACTTGAGGTTTGTTTTTCTGTATCTGAATCTGTATCTGCAGCTTGATTCTGTATCTGCAGCTTGATTCTGTATCTGTAACTTAAGTCTGTATCTGTAACTTAAGTCTGTATCTGCAGCTTTAGTCTGTATCTGTAACTTAAGTCTGTATCTGTAACTTAAGTCTGTATCTGCAGCTTTAGTCTGTATCTGTAACTTAAGTCTGTATCTGTAACTTAAGTCTGTATCTGTAACTTAAGTCTGTATCTGTAACTTAAGTCTGTATCTGTAACTTAAGTCTGTATCCGTACCCTGTATCTCATGTCCCTTAACCCCCCCTTCCTTGTTTTGCCCGGCAGGCATCTCCGTCAGCATCTCCACCTTCAGCCTGGTGGCCATCGCCATCGAGCGCTACAGCGCCATCTGCAACCCGCTCAAGTCGCGCGCCTGGCAGACGCGCTCGCACGCCTGCCACGTCATCGCCGCCACCTGGGCCCTCTCCCTGGTCCTCATGCTGCCCTACCCCGTGTTCAGTGTGCTGCGCTCCTTCCCCAAGGCCGACGGCGGCGTCGGCCACATGTGCCGCCTGCACTGGCCCAGCAGCGAGGCCGAGCAGACCTGGTAGGTGGAGCGCCGAGCTTAGCGTTAGCTTAGCACCAGCTGGCTTAGCTTCAGCTGATCGTTAGGTTAGCGCTGGCTAGTGGTTAGTTTAGCTTTAGCTTAGCGATAGCTTAGCACCAGCTGGCTTAGCTTTAGCTGATCGTTAGCTTAGCGCTGGCATAGCGTTAGCTTAGCTTTAGGGGGCCTTGAGGCGAGGCTTTTGCTTTTTATTTGGTTAAAGGGGCAGCGTCACGCTTGGCTGTTTTCTAATGGTTTTGTGCTGCTTCATGCACAGGTTCTGGACTTATCCCAGTCTGCAACATCAATTGAAAAAGAGTTTGACCAGTGACATCACTGGTCCAGGATTTGCGTCCTCCGTAGGTCCAATTCGGATAAATTACGTCCAACCTTCTGGGTTTTTGTTGTTGTTACAGAAACAGCCCTTTAATCAATCAATCAATCCATATCTATCTATCTCCATCGCTCCATCCATCCTAGCATACATGTTTATACGTCCACTATAACGAGACATTTAACGGTAGGCTCAGAATGTTTCCTTAACAAACGCTGCGTTGTTGTTCATGCTCTGCAAACGCGACAACGAGGAAACGCGAGTTCATCAACGTTGTAGCGCAGTTTTCTGTTGTTGCTGCACGTTTCTCTGGCTGCAAGTAGCAAGAGCAGCTTACGGCGACATCTTCCTTCAGTGTCAGTTGGGGTGGTGCGGGGGGGGGGTGGGGGGGGGGGGGGGGGAGGGGGTCGTCGTGCCCGTTGGGGGAACGGAAAAAAGGCGGCAGGCTCAAGACCTTTCTAGCGGTCGGTCTGGAGTTGTCGTGCGACGCTGTGAGCCACCCTCGCCACCCTCCTTGGTTGCCCGCATGAAGCAGATGGCGGGATCGAGTGAAAGAGACGCGGGGTTATCAGTCCCAGACGGAAAAACAGCCAGTGCAAAACAAGAGCATGCAGCGATGCTCGTTAAAGAATGATTAGAGATACAGGTAATGACGATGCAATACCAATACAGTAAGTCGTGTGAGTGCATATAACAATGATAATTACGAATATGTGTAAATAGAAATAATAGAAATAAATAAATAAAATACAAAAAAAACGATAGTAGGTATTAAAACATAAAGATAAAGTAAAGATAAAATACAAATAAAAAGACAATAATACCTGTTAGTACGTATAACAATAATTACAAATATTAATAAATACAAATAAATAAATAAAATACAAAAACTCGATAGTAGCTCTTTAATAACCGTACTTGACAGAGAACCTGCTAAATAAAATAAACCACTTGTGATTCTACATCGTTTAACGAACGCCAAACACTAAAACAACTCATTTCAGTTGACAAGTTCTTGAAGTGGGTTACAAAGTTAGCAAATCCTCCAGGGACATAATTGGAGTGGCATTTCCAGGTGGCAGCTGTGACTCCTAAATGCAAAAAAAAAGCGACCATCAGAAATCCACATGCCGTTTTCCATTTAGCTAGCTAGCGCGGTGACACAGGAGTCTGGATATGAAGACGTTATATCCCAGTATATCAAGATGATTGGGATGGGGGTGGGGGGTAGAAGGGGGTCGCACCCCTGCTGTGCAGTAGAAGGGAGAGGAGAGAGCACTAGAGAAGGTTCTAGCAGCGGGGAACCTCCACATTGCACCGCGGAGCTCTATGGCTTCGTCCAGGTAAACGGCGTGTCATTCCGGGTGAAGGAACCGGAGAACAGGCGTCGATGACCCAGGGCGAGGTCACGGGGTCATGGGCACGGCAGGGCTCAAACCAAACCACCCGACCGAAAGGAAGGAAGGAAACAGGGCGGTTTTGGCAACACAGCCTAGAGAAACTGGGTCACGCCCACGTCCCACCGAGCGGGAAATGAGGTTCATAGTATGTGCGGTGTGACCCCAAAAAAAGCGGTGTTTTGCAGCCGTTGACTGCAAACTACTGCCGTGCGCTTTGGGCACTCTCCCAAGATGCACTGCTTCGAGTGGCGGATCGGTAATGGGCTGCACCATGTCAGACCAGGTCGCAGGGTCCCCCCACTTCTGGTCACCTTTGACCTTCCCAGCTGCAGACACCCCGGAACCCAAGACGCAGTAAATAGCTGTGCCGTGATGGAGTTCGCATTGCCGCGCGATAAAAAGCTAACGCAACGCAGTACAGCGGAGCACACTTCCTCATCTAAAGCTCTCTCTCACCGAGGCGGTTATTGCAAAACAGTTAAATCCTGACGAATCCCGTAAAACAGAAACAGGTGTGTGTGTGTTTTTCTTTCTCTTCTTGCCTGGATCCAATAAATGTTAAGGCTGGAGGGGGGTGGGGGGGGGGGGGGGGGGGGGGGGGGGGGGTGGTGGCATTTTGTTCTTATTTGGATTGTGCACCTGGGCTTTTTTCATGGCTTTATTCGAGGCAGACGGGGAACTGAGAGAACTGCTCGTCGACAAAATAAGCCTTTAGCAGCCGAATGAGAGAGAGAGGTAGAGAGAGGTAGAGAGAGAGAGAGAGAGAGAGAGAGAGGTAGAGAGAGAGGTAGAGAGAGAGAGAGGTAGAGAGAGAGAGAGAGAGAGAGAGGTAGAGAGAGAGGTAGAGAGAGAGAGAGGTAGAGAGAGAGAGAGAGAGACAGACAGAGAGAGAGAGATGGAAGTGGAGAATGGAGTAAGAGAAGGGAAAGAAAAGGAGAGAACGAGAAGATAATTACTGTGGTGTTATTTGGTCTTGGTGAGGGAAACCTGTTCTGCTTCTGCTCAACACACACACACACACACACACACACACACACACACACACACACACACACTCTCCATACATTAACCCTTTTTACACAACCCAGCAACAATATAATCCCTCGCTTAGGTAGACTGCAGTATAAACCCGGAGTTTACTTAGCAAGAGCTATACATCCTATGGGCGTGTAAATATGTGCACAAGAGTTAATTCTATCATCACCACCATGCCTTCACCACACTTACTGTGTGTGTGTGTGTGTGTGTGTGTGTGTGTGTGTGTGTGTGTGTGTGTGTGTGTGAGTGTGTGTGTGTGTGTGTGTGTGTGTGTGTGTGTGTGTGTGTGTGTGTGTGTGTGTGTGTGTGTGTGTGCGTGCGCGCGCGCATGCGTGCGTGCGTGTTCCTGACCCATTAAGCGTTTGGTCTCATAGACTCTCCGGCGGAACGAGCTGCACTTCAAGAGCAGGGGCCTTGAGGGGCCCGTCTCGGAGATAATTAACGACGCTGAACGAACCCAGCCTGGGTCCGGCTTGCGCACGGCCGGGGCCAAACCAGCAATCAACAAACGAGACACGTTGGCGTTGTGGACTCCCAGCGCACTGATGCATTGACCTTATTTACCCCCCCCCACCCCCCCCCCCCCCTTCCCCCCCAGCAGCAGCATTGCTCTGTCTATACTGTAGCTAGCGGAGGGGAGGCGCGCGTACGGGGGGTCAACACTTCATGCCGTTAGCATGAAGAGCCCAACGCAGTTCAGCCAGTGCATCGTGGGCTTTAAGCGGAGCGCTCCAGGTCGCACGCCGCGCTCCAGGTCGCACGCCGCGCTCCCGGTCGCACGCCGCGCTCCCGGTCGCACGCCGCGCTCCCGGCCGCGGGACATTGTCGCGCCGCATTGCAACGGGGGGGCCGGTGAATACGCGCGTGGGGGTGGATGTGCGTTGACGCAAAGAGACGGCTGTGGGGAGGACGTGGTGAACGATGTGCAGGCTCTGTGGGTTTAGCCCCGTGGCCAGCTGGCTAACCTCCAGGCTAGCTTTTCCGTTTTTGGCCACATCGCATTACGTACCTGAGTTATGTCGAGGCGCATTGTACGAAGGCGCTGTGAATGGAATTGCGGCAAAATGGCTCCAGGGTCCGTTTAAAAGAGGACCCTCATTTTGAGGGTCATTGAGGGCGGGAGGGGGGGGCGGGGGGGGGGTAGACTTTGCCTGGGGATTCTCCCCAGCTTCAATTTGGTGTTGGGTGTGTGTGTGTGTGTGTGGGGGGGGGGGGTGTGGAGTGTGTGTGGATGATGGCTGGTTCAAGCAGCCTCACCTGGCCCGAGTCAGACTGATTGGACTCAGGGCTGCACACCCGTTGTGCGTTGAGCAATCAGCGCGCGACAGGTTGAACCAGCCTTCAACGCACACACACACACACTCAGAGGAGAGATCTCCTGCATGGCAGCATGGAGCACCAGGTCATGTTATCATCATCTACAAACCTCTACAATACACCGGTCTCTTAACACCACCACCCTGCGTCCTTAGTCTGGAGGAGCCCAGTTAAAGCCACCTAGGTGGAGTGTGGCACGGCCTTTGTTACAGTCTCTCTCTCTCTCGCTCTCTCTCGTGGCTCTATGAGGTGGAGAGAGTGGTCATGTAATCCTTCAGCTGGTAAAGACCTACTTGTGGGCCTAAAGACCCCTGGAGAACAGCCTCCATTATAGTAGCCTGGCATCGCCATGCAGTGAGTCCGGAACCTCTCCGTTCATTTTCGATTTCCAAGGGGGCGTCACCAACCGGCGCAGACCTAAAATGCCTCTGGACGCGATTGGCTAGGCCCTCAACCAATCAGAGCGGCGAAACGGGGTGATGCAGCACTGAGACATCTTTCTTCTCAACAAAAGCTTTAAGTGCGGTCGTCTTTTCTTCTTTTAGTGAAAACGTACCGTCCGGTTCGTTTGATACCGTCTCGATAGCGGAATCAACAGACCGTTCTACATCGGCGGCGGCGGCCATCTTTGTTGTTGTTGTTGTTGGAAACGCCTCTACGGCGCTCCTCTGCACCGCCGTCGTGTTTACCCCGCCTCATGTTAGATAAACGCTTGTGATTGGTCGGTCCATCTCGTACCGGGAAGAACAATTTTTTGTGCGGGAGGGGGAGCCCAGACCTTTTATCTCCAGAGCCAATGAAACACGAGTTCGCGAGATCCGTCCGGTTCCTAGGCTACCAATTTAGAAGCTGGGACTTTCAAACTCCTGTGGGTGGGAGGCCGAGACACATAGAGACATAGAGAGGGAGGGAGGGAGGGAGGCCGAGAGACATAGAGACTGAGAGACAGAGAGACAGAGAGACAGAGAGACAGAGAGACATAGAGACATAGAGAGGGAGGGAGGGAGGGAAGCCGAGAGACATAGAGACAGAGAGACATAGAGACATAGAGACAGAGAGACAGAGAGACAGAGAGACAGAGAGACAGAGAGACATAGAGACAGAGAGACAGAGGGACGGAGGCCGAGAGACATAGAGACGGAGGGAGGGAGGGAGGGAGGGAGGGAGGGAGGGAGGGAGGGAGGGAGGGAGGGAGAGAAGGCAGTTAATTAGTTCAGTGTGTGAAGAAAGGAGTTCTAGGAAACTGTTGACCGCCAGCACTATAGTAATGTGTGAGTCAATATGAGTTATGGTCCAAATATATTTTCCTTTTGGGGTCTTTTAAGTTTAAAAAAAGTGTGGTACCGTCGCCTCTAGCTTCACTAAAGAAACACAGGGGTGTGTGTGTGTGTGTGTGTGTGTGTGTGTGTGTGTGTGTGTGTGTGTGTGGTGTGTGTTTGAGACCATGCTTGTGTGTGGCAATAGGTCAGACCTTTGTGCTATTGCAGTGATATGAAAGATATAAGCGTTTAAAAGAAATATTTGGGGACTTAATGAAAGTTTGTCTTTATTTAAATTTGCATTTATTTCAAGCATCTGGTTGAGTCTCTGGTCTTCAAAGACATCAAAGACTCAAAGAAAGAGATAGAAGTTAGAGAGCTTTCCCTGACAATTTCCTAAAATCAAATCACACTGGCCAGCTAGCTTATGTTTTTAACGGGCAATATGTTTTGTAACACTCATAATTCGTTGTTTTTTAAACTTGAAATTATAAAAATGTCAAAAAGAAGTTAATAGTGAATATTTGTTTTTAATTTGAATGAATAATTGTTTCATTTTGTTTTTATGAAAATGAAATTGTGTGTGTGTGTGTGCATGGGGGGGGGGGGGGGGGGGGGGGGGGGGGATCATTGTAGATTTGTAACCTCGTGTTAAGCTAATGCAGCCCGAGCTATAACAGCCACCAGTCGCTAGCTGTTAGCCAGTCAATTCCTCCGCACATTAACAAATAGTATTCATTCAAAGCAAACGCACAACGAAAAACACCTTGAACAACACAAAATGGAAAAACACACAACTTGAAACCTTTCTTTGAACACATTTGGAACCAGAATGACCATAGAGCCGGCGGCCATAAAACATTTACAAAACAAACAAGAGAGAGAACGAGCCAATGGGAAAGGAGCATGAATATTAATAATGGCCGCTGTTTATTTCCAGCCGACCGCGCTGCTTTTAGGGTCCGGGATTCCCGTCCGCGTTCGATTGAGGCCTCACAGGACCAAAGGACGATTCAACCTGATGCTTTGTCTTTGTAACTTCCTTCCTCTCTCTCTCTCTCTCTCTCTGTCTCGGTGTCCCTTCCTCACCCCTTCCCCCAAAATGTAAAACAGCTCTTTCAAAAACACTATCAAACAGCACCGCTGCTGGTAAAAAAGCAGCTAGGGCTTTGGCTAGCTTAGTTCCCAAATTGAATCCTGCTTTGAAAGAGGTAGCTAACATAAGAGTGAGGTAGAATATGGCGGTGGTAAAATACCACTGTATATAAACAGTGCAATAATATTTGCAACAATTAAAAAAAGAATACTACTTACCTTGTTCTGAGGCCTATAGCTACTCTGCACTCTGTCCAGTTGGTATTTATTTTTTAACTTGGTCATGCAGCACGTTTTGCTCCAATTTTAATTGGATGCGTTGGTTTTTCTCACTCTCACTTGTCGGCCATTTTTGATCTTCAAGTATCTCATGAATCCCTCGAGCGTCGTTGTCCTGTGTTGTGTCATTTTCAACCATAAGGCCTTCAAAGGCCTGCTTTGTCTGGGTCCTTTCAACTCTCTCGCTATTGTCTCTCTATGTCTCTCTCTCTCTCTCTCTCTCTCTCTCTCTCTCTCTCTCTCTCTCTCTCTCTCTCTCTCTCTCCATCTGTGTTCGTCCACCTTCCTCCCCAGGTACGTTCTGCTGCTGTTGACGTTGTTCTTCATCCCCGGTGTGGTCATGATCACGGCCTACGGCCTCATCTCCAGAGAGCTGTACCGCGGCATCCAGTTTGAGCTCAATCACAACCCCGAGACAACAGGTCAGGAACAACATCTAGCCTGTTTTTTTGATGGAGCGTCCACCCGTTTACATACAAGGCTGTGCATTGACAAGGTACCAAAATGCAGCCATTTAGTTGGAGCTCAACCACAGCTGTGAGACCACAGGTTAGCAGCTAGCAGCTAACTACTACTAGTTGTTGAGGTATTAAACAAACACCCAAAGGCGGAGATCAATGCCCACATTCCCCAGCATTATTGAACTCCCATTACAAACGCGTCTAGGTCTAGAGCTCATTCAGTTTGAGCTGGATCAGAGATCTGGCTCAGCTAACCCAGAGAGCCCTCCCAGTGGTCTGGCGTCTTGTCTTTGCAACCTTCTACACAGCATTTCAGAAGGTTGAATCGTTGGACCCACATTTTAATCGATAACAAAGTTGCCATCCCCATCCCACCCCACACCCCAACTAACACCGCTTCCATTCCAAGTATCTTGTTGTTATTTCCTCCCTTAAATTTAATCTAAATGCAGATCCGCAGGTAAGAAAGAAAAAAAAAAACGAACGCCCAAACACAACAGTGAGTTTTGCGTTACTGAGTTAGCTACACATATACAGCTACATACACATATATATATATATGCATATACGTACATAGGCATTATTTGCGTGAATTGTAATGTCATACTCGTGAATGGTTTACACATTTCACGCCATGGGATCTTTTGTGCTTAGTTTGAAAGGCAGACTTGAAATGCGGTACACATATGCTACAATGCGTTTTAGGTATTAAGTCTAAGCTTGCGACGATGGGAAAAGATGGACTACAGCAAGCCAGGCCCATAAAAAAAAAAACAGAGCAGCAAATTTTTTTTTATTCAATAAAGAAATTACTTTCCTGCAGAAGTGTCCCAATAAATAGATTCCCTAACGTCAGACTGACGCGGTTTCAGTTTGTTGCGTTCACCTGCGTTAGCAAAGATAGCGCTTCTTACGCTGCTCAAATGCATCCACCTGCCCTGTCGGTTTCCATGGCATCACTGGTCCCGGTTCGTGTGACTCACCCAAGGCTGAAATCACACACTGGTCGCCACCTTGTTGTGTATGTGTGTACGCTAATGCAGAGGAAGGGTTGGGCGAAAATAGGGAGGTATATCAACGCAAACGCAAGGAATGTCTCTAGTTTAAAGTACAAAGTAAGCCATGCTAAGTGTGTACGCTAATGCAGGGGAAGGGTTGGGCGAAAATAGGGAGGTATATCAACGCAAACGCAAGGAATGTCTTTAGTTTAAAGTACAAAGTAAGCCATGCTAAGTGTGTACGCTAATGCAGGGGGAGGGTTGGGCGAAAATAGGGAGGTATATCAACGCAAACGCAAGGAATGTCTTAATTAGTTTAAAGTACAAAGTAAGTCTTGCATGGTTGGTACTCGCAATGTGTTTTGACTGCACCTCCTTTTTCTCCCTTCTCTTTGTCTGCCTTGGACTCCACCAACGGTCTACAAACACCTCCGCCCGAACACACACCTCTCGTGCACACACCCCTTCATTCCCCCGTATACAATATTTACCCTCCACACATTGTCGAACATACACACACTCACACACACCTTAAAACCCCCTGTGCAATATTGACTCTTTGCACACGAACACACACACACACGTGCACGCACACACACACGCACACACACACACACACACACACACGCACACACGCACACACGCACGTCGACCACGCAGCGCTGAAGAACGGCGGGGCGGGTCACCATGACGACAGCGACGGCTGCTACATCCAGGTGCCGAAGAGGCCGACGGCGGCGGCGGCGGCGGCGGCGGCGGCGGCGGGGGTGCAGCTGCCCGCGCTGTCGCCGCGGGGGCCCCGGGGGCCCCGGGGTCCGGCGGCGCGGCGGGAGCGGGCGCGCGCCAACGCCTCGGAGTGCAAATGGCGCGCCAAGAAGCGGGTGATCCGCATGCTGACGGTGATCGTGGCGCTCTTCTTCCTGTGCTGGATGCCGCTGTACTCGGCCAACACCTGGAAGGCCTTCGACCTGGCGTCGGCCCACCGGGCGCTCTCGGGCGCGCCCATCTCCTTCATCCACCTGCTGTCGTACTCGTCGGCGTGCGTCAACCCCCTCGTCTACTGCTTCATGAACACGCGCTTCCGCGGCGCCCTGCTGGCCACGTGCGGGCGCTGCTGCCCGGCGTACGCGCGGGCCGGGGGCCGGCGCTCGGCGCCACGGCGATTCCGGGGCGGCGGTGGCGCCGACGACGGCTGCACCACCACCACCACCGCCGCCGCCGCCGCCGCCGGCAGCGCCGCCACCATGTACAAGGTCAGCTACACCGCGGTCAGCACCAGCGCTGGGCCCTGATTGGCGGATTTTGGCGGGAAGGCCCCCCGGAATCCGTCGCTACACCCTTTTGCCCGTTTGAAAAGACACCACGGGGGTCCCAAGGGCCCGAAGGACCCTTCTTCTTCTTCTTCTTCTTCTTCTTCTTCTCTTTTTCTGCATCCCGATTGAATTGCTTCATTCGATTTCCTGTGTTTAGTGTGTTCTGTGTGTGTGTGTTTGATTTCCCAACATGCTAAACGCTGTGCACATGCTACACACGCCGGCTTGGCTAGCAGCGTGACACCGTCCATGTGTTGAGGTTTGCGTCTTGGGATGGTCTCGCCAGGCTAGAGACACGCTCCCCCCAAAATGTACTATTCCTGAGAAGAGTCTCCTTTAAAGTCCCACCGATGTGTAGGACGTTGTACAAAAGACACCGAGTGCAGCTTTAACTTGAAGGGATCGGGTTTGGCTATTTCGCCTGAATCCGGGCGGTGGTTATGCGTCGGTCGATCTCTCTCCCTCTCCCTCTCCCCCCCCCCCCCCCCCCCCGTGTGTGAAGCCTTATTCATCGTGACTCGGGTGTTGGAAAAACACAAGTCCGAGGGAAGCTTCTTTGAGCGGGGTGACTCCTGTGTTCATGTTCAAATGTTGTATTTAGGTTTCTCGCTCTGGCGCGCCGGGCAAAATGAGAAAGGATTCGCCCACAAACGTTTGTGGGTATTTGTCCTCGAGTTCATGAGGCAGCATGTTATTGTGTTGAGTGGCTTAATGTGTGTTTTTGCGTTTTAACCATTTTGGTTTGTGTTTGTTATTCACTGCAAGTGCCAAGGCCAGGTCCTTTGGTGTTTACAAAACCCACTGAATGATTGTTTCCATAGAACAGTGTGAAGGCCGTGGAATTGTGTTTTTGTCATGTGCAGGCGCGTTCGAAAATAAAAGTCAAAATGCGTATTCAAGGCCAATTAACATTTCTAAAAATGGAGAACAATTTGATCAGTAATAGGCCTGACGTTTAAAAACTTAAACCTTTTTTCTTTCAACGCATAGGCTATTCTCAACACAATGAGTCATAATGTAGCAAAATGACTCATTTCAATGTGGGCAAGGGGACAAAATGATTGACTTAAAGGTGAAGTATGTAGAATTAAGTGGCATCTAGCAACATCGACTTGGCAGTGAGAGTAGGTAACTTTTAATCGTGTATAATCCCCATGAAAATAAGAATCGTCTTGTTTTCGTAATCTTACAATGAGGCATTTTTTATCCACGTTTTTTTTTTATCCACATGGGGTCCTCGTCCACGGAGGCGGCCATGTTTGCGCCGCCATGTTGCTACAGGCGGTCGGACAAACTGCTCTAGAGAGGAAGTGCTTTAGAACCACATTTCCACGATGCAGAACAAGTGACAATCATAGTCGCTATCTTACTTGTAAGCTATGACCTATGGTGTTACAGAATAAATAGCTAAATAGAATTTAATAATCCATCACGGGACCACTCACTGCTGTCGTAGACGATGACATCATTCTCCGCCATCTTTGGAAAGGGGTGGGGGGGGGGGGTTTGTTGATGTCTGCATCATCCCCGCTAGATGGGAGTAAATCGTACACACTGCACCTTTTAATCCTTGTTTTGTGTGTTACGTTTTATTCTTAAAATTTGATTATACAAAATACTATTTTGTCTTTACCATTAAAAATGTTAATTCTTGAAAGATCGACTTTACAGTATTCTCAAAGAACGCAACACCTTTTGTGCTAGCATGGTGCTAATGCTGTCCCTCCTCTTGGTAACGTTTGAGACATTTCATACACCTGTTTGTACCTGTCCTGCCCATCACATGTCACCGTTTTCTAACATAGCCTACAAAGTGTTTCAATAATTAGAATAAGCCCTTTTTGGGACTCAAGCCCAAACATGATTCTAGTTAGCGCTAATTTCCGGCATCACAACAATTGTTGACGTATTGTCTCGTTCGCACACTGTCGTTTTACAACTGTCCTCACAAACCACCAAGCTGGCAACATGTCCCAGAGCAGACTCCTGCTTTAATCAGCAGACTCCTGCTTTAATCAGCAGACTCCTGTTTTAATCAATGGACTCCATCAATAATATCAATGTCACTAGTGCTGGCTGAGGATTCACCTCTTCCCCGTAACAGGAATATGCAGAGGAATCTAATTACGTTGCGATACGAAGCTGCCTCTCGCTGTCTCACACTGATACATATATATATATATATATGTATATATAGATATGGGCTGCATATACATCCTATTATCATACATTCAAGAGTGTGAGCTGGGGTGCTTATATATGTACACACTGGAACCACTGGTCTTGCGATTTTGTCATGGGTGGTGGTGGGGGGGGGGGTAGGTCTGGAAGAGGGCATGGGTATATGTATATGATAATAATACAAAGAGTCACGGAAAAGTGACTTATTGACCATCTGAATTGTCATTTCGAACAACGAACACCGCAAATATATTTGGACTCAACATCACTTATACACCACCACCACGACCATCCAAACTTAGCATTTTGCAATCCCGCCAAAACAGAAAAACTGAAACGTTTGCGTGTGCGTTCGGTGTACTCATGTATTTGTTCGGTTTCATATCACTGCTGGATGCTAAGGACGAGGAACAGTGGAGCGAATTTCCAGCCCACGCAACAAGAAATCCAAATTTGGCCGTGAAGCGAAAACAAAGTTGAATCAAATAGAAAATCACATAAGGACCATGTTTTAATTTAACGTCTTCGGAATTTTGGGGTAAACAGTTAAACAACGATTCGATTTTGCATCCATTTTGTTCAACACACACACACACACACACACACACAAGACACTCACAAACACGGAGAACATTTGTTGTCTTGGACAAAGATAGAGCTTTTATTGAAAAGAAACAGAAGCTATCCATCATCAATGTCTGCTTGGCTTAAAATCTGGTAACTCGCCTCCAGCTTACCTTTCTTGCTTCCATCATGCCACATTTCCATAAAAATCTTTATGTTTATCACAACATATTGATCTAACTCATATTCAAAGGTCCATACAGGTAATGGTGTTTTGAGAAATTGACCATTGTTGGCTATTTCTGTGTGAATTCTGAAAATATTACAAATATAGTACAATCCCAAACTAAATCATGGTGTTATGTATTCTTTATTAAGGGTGGTTTATTATTTCTGTGTATCTCACTGTTTTCTTGAAAATGGTTACCTGTACCAAGTATGACAATATATGTCATAACTGTTGTTAACTGTTAACTCATATTACAATTAAAAAAATATATATTAAACATTTTCAAGTCCAGATTCTTTTTTTCGCCAACGTCAAGGGATTTCTATTGTTTTAAAGGATTTCTATTGTTTTAAAGGATTTCTATTGTTTTAAAGGATTTAGCTTTGAAAGGATTAAGGGTTTTTAGTTTGTTAAGAGAGGTTAATCTTTGACATTGTCTACGTCGAGATGTTAACCAGCCATGTGTCATGTCTCACCCTGCTCCTTAATTTTAGTTTTTATTCTTTCAGCCATGTCTTCATCGTTCTCCGTTGTACCTCGTCTTACTCGCAGCTCCTCTCAGAACCTTCCCTCCCTGCCCTTGTGTCCCCCCCCCCCACCCCCCCCCACCATGATTGTTTTCATCATCGTTCCCCTCCTAGTGGATTTTTTCAGCGGGATTCCCTCCCTCTGTGCCAGCTCATCTTCGTTCCTCTGGGTCAAACTTCCCAGCATGATCGCTCGGGATATTTACGCTTCCTGGTTTTTCTTTCCTGCTCGTTCTCTTTCGACCGAGCCTTGTCCTTCTCTCTTGTTTCGCCTGATCACCAAACTGATGACCGATGTTATCAGTACTGATACTGAGTACTGTACAGTACTGTTTATGTTACTGTTACTGTTACATTACTGTTTATGTTAGTACTGTACAGTACTGTTACAATACAGTACTCAGTACAGTACTGAGTACTCAATACTGTTTGTGTTACTGTTACTGTTATGTTACTGTTTATGTTAGTACTGTACTCAGTACTGCTACAGTACAGTACTCAGTACAGGTACTGAGTACTGAGTACTGAGTACTGTACAGTACTGTTTATGTTACTGTTACTGTTTATGTTAGTACTGTACAGTACTGTTTATGTTACTGTTACTGTTACATTACTGTTTATGTTTGTTTATGTTTATGTTAGTACTGTACAGTACTGTAACAGTACAGTACTCAGTACAGTACTGTACAGTACAGTACTGAGTACTCAGTACTCAGTACTGTTTATGTTACTGTTACTGTTATGTTACTGTTTATGTTTAAGTTTATGTTAGTACTCAGTACTGCTACAGTACAGTACTCAGTACAGTACTGAGTACTCAGTACTCAGTACTCAGTACTGTTTATGTTACTGTTACTGTTATGTTACTGTTTATGTTTAAGTTTATGTTAGTACTCAGTACTGCTACAGTACAGTACTCAGTACAGGTACTGAGTACTGAGTACTGATACTGAGTACTGTACCGGCCCTAGTTTCCACCAGTAAAGACAACTCTCGTCATCCAGACCGAGTCTGGATGCTCGGTGAGTTCTACTTCCTGTTTAACTTGAGTTCTACTTCCTGTGGCCGTCCGCCACGCCGCGACTTTTGCTCGGCTCCCCCTCCGGTCACAGGCGCAGACGCGGGCGGAAATTGGGCAGCTGCCGATGTCGCCGGCGTCCATTGTATTCCCACGCGAGTTGCAGCACCCACAGCCGTTTCAATGGTTGGCCCCAGGGCCCAGGTCAGGTCAGAGGTCAGCGCAGTCGAAGCGCCCTGGCTAGGTAGCTAGCTATCTCCAACAGTGCGCGCAAACAAACCCATCCACAAGTCGTTTAACACATTTGACAAGAGAGCATTCCCCCCCCCCCCCCGCCCCCCCGCCCCCCCTGCAATATGCAACCGCAGCCGCTAATCGATACTGTATTTGATTCATTGAGATACAAAGATGTGTACTTTCTTCGTAAACACACAGTTTATTCATAGAGGGAATATATATATATATATATATATATATATATATATATATATATATATGATCAATGCATATCAAGGTGTGTGTGTGTGTGTGTGTGTGTGTGTGTGTGTGTGTGTGTGTGTGTGTGTGTGTGTGTGTGTGTGCGCATTTGCAGTTGGATGATAAGGTTCAGTGGAATAATGAAACACATTCCAAACTAGCACATCCGAGTTTGGGCAGACGCTGAGGACTGTCAGGATTGTGAAGCTCTCTCTCTCTCTCTCACGAGCGAGCTAGCTTCACAGGAGAGAGCGCAGCTGCTTCAGTCGAGAGAGAGAGGCCCAGGGGATTGCCATGGAAGGCATCAAATCCAACTGTGGAGGAGAGTGTTGTCGCTATAGCAACAGAACCCTGCCACAAGTTGTTGATTTCTTTTTTTTGAGGATGACGCTGTGTGTTCTGAATATTCACTGTTCATTTAGTTGACTGTCCAGGCTGTGGAGTTGCATCCTTTGGTTGGCTAGTCCCATCATCTTTGAGTGCTGTCTTCTCTCCTTTGTCTCTCTGTGCTAAAGTTAGGCAGCTTTCGTTTCCTGTCTACGGACATTCAAACAACCCTTACCGCTCCTGGCCAGCGTTTATGTCTTTGTATTAATCCTGCAGGATGTGAAGTAATCACTAAACACAAAGCAGGTAGCGAAACACTTCTCTGATTGTTCGCGATTACGCCAACGGCTTTCTGCATCACTTGTGGAGGTAGACTTGGAGGTATACTTGGTTACTGTTGCCACGTGGGGGGTTTGTTCCATTTCATCCAGCGTTAACCCCCCCCCCCCCCCCCAACACACACACACACACACCTTGTAACGTCGTCATGGTGCAGAGCTGACGCGCAAGCTAAAAAGGTATACCTAAGCATGTGTGACGCATGTACAGTGCTCTGTTAGGAACCATGCACCACACACACACACACACACACACACACACACACACACACACACACACACACACACACACACACACACACACACACACATACATACGCACATACAAACATACACACACGCACACACACACATACATACATACATACATACATACACACATAAACACACATACAAACACACACACACACACACACACACACACACATACGCACATACAAACACACACACACATACACACACACATACATACGCACATACAAACATACACACACACACGCACACACACACATACATACATACATACATACATACATACACACATAAACACACATAAACACACACACACACACAGACACACACACATAAACACACATAAACACACACACCCTCTCCACTGCAGGTATACTATGAATATGGAACCCACTCTCCCATTACTCCCCCCCACCTCACCCATCATCTATCAGACCCCCTCCAGGTGTATGTGATGGAGAGTCCACACAGAGTGGCCCCCGACGCCACACACACACACACACACACGCACACACACACACGTATATACACACACACACGCATATGCACATGTACACACACACACGCATATACACATGTACACACACACACACACGCATATACATATATACACATGCACACACATATACATATACACACACGCATATACACATGTACACACGCATATACACATGTACACACACACACACACAAGCATATACACATATACACATGCACACACGTATACACATACACAAACACACACCACCCCTCCCCTTACACACACACATGTAAGCACACACACGCACACACACACAACCCTCGACACACACACACACAACCCTCCACCCACCCACCCACCCACACACACACACACACACACACATACACACACACACACACACACACACACCCCATACACCTCATTGTGCTTTTCCCCATTCGTTCTCTGGCAATTATTATTATTCCTTTACAAGCACACCCACAAGTGTGTGTGTGTGTGTGTGTGTGTGTGTGTGTGTGTGTGTGTGTGTCTGTGAGTGTGTGCATTTTTTAACACAGCCATGGTCATTTCCTAATGAACATTTCCCACGATCATGCATTTCCGATCGATATTTCCTTTTCTTGAAAAAGCTTTTGTGAAAGGGCCCCCTTAGCTGTGACGAAACAAGCAAGACCCTCGGTCGAGAGAGCGTCTTCGTCATTCTACCTCTCTCTTTGTGTTGGCGATGATGAAAGGAGTTGTTATGCTAATGCCTCGGGAAGACTTATTAGAGCAAATCACGTCCATTCAGCCCAAATGTGTCTCAATCTTTCCCTTCAAAACACCGCTCGTCTCTCCTTGGGGTTTTCAGCACACATGGAAAATAAAACACCCCAAAGAAACAGATCAGGGGACATGCGCATTTCATCAAACCGGAACGTAAGCCTCATATCGTCACAACAAACTGCCATGTTCTGATAAAGTTGCTGTATTATGTGAAACAAAGTATTGTGCACATGTGGCATGAAGTGAGATTGTCATTATTGATACAAACGAGTACACAACCAAGTTCTTACATGTGGACAACGCAAGAGCTACAGAGCGCAATGTTTGGACATTGACGTGGGAGTGTGTGTGTGTGTGTGTGTGTGTGTGTGTGTGTGTGTGGACGATGGCTGGTTGAAGCAGCCTCTGGGGCCGGGCGAGGCTGCACACCTGTTGTGCATTGAGTAACCAGTGTGCGACAGGTTAGACCAGCCATCACCACACACACACACACGCACACACACACACAGGGAGAG
>JACYXH010000016.1:5000-35000 GCA_026745465.1 Lota lota | reverse complement strand
AATTAGTATTGGATTGAATGGAGCATGATCATTGGACGACACAGACAGCGATTTGCCAATCACCTTCCACGAGACAATGGGTGTGTGTGATTCCCATAGGGAGACTTTCACACAGTGAAACGACGTGATAAGGGGGAGTGGCCATGGTGGAGAGTTTAGGATTGGCCGTGGCTGAAGTCAGCCATGGCGGGAGAGACCAAGTTAAATTTTAATACACTTTGGGGGGAAGTGGCCACGTCTGCAAGGCTGCAGGTAAAGGAATAAACACATCTAAAGAAGTCAGGAGATTGGCACAGTACTAGACTTCAGGGCTCCAGTGGCAATGGAAATTCGGACTAACTTTGTGTTTCTCCAATTTATACACACCAAACATGGGACTATGCACCCGATTCTGAAAACTTGACGCTCGTGTTTCGAAAAGAAGACTGTGTCAAAACAGACTGCTAAAGTCTGAAGCACAATTCTGTTGTTTTCACTCACATTGAAATTCTGAATCCCATTTTTGCAGAAGTGTAAGAACCACCCTCTTCATTTAGCACTCTTTGTGTTTACCTGGAAAACACACCAATTAGTCTCACTCTCTTCGCACCTGTTGAAACTCAATTGGCACTTCAATCATGTGCCAGAGCATGGAAGAGGCCACGGAAATGGAACAGCATGGGGAACAGAGAGGAAGAGGAAGAGTGAGAGGAAGAGGAGGAGGAAGAAGAAGAAGAAGAAGAATTTCTAATGAAATCCATGCACTTTTGGTTGACCAAGTACTCCATCAAGGCCTAAGAAGAGTTGAGAATAGGTAAGAATCCACTTCAGAAGTCTACTATACGCTCTGCAGTAAGTGCAGGAATGTAACTTTATGGATATCTACAGTGCTTGGAGAAACGTGTAATGTAATGTGGTTTTGTCTTACGTTTATGAACAATGTGAAGCCCATACTGTATATACTTTTCACAGAGTAGACAGACGACCAGAGGCAAGAAATGTACATATGAGCAAGAGACCACCATAATCAGCGTGGTGCCCCCCCCCCCCCCCCCCCCCCCCCGCAAGACGGACGAAACATTTTCCTACCGTAGTGCTTTTCATTTGACTTATTATTTACATTTTACGTTAACGTTTGGGGCATTTAGCAGACACTTTTATCCAAAGCGACTCACAATAAGTACATTTGTCAGAAGAAAGAGAAACAACAATATATCGCTGTCGTCGGTACAGTAAGGATGTTAAGGACTTATCGGGGAGTTTTGCCAACATAGGTAACCTTTTTGTGTTCATAGAACTCTAACAATGTTGCAGTATCGACTGTGAGTTTACAGTTTGACTCTGGGAAGCTGGGTTGTGAGTTTAGCCCATTGGAGCTCATTGGACAAATATGCATCTATCCTATTCTGATGCGATTGTGTCAATGCGGTATTTATGATATATTCACAGTATTCTAGTACAATATGGCAACAGTGTTTATACTGCATGTGCAACACAATTGCAACCTATTAAACCTTAAACTTTAAAAAAGGAAACTATTTCCACACAATTCTATACATTTTAAAATGTAACAATGCTGCCAAAACATACAGAAACAGGATTTTGATGGTAGTCTTTTCAATTGAATCACACCAGTGTATAATTGATGCTCTGCAAGATATATTCATATGATAGCTGTGTGTATCGTTTCGGTGGAAAGAATCTGTTTTGAGAAGAGGGAACATGGTTTTGAGTGCAGTGTTTTAATTTTGCAAGACATTTGTGGAGTTTTGACTAAATGGCTCGCTCTTTTCAGTTGAGTGGTTTGGAAAAATTGAGCTATTAGTTTCAGAAATCGTGTTTAAACGGTTGGGAAAAACGAACGCCTTTCAATTGGAGAAGGGAAGGGAGCTGTCTCTATGTGCAATGATAATTATACAAATTCCTTTTTAAATGGATTAGTAACAATTTAAACAAGGTTATATCATTTGTTTATACTTTTATATTATAAGTGTGTGTGTGTGTGTGTGTGTGTGTGTGTGTGTGTGTGTGTGTGTGAGAATGTGTCGGTCTGCGTGAAATTTATGTATACGATGTGACACAGTCTGAATGAGTGAGTGTGTGTGAGTGAGAGGAAGATAGACTGAGACTGCCACACACAGATAGGGACTGAGAGAGAGAGAGGGGGGGGAGGGAGAGAGAGTCATTTTTAGTCCTCTGGTATCGTGGTTTCGGGGCTACGTATGACTCCTAGATTGGTAAAGGCTGCCTCCGCAAATCTTGACAGCGTCGGCTTGCAGAACCAAAAAAACAAGCAAAAGAATTGCTCAGGCAAAAGTTTGTTTTTAAGATTTGCAATGCAGGTTCAACTTCAACCAGTTAGACAACTTGGATGTTTTTGAAAGCATTTTAATTCTACTATAACTTGTGGACTAGGACATTTTTTGTTGTGCTGTTATGAACAAGAACATGCAATTATCAGCATAAAGAAAACCCAGTTGAATACTAATACTACTTCTGTCCAATGAGCCTTATTCGTTTTTCTTTTGATGGTTTGTCTATCTAATAGTTTGAAAGGGACCCCATTTTATTTTGAAGAACCATTATGGACCATTTAAAAAAGCAAGAGCGTTCAACAGGGTGGAAGGAGCTGATTGTATCACTGATCAACTGATGGGTCGATGGTGATCTGTCCGTAATACGTCTGAGCGCACACTCCCCCCCCCCCCCCCCCCCCCCCCCCCCCCCCCCCCCCTTGTGATGTCACTAAGGGATAGATCTTCAAACGGCTTGTAACGGCTAATCCATATGTTGTTAGTGGCTGGCTAAGGTGTTGGTTCAAACCGCTCCAAGACAAAGACGAGACCCTTTTTAATCTACATCCACAGCTATTTAGGGTAACTTAATTGATGTTACCTTATTAGTGTTTTAAAACGCTACTAAAGCTAGGTTAGCCCTCTTTGGTGTGTTTGTTGTTACAGTAGGCTTTGCACATGTCAGTCACCACAAGAAAAGGGAGAGAAAGCTTGCGGTGACTACACAATGCACGCCATTTCTTATTTTTTTTTAAAGGAGCCCATTTATAAAATCTAAACGAAACCAGCCCACATCCGAAACAAAGCAATGAGGGTGTATTAATGGGACTTTGTCCTGTTCAATCTAACTCCCCCCGTAAATGTAATGGCTTTTTGACAAGAGAAGATTGGGATGACTGTGTCAGAGGCGACGTCGATCAATATCAGCAAACAACTTTCATTTAGGTTGATGGATCGCTTTCAACAATTGTTTTTTTTTTTCCCTCTCTCCCTATCACTATGCATTTCTACCGCCATTTTTCTTCCCTCTTCGGGCTGAAGACTGCCATTGAAGTTCTGTGAGAATGGTAACAGGTTTTTAAAGCGTTCAAACTTCAAAGCTCAAGCGGCCAGCTCGAGCCGGCTTTCTGCCACCGAGCTTAAACATCCTGGAGCATTCGGTTCAGAGAAGGACGAAAGCGGTGTGGAAAGTCATAGCATCAGTAAGCTAACGGCTCTAAGAGAGGCTACCACTTTGAACTGTAGTCTTGGGTGTTTAAAGTTTGTGGAGCTTTTTATTGTCCTCAACTTTAAAGTGATCGTTTAAAGATCTCTCCTCAAAGTCCCTTGATTGATCTTTCTGATCATTTTCCTGACATAATATGAATTATGATCTTCATGTTGAGGGAAGCTACACCAAGCTAGCAATCAGGCTGTTCACCTTAAAAAGGAACCAAACTGTTAAACGGATGGGCAGTTAGGATGAAGGAGTCCCTGGCCCGTTGAGCGTTTCAAATGGTTTCAAACGCCAAATTCAAACTAATGGAGCGAGTTGTCTCCGCCCTTCTCCCAGGACTTGAAGCTCACGCGGGTTGCCAGGTTGCGAGGCCACTCAACCATTACAAGCAAAACGAGCCGAACGCCACATTATGTGTGACGAGCGCAATAAATCGATGTCGACAATGACGAAGTGACGACGAAGTCCTACGCTGTAAATGGATCGGCTGATACACACGTTTGCAATTTATTTACAGTACGCAAATGATAAACCAGCCCACGTGGTAAAACAGTGACTCACACAGACCAAAATAAAGTGCAACTCTCCGACCCTCGAAAGGAGAACATACAGGCGTAACAAGGTAGCATTGTTGTTGTCGGAAAAGCCAGTTTTTCAACTAAGCACGTTTCCTTAACCTCGGATGACATGCCATGGTAATGGAAGGATTTAGTACAGTAAATGTGACCCATTCAGCTCCCCTTATTTTTTTTTAAACCCGCTGAAGCTCAATGTAAAATCATCTCGCGTTTGCTTTCGGAACCAACACTGCCCCCCCTTCCCCCCCCCCCCAGTCCCAGTGACTGACATGGCCGGCCGCTGCCTGACCGTGGGCTGCAAAGGTCAGGCGTATTTTGTTTTGTCCTGCAACACAGTTGGAGCGCCAGTGGTCAAGAGGTTCAACCTTTGCACGCTCGGCACTGCCAGAGTAGGCGGTGGACTGAGCGCCTGTGATGGATGCACTGGCTCAGGGTGCAAAGACCGCACCGGCACTCAGAGTTCAGGCTGCCAATATTCAGGGGCAACCAACGTGTGTGTGTGTGTGTGTGTGTGTGTGTGTGTGTGTGTGTGTGTGTGTGTGTGTGTGTGTGTGTGTGTGTGTGTGTGTGTGTGTGTGTGTGTGTGTGTGTGTGTGTGTGTGTGTGTGTGTGTGTGTGTGTGTGTGTGTGTGTGTGTGTGTGTGTGTGAGAGAGAGTCTGTGAAATGAATGTGTACGATGTGACCCAGTCTGAACGAGGGAGTGGGTATGAGTGAGAGGAAGGTGGACTGAGACTGTGACACAGAGATAGGTGTGTGTCTCAACATTCGGGGAGACCGCATAATGTTCTATAAAAGTAAAACAGTTGAAGGTTTCCATCTTGAAAATAAAGAAAAAACTCCAACGAATAAAGTGAGATAAGCACTCCATTTATTCACTATTTACACACTTGTGTCCACTTGCAGTGAATTGAGACGTCCATCAGTAGCAGGGAGGCGTTGGAGCGTTTTGCTCAAGGGCGTTTACTACAGGTAGGCGGAGAACATGGGGGGGTGGGGGTGGGGGGGGGGGGGGGGGGGGGGGGGGGGTCGAACTCGCAACCCATCCCCCACATTCTCCAGTCCATTTGGTTGAATTGTGTCGAAGGGGTTCAAACGACAGAACCCGCGCAAGACGCAGGGATTTCAGGTGAGCGCGAACCGGCAAAGCTTCACGCGTGGCACATGATCAGGATGGTCTCCAGGCTACTCCGGGCTCAGAGGAGTCCGTTTTTTTTTTTTAAATGAATACCCGATGAGATCTTTCCCACCATGACTTGGATTATTCTTCTTCTGTCCAAAGGAAAAAAGTGAAAGTTCTGGGTGACTTTGAATTGACTCGACTTTGCTTGTTGATTGTCTTCCACGAGGCATGAAGCGCTCTCCGCTCACACGAGTCTGGGGTTTCGTCTGTCCCCTCGTCATTCCTTCAAGTGCGTGTCTGACTAAGCTGCATTTGCATTTACAGGCACGCGATGCTAATTGCAATAATATAATATTAGCAAGCGATTAGCTTTGGCGCCGTTAGCCAATCTGTCACGGTAAATGGCAAATACCTCCACTGCAAAAAACATTTGAAAAACCCAACTAAATAAACGGACACACAAAATAGCAATGTTGCGTCAGGAATCGACACTCTTAGGACAGTGCCCGGCTGTAGCTGAGCAGTAGTGATTGTTAGCACTATATTTAAGGCCGCGGAATAGCTGCTGTGAATTAGCTCTGATGCATCATTGACTGACACACACACACACACACACACACACACACACACACACACACACACACACACACACACACACACACACACACACACACACACACACACACACACACACACGGTGAAATGATTGGACTCCCACTTACACCTTATACAACGTGCAGTTTGCCAAGAAACGAGGTTTTAAGTGCCCTTTCTGGCCCTCTGTCTCGCTTTGATGTATTTTCAACACTCTGCTACAAAGACTAGCCCATTTATGGAAATGAGTCTCTCTCTCTCTCTCTCGCTCTCCATCCGTCCATCAAGACGTGAACGATTCCGCGAGTCTTGAATCGAGCAGGGTTGAATTATAAAATCTCTTTGGGGAGAAAAAATACGTTCAAACTCTGGTTCGTGTTCATGTGTGTCTTGTCAATTTGGTTTTGTCGGTGTGTCTCTTTTTTGTTGTGTTTGTATTTTTTTTGGTCATTTTGTGAGACAAAACGCGGTCTGCTGTCGGCAAGCTAGTTGCCGTGTGCGCACACACACACACACACACACACACACACACACACACACACACACACACACACACACACACACACACACACACACACACACACACACACACACACACACACACACACACACACACACACACACACACACACACACACACACACACACACACACACACACACACACACACACACACACACACACACACACGTATGACCAGTTAGTATTTAAACAAGCACGTACACACACATATATGACCAGTTAGTGTTTAAACAAACACACACACACACACACACACACACACACACACACACACACACACACACACACACACACACACACACACAAGCCATAATTCACAACAACCTACACATTCTGCTACACACACACACACACACACACATACACGCGCGCTTACCATTTCCCCACTAATCCTGCAACCCTTCCCTGATTTTAGATTTATTCTTAACTTAAATATAAGCCCAACCACTTCTGGGTTTTGTCACGGGGGAGAATCCCAGACATGTCGCTCATTTCCATCTCTTTCAGCAAATAAGGCGGCGCTGCTGATTACCAGAGTCCTGAGGGAGGCAAGTTTCTGATGAGATCTGACCTGCGGAATTGACCCGTGTGTGTGTGTTTGTGTGTGTGTTGGGGAAGCACTTGTCAAATACTGACAGACACAAATAACTTTAATAATAATTTATTAGAGCACTGTTTGAGACCACTGCTTCCCGTTTCAAACGACAAAACCGGGTTGTTGTTTTTTGTTAGCAAGATGTATGGATGTTTTGAAACTAGCTTTGCTGGCTACTCAACAGCATACCTTAAGCGAGATGTTGGGACAATTTGCAACGCTCTGCCAACAAAAACCGGGTGTTTGAACAAAACCATGATGTTTTCCCTCACCCAAGTGTTGTTTTTTTTTGGGCCTAAACCTAGTCAGACCTGAACTCCCAGCGTTGTCACAACTTTAAACGCACTCATTCAACTGATAACGGCCATTTAATGCGACGAAAGCGTTAAATGGCGCAACATAAAAAAGTCGATCAGAATTGAAACATTTCTTAAGACATTGCGCTCCAATGTGATCCAATGGTTTGCAGGAAGCTAAACGTTACGAATGCAAACGTTTTATTCTGGTGATTGGGTTGATTTAGTTATCTGATCCGATCCATGCAGACCATCCGGTGACGTCGGGAGTAGTTTGACCGACTGGTGAGTCATCCCAATCACGACAACGCTGCCATCGCCAGTGTACGCACGCGTACCGGGAAACGTATCGCAGAAACGTGTAACGTCCACATTGACAACATGTTTATATTTTACATTTAAACCCGAAACATAAAATGAGCACAGACAAGTAATTCAAGTTATCATGTCTCAAGTCAAGTCAGGAGTCTTTGACTTCCAAGTCCTGGTCGGGTCTCAAATCATTCATGTTCCGTAGAGTCAAGTCACAAGTCATTCACATTGTATGCTGTACGTTTTGTGGACGCAATTCGGACCAGGGTCAATCCATAGCACTACATCGTAACCCTCTACACCACTCTTCATCTTAAATAAGTTGTTTCAGGGTTTGGTTTTGGAATGAAAGCAATGCTGTGCAGGTGAATGATGCTGCATGTTTGAATCACAAGGCACCAATACCAAATCTCAAGCCTGGTTAAATAGTAATGCAAGCACGGGCCCCTGTCCTTGTTCTTGAATAATTTGAAGAAGATGGACCGTCCCACCAGGAGTCTCGTTGGCATTAACCATGCATGTGTACCGGTGATAAGCCCAAGGACATCCAGCAGTGCAAGATAATATGCTACCACGTTTTTCTAAAACCTTCTAAAAGAGGAGGAGGGCTTCTCTAATTAATTATTTCAGCTTGCGCTTTCCTGCCTTTTCTTAGGGTATGTTTTTTTTTCTGCAAACAGAAGCGAAACGGAAGAAGCAAAAAAAATGGAAACAGTGTTGATTCTGCAAGGTTAACAGTTGTTTCACCTTGTTTTTCTGTCAATGCAAATCGTTTTTTTTTTGTTTTTTTTTTGTTATAAGTTACATCTGCGGTTCACACACATGTATTCTACATTGTACATGATGGACAGATTGAAGGGATATTGGTGATAGATGTAACGGAGCCAAAATGTAATCAATGTTTTCATGAATGTCCGGTACCATGGTACGACGAGACCCACCGTTTGTTTGCGACAGCGAAACCTAAAACCTGTGCAAAAGTGACTTATGGGTTAAAAACAATTGCTTGATCTCCACCTGACACCGCTTTGACACTGCGGACTGATTCGGTTTAAACTATTGCTTTTGGGAATCGAGCGCTGAAGGGAAACCAAAGCAGGGATTGTGGACCTTGATTGCAAATAGAATCATACGCAGCCTTCCAGCCGTCACCGCCTCGGGACGCGGACCCGGAACGCCAAGGAGCCCGAAGAATAACGCACAAATAAAATCAGCATCCGTTTACAGCGATGACGCATCGGCGACAGGACAGTCTTGTGTGCGGTGTCGTTTTCCACATTTCTCAAAGTCCCATTACGGAAACGATAAGGGGAGTGGGGTTTTATTGATTCCTTCGTCCGCATGGGGTTGCGCCCCGGGCGTAGTTGTATATCGTGGGTCTGTCAGCCGGCACGCCGCACAGTGTTTAGAGGCTTGTCGTCAGGTGAAAAGAGGAACTGGTATATATATGGTTTAATTAGAATGGTGTGTGTGTGTGTGTGTGTGTGTGTGTGTGTGTGTGTGTGTGTGTGTGTGTGTGTGTGTGTGTGTGTGTGTGTGTGTGTGTGTGTGTGTGTGTGTGTGTGTGTGTGTGTGTGTGTGTGTGAGAGAGAGAGACAAGAGTTCGGCAGAGTGTGAATACTCGGGACGCGAGAGTTTGAAGTCAACGATCCGTGACCTGGTGCTTCATGCTGCCATGCAGGAGATCTCTCCCCCCTGAGTGTGTGTGTGTGTGGGTGGTGATGGCTGGTTTAACCTCTGCACATGTATTGCTCAACGCACAAAAGGCGTGCAGCCTCGCCCGGCCCCAGAGTCCGATCCGTCTGACCCGGGCCAGGTGAGGCTTGCTTGGACCATGTGTGTGTGGATCATCCACACACCATCTTGGATGTTTATGAAAACAGAGGTGGGAGGAGAGGTGGGGTGGGGGTGAGGTTTCAATGGCTTGTTGCACTTTGGATGCTCTTGGTGTTTTCAGAGGATAGAACGGGATAGAAGGGAAGGGAGTTGAGCGGAGCGGGCCACAGAAAGGTTCCTACAACGGCTTGGAGGATCAGTCATCAACATCAGTTGGCAGGGCCATCAAGGCTTTCATTTAGCCTGTACCATCCCCGGTTAGCACCTTGTTCTATGAGCTACACCTGGCCGAGGCAGCGGCGGTACATTACGAACTCGACGTAAAACCCTACAGCAATAATGGTTGTTTTTATTTATTTATTTTCTTCTCTCTCAACAGAACAGCCAGGGAGAAGCGAAAAATCGAAGCTTTCCTTGGTTGAATTACTGCCGTTCCGAGTGACCGGTTTATGGATCAGAGGCCCAGGAGATGACCTCATCTGTGGGAGAAGGGTCAAGGCAAATTAACGGTGACCCCGAGCAACACCGGATGGATCTGCAGGCTGGGTAAGTACAGCTTTTACCTATTTTTTTTTTTTTTTTGGGACAACCTTCACTTGCAAAAACGGCAATGCAACGCACGCCACTGTGTCGACTAGCATGAGTGTGATGGACACCTTGAGCACATGAAACTAATACAAAATAAATGTAGATTGTTCATTTTTGTTCATTTTTCAATGTATGGAATAATGGACACGGTGATTTAAGTGTAACAAATACTAAATAGATGTAGATCTATTATATTGATTGATTTTAATTCAATTAAGTAAATACAAAACAAATTGTAGATCTAAACTTTTGTTAATTGTAATGGAATGGAAATTATGTGTTAAAGCAGAACATACATAAACACACAATAATCATACAACTTTTACCGTTTTTTATTAAACCTTAGCCATTAACGTGGATGCATTTTGGTCTGGATTCTTGTTCTTCGCCAAACTGCAATTCTCTAATGTCTCTTTAGCGCCATCTTGTGGCTGAGGTGGCTTAACAATGTGGTCTACTACAGGGACTTAACAATGAGGATGACAACCTAAATATACAATCAATATTCTAGCAAATGTGTTGCAGGACCAGGTTTTTAGATGCAAGGCCGTAGCCATGGAATCAACATATAATGAACATACTGTTAATTGCATATTAGTCTGGAACCTCTCCGTTCAATTTTGATTTCCAACGTTGTCAAAGAGCGCAGATTATCATTTCTCTGGATGCAATTGGATAGACTTACAACCAATCAGAGAAATGAAACAAGGTGACACATCAGCGGAAGCCATCTTGGATGTTTATGAAAACAGAGGTGTGAGGAGAGGTGGGGTGGGGGGGAGGTTTCAATGGCTTGTTGCACTTTGGATGCTCTTGGTGTTTTCAGAGTATAGAATGAGGGTGGGCAATAAGAAATGCCCAAAATTATGTAATTTAATACACAACACGTATTTCTAACATGTGGAGCAATGAGCTTAAACAAATTTCTTTTGTTTTGTGTAACATGCCTGCATACATCCTATATGTTATACGTGAACAAGTTATACTAACCCAATATTCTTAACAACCCCCGAAACGATTGGTTCTTTGTTCCTGGGATAGGAACGGGATGCTGTGAGGGTGGGGGGGGAAGTATTTGCAGTATGTCTGCTGTTTAAGCTGATGTGGCCAGCTGGTTCTCCGTTCACGGTGATCTCTTGGACTTTATAAAACATAGGTTCCTCTGTTAGTGTCCTTCTGTATTCGGGCCAGTGGCATACGGGGATCAAAGTGTGTTATCGCCTCCTCTGATGTGACCAGCTGTCTAGCAGTCTCAAACGCTTTTGTTGACCTCTCACCTTTTGGCCCTCAGCAGCAGCGCAAGGTTCAGAGGGCGCAAAACGGTCTACAGGTTCAGTAGAACCTCATTTATTGAGGCACCTGAAATGTAGCGCCGTTGGCCTCACATTCTCTGGGCTTTTTGGCGCCCACTTCTCGGGCCTTGTCCTGAGATTTGTGCGGGTCCGACGGTGTGGCGACAGAACTCCTATGCCGTGCTTCAATGACCCGTTCCTTTGTTGAGCTCTCATTCCACATTCCAACAACCTTGACCGCTACGAGAATCCAATCCAAAAAATAGGGCCGGGTGCCGTGTTTCCCTTGCACTTGGTCCATGGCTCACTGCCACATTGCTGGGGCACTTGATATGCCGAACACCAAATCTGTTGTACTGATACAGGCCCTTTTTTCGTTTTTGTTTATGTTTATTGTCCAATATTTCGAGGATGCTTCATCTGATTGAGGTTGACTGAGCGAGGTCAATCTTTTGAGAAGCGCTCTCCCCGTTGCAGAAGATTTGTTCTACGCGTGGGAGCAGAGACCGGTGTCACACACACACACACACACACACACACACACACACACACACACACACACACACACACACACACACACACACACACACACACACACACACACACACACACACACACACACACACACACACACACCCCCCCCCCCCCCCCCCCAAATACATTTGTTGCACCTCCATTCCTCACCACATGCAGCTCCAGAGTCTGCGATTGGTGCTAATATTTTACGTTTGCTTTTGTTGTGTTTGTAGGTACAGACGTGTTTGTCTCCTGTGTGCGCATGTGCAGCATTATTAAGGAGGTGTGTCAGTGTCACATTTGGGACATATCTTTTTTTTTTTTACATAGTCTTTGTGGGAAAATCGCAAAGAGAGGACAGATCCGGCATCCAATTCCATCCGTACTGTAACCCCCTCTGCCATCCGTCACCCATTTTATTATGCGGTCCATCTCTTTAGGCGATGGGAGTTCAAGGCCTGACAACCCTCCCCCCCCCCCCCCCCCCCCCCCCCCCATTTTGAATCGCTGGTCTTCATCCCTTAAAACCGCAATCCGCGGGGTCATGTGACCACACCGAAAGCATGGTTGTATTTGTCATTTTAGCGGTGGGAAAAAAAAGTATTCACGAGGACTTGTTTGTAGCTCATCAACATCGATATCCTATCACGATGTTGTATTTGCAACCACCAGATCTGCAACACAATTGAAGCGCTATGGGAGATGTTTTGGGAAGCACTGTTCCACCATCACTGGTGGCAAAGGGGTCTGACTCCCAGCCCAAAGGTTCGGGGTTCCAACCCCGGTGTCTTAGAATTAGACGCCTAAGTCCCACTACTAATTTGTCCTTAATGATGACATGCATCTTAAAAATTTATCTATAATAATCAGTGTTCGTTGCTTTGGATGAACTGGTAAATAATCATTCACAGAAACACCGAAAAGTGTACTGTATTTTCAACTTCTCTACCCTTCCCCAACGCAACCAACAACTGTCACATAGATGAAGACACACTGACTGTTTGCCAAGACGAACCCTCCGGCAGACTGAGCTGGACAAGCCCACTCTTTATGGTGCTCACCTGGGTGAACAACCAGTCAGCACTCTGCAATGAAATGAATCCAATCCTGGCATGAATATTACCCATTTCATCATAAAAAGTCTGGATAAAGTACTTTCTTTCTATCTATAAGTAATGAAGTTATTTAATAAAGTATGAATCCAATTTTGGCACGAATATTAACCATTTCATCATAAACAGTGTGGATAAAGTACTTTCTATAAGTAACTGTATTACTATAAGTAATACAATTACTTATAGCCCACAATACATAATATACAATGCTTAGATTACTTAAATACAATTGAAAGACAATACAATTAATTTGAACATCGCATCTGAACCACAAATTAACTTTACATATGAGTATTTTTGAATAAAAAATAAAATGTGTATAAAATACCCCCAACTTTTTATAGTGGGCTTGTTCACATTGTAAGTGGACGAGACTAAGAGGATTGTAGCCATGGTTTACCAGCAGAGGGACGCCAGAGGCTAGACGTTGGTTTGTCTCACATGAAACACGCTGACACCTGTCCAAAGCACCAACTAGACATAATCTACACCTAAACCTAATTGACACCGACAACGTTGTATTGATGACAACTCTAAAATAAATCCTAGAACCAATGAGAAGGTCCTAACCATACGCTTATTATCAATGCAAAACGAGGGGAGATAAATAGAGGCTATACTGTAGCCTAGCCTGCATTGCATTTATTTATTATAAACCTAGACAATAAGATTGTCAAAACACAGTGGAAAGAGAGATCACTAAATAACTACTTTGGAATAATTTGAAATAATGTAGTGCAAATATAAATGTGTAAAATGAGAATAATAGAAACATGTAGGAATAAAGACAATTTAACCCAAAAATAATATTGAAATCGATTGGACTTCAATAGGTTGTTTATATTCATTGTTAGACTATTGTTATCCGGAATAAACTGTCCATATATTAACTATTAATTAAAACATGCATTAGTTAATTTATTACATACACGTGTCATCGTCATGGTTACCTGTTTTACCCCCTACTTTTATTATTATGATCCCATACAAACATTTATAATCTATTGGTCATGAAACAAATATATAGCTTATAGGCAAACGTCTTATGATCAAAATTAATAAAGTAGTAGCAGTGACTTTGGAGAGAGAGAGAGAGAGAGAGAGAGAGAGAGAGAGAGAGAGAGAGAGAGAGAGAGAGAGAGAGAGAGAGAGAGAGAGAGAGAGAGAGAGAGAGAGAGAGAGAGAGAGAGAGAGAGAGAGAGAGAGAGAGAGAGAGAGAGAGAGAGAGAGAGAGAGAGAGAGAGAGAGAGAGAGAGAGAGAGAGAGAGAGAGAGAGAGAGAGAGAGAGAGAGAGAGAGAGAGAGAGAGAGAGAGAGAGAGAGAGAGAGAACGTGTGTGAGAGATAAAAAAAGATGGGCTGAGTGACAGAGGAAGCGGAGAGCACCCTGGGGAGAGAGAGGGGGAGGCTGTGGGGGAGGGAGAGGGGGGAGTGGGTGCAAAACAGAAGACGTACGGGATGGGGGAGGCAATGTGGAGAGAGAGAGAGAGGGAGAGAGAGAGGATACAGAAAGAGAAAATAAAACCTTTTGAAACATTTGTGTAAATCGTGTGGATGGATGGAGAGAGTGAGAGAAAAGGGGATAGACAGTGTGTGTGTGTGTGTGTGTGTGTGAGAGAGAGAGAGAGAGACTGTAAGATGGAGAGAGTGAGGAAGCATAGACTGTGTGAGTGTGTGTGAGATGAGAGAGAGAGAGAGGAGGCATAGACTGTGAGTATGTGTGTGTGTGATGGAGAGAGAGGAGGCATAGACTGTGTGTGTGTGTGTGAGATGGAGAGAGTGATTTGTTTTCAGTGAAAGGTGAAGCCACTTAGCCAAGGCGTAGCGCTACAGCGGAATCTATTACCGTGTGTCAAAGGAAACATTAGAAGGGCATGACCTGGGATAGAGAGGGAGGATCTCTCTCTCTCTCTCTCTCTCTCTCTCTCTCGCGCTCTCGCCTGTCTTTCTCTCTCTCGCCCGTCTCTCCCGCTCCCTCCCCCCATCAGCTCCCGTCTCTATCCTCTCTTTCTCCTGGATTTTATCTGTGTGTGTAAGAATTACTTAGCCGAAGTGTGCGTGCATAGTGACTCAAAGTGTGTCGTGCCACGCACTTCTGTGTGCGTGTCTGTTTGATTATTTTGTGTGTGTGTGTGTGTATGCGTGTGTCTGTTTGATTATTTTGTGTGTGTGTGTGTGCATGTGTCTGATTATTTTGTGTGTGCGTGTGTTTGATTAGTTTGTGTGTGTGTGTGTCTGTTTGATTATTTTGTGTGCGTGTGTGTGTGTTTGCGTGCATGTATCTAGCCACACATTCACAATACGAATATCATACCAGATTTAAGATTATGTTAAAACGTATTTTGATTTGAGTATTAATATGGGAAAGTGATAGTATGATATTCATGCGTCTACTATACTTATTGAGTACATATATTGTGTGAAGCAGAAATACTTTTAGGCCACCTGGTAGTGTATGACCTTTGACCTTATTGTGTTACAGTTCTCCCCTCCTCTGACCTTCCGTTTGGCCTCTTTTAACCTTTACATTATTTGGGGGACATATGTGAGACACTATCAACAAACTAAATATAATGTCGCATTTCATTTCAATGAGTGAATAAACAAACATCTCTACATAATGGCATCCTTTACAAGTCAATACAGACTCCACATTCGGCCATCTTGTGGTCATTTTGAGAGGCAAAGTTGACATAAAGTGATAGCAGCTTGATGACAATGCAGGCTAGCTAACATTTGAGGTAATGCAGTGCAACCAAAGCCCACACACAACCGCAAGGAAACCACCATCTTCATCAAACCACAGGTTACCACGGTCCACCCCTCCGATTGGTCTGATTTGGTATCATGTGACATCGCCGACGGCGCGGAACCGAGCCAATCAGGAGAAATAAAGTGGCGACGCCAAGACTTGGAACGAGCTACTGTTTACGCCGTCTCACTTTGGTGCTCGGTTACGCTAAAATGTGTTTTGGGTCGGAAAGAGACGGTTGACATATTGTGTAACCTACACGCTTCCACCGCTACGGTCAGCGGAAGGCATTCATTTCCAATGAGAGACAAGAGACCGCAGGTTCGAGTCCGAGAGAGACGTATGGGTGAAAATGTGAGCAGGGATTAACTGGCACCCATACATCTAAGCAGGTGTGCACTAGCAATAGCAGATGAAAGTAATATTATGCAGATGTAGGTCTTTTCAATTATTGCAATTAGTCATCTTTTTTTGATCATACAACTGTCCATCTGTTAAGGCATACGTGCGTGTGTGTGTGTGTGTGTTTAGGCGTGTGTGTGTGTGTGTGTGTGTATTAGAATTGTCACTCAACACCCCATCCGTCCTGTGGCCCACCAGAGACCACTAAGGTTCACCAGGGTTGAGTCAAAAACTGTAACCACACCAAACCAACCCCCCCCCCCCCCCCCCCCCCCCCCCGTGTGTGTGTGTGTGTGTGTGTGTGTGTGTGTGTGTGTGTGTGTGTGTGGTTCAAAGCCACAGGCCTGCGGCCTCAGTGATGCCGTTCGGAGGCAAAGCCGCAACAATAGTTCTCATTCGGACCGCAGCCGTAAAGAATTGGTCTTGGTTGTGCTTCGTCTGCACTATCTGATCCTGCGAAGGAATGTCTGTGGATCGAGGATCCACGCTTGATCCAAGCCCCCTGGTGTGTGTGTGTGTGTGTGTGTGTGTGTGTGTGTGTGTGTGTGTGTGTGTGTGTGTGTGTGTGTGTGTGTGTGTGTGTGTGTGTGTGTGTGTGTGTGTGTGTGTGTGTGTGTGTGTGTGTGTGTGTGTGTGTGTGCGCGCAGTAAATAACCTTTTATCATTGTCCACACTCGTACATTACATTCAGTTTACAGCTAATAGTTACAAAACAATACCCTGTACTGCATTATAATAGTATATCTTATGTGTGGAATGGCAATTTATTTTAATCGTTAATTTTGAATTTTCAAATATTACCGGCAATAAAAAAAAGATTTGACAAGTAATGAATACGCAGTTAAACAAAAGGTGTTGCATACGCGTTGAAGATCTCCACATTAAAAGCACACCGCTCAGTGTTAACTAATTATTTAGTCATAGTCATCATGAAAGTGGGTGATGGAGTTGATTCAGCGCAGAGTTGAGATATGTATTTGTAGCGGAAAGAAGCAAATGATGCTGAGGATGGAGTTTCTTCCTCGCTTGGTCCAAACTACTGCAACCGCTGCCGAGAGGAAAATGAGCGCCATCGAATCTTTGTTTATTAATCACCAACACATCATAGGAGAACAGCGTACAGCGCCATGCTGCCAGGTCTGATAGTTGAGCTGGACACGGGTCGTCGAATCTGCCTTCCTCTTCCTCCCACTGCTTTTCTGCTCCTCTTCCTCTCCTCCCGTTTCTCTCCTTCACTTTTCCTTTCCTCTTACTCGTGTGCTTTTCCTCTCCTCTTCCTCCTACTCAACTCTCGTCCTCTCCTTTCCTCTTCCTCTCCAATCCTCTCCTCCTCCTCTTCCTCCTCCTCCTCCTGTCCGCCCCCCTCCTCCCCTCCTCCTCCTCCTGTCCGCCCCTCTCCTCCCCTCCTCCTCCTCCTCCTGTCCACCCTTCTCCTCCCCTCCTTCTCCTCCTTCTCCTGTCCACCCCTCTCCTCCTCCTCCTCCTCCTCCTGTCCACCCTTCTCCTCCCCTCTTTCTCCTCCTCCTCCTCCTGTCCGCCCCTCCACTCCCAGCTCGTGGTCGTCGTTGGCGACACAAGATGGATGGTGTTGAGGTGGTCTGTATTGGATTCACCGGTTAATGGCCTTGTCACGGCCAGGGATGTATGGATAAATAAGAGGGAGGGAGGGGGAGGGAGAGAGAGAGGGGGGCGTGAGGAGGGCGTTGTCAGTGTGCTGTTGAAGTTGTAAACGGTGTGGAGAAGTGAGGTGGATGTTATCCGGCCATTTCCCTCCGTTCTCGTTTTGTGCGTTTATTTAAAATGTTCTATATTTAAATTTTGTCGTTTAGGATTTTTTTATTCAGGCCGTGGGTTACACTGTTTTAATAATACTACTATAATAATAATAATTATGATAATGATCATACGTTAATTTCCACGGCGTATTCTTTTTTATAGACGCAAAGCGTTTTTAAACAGTCAATGAGAAGACTGCATTTAAACGGCATTACAGAAATATACTTAAATGACAAGTAACCAATTTCAAAAGAAATGTAGACCCCAGAATTGCTGCAGTTCTGTATGTATAAGTTTTTATTCCATTGTTTTACAAAGAGCCAGCAAGATTTTAATACACATTCTGGTCTGGTGTACTTTTAGTGCACCGAGACTTGAAGACGAACACACACACACACACACACACACACACACACACACACACACACACACACACACACACACACACACACACACACACACACACACACACACACACACACACACACACACACACACACACACACACTTGTTTACAATATGTTACTGGTCCAGTTTCCATGGTGTTTCACACCCAGTCCAAAAAGGTTCTGGGTTCGATCTTTGGCTTCCCACGTGTCTACCCTTGAGCAAAGGTTCAACACCTGCTCTGTATTCGCTTGTATCTACATTCACTTGGCCACTGATTAATTCATTATTATTTGGATGTGTGACCGTTAAATTAACATTGAACTGTTTGTAAAGTTGACCCACAAAATAAAAAATATATAGTAGTACTATTATTACTAGTATTACCAGTGTTAGTGTAACTAGTAGTAACACTTAAGTGTTAAAAGTAACACCGGTCATGTTTTTAAATATTACGACAAAGTAGGAACGGCAAATGTATTATCTATCCCTCGCTACAACAACGGTCTATAAAAAGTGTAATATAGTTATATAATATGAAGGAATACTTTGGATATGTTTGCTTACTCTTCATAATCTTCCTTGTTCTTTCTTTCTTATGCTTATCTTGAGGAATTGTCCAGTCAGGCAAAACACGACATAATCACAGCAACCTTTACTCTGATAGTGCGATTCCTGCAGTGATCACTGGTGTGTGTGTGTGTGTGTGTGTGTGTGTGTGTGTGAGTCAATGCTTGTGCATGGGCGATAACCTATCAACACTACACAGTAATTATTACCTAGTACCCTGCAACAGGTCAAATATATATAAATATGTGTCATATGTCAGTGACTATATTCCAGTGGGTGTATTTAAGTGTGTGTATAAAATTAAGTGAGAGTTTATAAAACGTTGTTTTGAGAGCGACATTGGTTATAAAAAAAACTCAATATTGATTCACAAGTCTCGTAAATTCGAACGACATGGTACAATTAGTTGTGTGCTATAACTTCCGTCCTACATAACAATAATGATAAAGAGTTATGCCTTTTTGTAATCGATTTGAAAAGGACCTGAACGGTCAAACTGCTAATGTAGTCAAGGTCACTGATTGTGCTCCCTCGTGATTGGTTGGTCATCACCAACGGATGCTCTGATTGGCTGTTGTTGTCTTTGAACCCAGAACAGTGTACAGATCTTGTACTTGTGAAAAAAAGAAAACATACTTTTTACTTAAATATTAACATGCATGTTGAACAAATTGACATTTCTTTATTTATTGTTGCGCAGATTTGCTCTGTGCATTTTGCTTTATGTGAAATGTGTGAAACCATTTGCAGTTGGTGGAATATTTTATTGCATTTTTCTCTATACAGAACTGGAGTCAAAGGTTATCCAAACAAAAATAAAACCTCGGACTGTTATCAGTCAAGTGAAAATCAAGCAGCAGGTAAAATACTTGAAGCAAGACGAATCTGGTGGACTGTTAAACTGTATATTATATCATGAAACATAATGTGATGTAACATAATAATATTCATATTATATAGTTTGTGGGGTTGAGGAAACTTGTTTTACAGTAGCATAACTCCTCTTGTGGATTGTGTGTGTGTCTGCGTGCACGTGTGTGTGTGTGCATAAAAAGGGTCTGCCATTAGGCAACACCTTCAAAAGAGACGCTAAATGAACACTGACTGTAGTTTTTATAAATGGCATACACATGCATGCTAGAGAGAGAGAGAGAGAGAGAGAGAGAGAGAGAGAGAGAGAGAGAGAGAGAGAGAGAGAGAGAGAGAGAGAAGAGAGAGAGAGAGATGAGAGAAGAGGAAGAGAGAAGATGAGAGGAGAGATGAGAATAGAGAGAGAGGAGAGAGAGAGAGAGAGATGAGAGAGAGAGAGACTGAGAGAGAGAGAGAGAAGAGAGGAGAGAAGAGAGAGAGAGAGAGAGAGAGAGAGAGAGAGCGCTACGGAATAGATTCTCCTCTGGAAGGTCATGAGTCTTGCTGCGGAGGAGACGACAAACATTGTCATCTGTTTCACTTACTGTGTCTCCCTGCAGCACATACGGACACACACACACAGCCATAGACACACACACACTGTGTGTGTGTCGACTTATAGGCATCATATGCTTTTTTTTTGTGTGTGTGTCCGTGCGAGAGAGTAAGCGGGGGTCAGCCTATGACTCTAATCATAATAAATATAGTTATTAATAACATTACAGGAAATCTACGTTGACCCATGAGAGATTATGTACTAGAGCAGAGCAGATGTGCACACACACACACACACACACACACACACACACACACACACACACACACACACACACACACACACACACACACACACACACACACACACACACACACACACACACACACACACACACACACACACACACACACACACACACTTCAGCTTCATGATGTAGGACATTACATAGGATTCTGGTCCATAAGTGCACATTGAGTTCATCATCATTTTCCCCGGGTGTATTTATTAGATATGGATGGAGAGATAGACAGATGTGCACGTGTTTACATTTAAATTGGACTGGGAAACGGGATGTGGAACATGAAGGTTTACTGTTAGACCACCTTGAAGGTCGTCCATTTTGTAGCGGGGGGGGGGTCAACGTTTGGGGGAACAGCTGTTGTGTAGCCGTTATGCCAATGAATTTGAATGTAAATAGTATTTTGTGCCTTTTTAAAATATTAACCGGTGCGTCTATATATAGATATCTATGTTTAAAATGACATCCGAGGTGATGGTTTACACTTTTGTCGAGCACTCTTTTTTTACCACGTTCAGTTTACGTACAGTTTAGTTTTCTTTTGCTTGGAAGGTGGCTGGATTTGTCCGGTACTTCTGGACAACCCCCTTTTTGTGCCGAAGAAGTGGAATCCCATTTTCTAAAGTGGGACGGGGGGGGGGGGGGGGGGGGGGGGGGCGCGTTGAAAGGCCAGTGCACGCTCGTTCGTTCCAGGGCGTTATCGGCCCATTCTGGTGCAGACGTTGTCGCACACGAATGTCAAGGTCAGGTGAAGTCTTCTTCAAGAAAGGACGCAGTGTCGCGCACGCCAGCTTTCGCTTCTTGCAAAGGTGTACCGTATTTAGTCTTTTTTTGTTGTTGTTGTTGCAAAAAAGAAATCAAAAAAAAAAACTTGAACTCCTGGGGCTAAAAGGAGTTATGAGTTATGAGTCAGGACCGCGGAGATCAATAAATCGACGAGGGAGGAGTGGCTTTAGGAAAAAGCGCCTTTCTTCAAACGGCGACTTTGACCTGCAGCGATGTTCGGCCGCCTTGATTAAAAGATCCTTCCTTGATCTCTTCGACCCCCCCCCCCCCCCCCCCCATTCGACGACACACACGTTCATGTCCATATTCGTCAACGCAAAAGCAACGGCGCACAACACCACGCACACTTCCATGGCCCTACCCTCATTCTCTGTTGGGAATTTTTTGTTGTTCCCGATTAAAATAAATAAGTACATCTAAAGGGGGAGGGAGGGAGGGAGGGAGGGAGAGAGAGAGAGACAGCGCATGGGAGCAGTGGATGGATGGACATGGGGGTGGGGGGGGGGGGGGGGGGGGTTGCTGTAATGTGATCACACTGACAGGCAATCAATGGGAAATGGTATGAGCGGACACACACACACACACACACACACACACACACACACACACACACACACACACACACACACACACACACACACACACACACACACACACACACACACACACACACACACACACACACACACACACACACACACACACGGGGGCAGTGATGCAAGAGTCATACGGGGAATAAATGAATGAGGAAGGAAGGGAGGAGGGGGGGGGGGGGAAACATGCCCACTCTCACTTCATCACAGTCTGTCTTATGTCTCGTCTTTCTTTCTTTTCCTTTTCGCTGGTTCACCAGTAGTTTGTTTATCTCCGTTTGTAACCTTGTCCCGCTCGACGGACTGTCCGCTCACCACAGGATAAAGATGTTGTAACGTCTTCCGATTTCTGTGGAAAAAACAAACGGATTCGCTGGCTATTAAGTTATTGCTTATTCTTTCAAACATATTAAGCACTCCTAATTTCGGCAAAGAAATATTGGTTTATTAATAATTGGTTAAGCCTGTATGTCCATTTGTTTGTGGAAATATTCAGCAACGCTTCCTAATTTCCGTTGGAAGAATCCGGCGGTTCATTGATAATCGGATGACATTTGAACTGCGAACTTTGACCCTGACTGGAACTTGGTACATCTTTATTGATGTCGCCGTGTCCACAATCTAATCGCGCCGCAATCATTAACCAAATGCTTATCCTGCACACACGCACACGCTACACACACACATTCATAAAACACAGAAATAAAAACGCGTACAAAAACACACACACACACTATACACACACAGAGAGAGAAACCCGGTTTTTCGTTTTTCAATGCGTGGGAGCGTGACGACGGGGGGACAGACAGGAGATTGAGTGATTGACAGGTATAGCGCCGTCCTTAACGAGCCTGCTGGCCGTGGACCGCAGTGCAGTCGCTTTTAACGCTTTTACGTCCGACACGGGCGAAAGAAATCAGTGACCGATGCAGCCGCTGCTCGTCTTTGATTCACTGAGGCTGAAAACATGGAGGCGGGAAACAGAGGCCCTGTCCGCATGACATCGGGGGGGGGGGGGGGGTTTCGGGGGCCTGACAAGGGAGGCTTCCAGCGTGGAGGTTTTCTTTTCAAAAGGACAGGCGAAACCGTAAGGCTTTTTGAAAACGACGGGCGACGCGCTGGAGCAGAAAGCAGCGCAAGCTCGCTGTTGTTTGAGGAGAAACGTTACAGCGCCCCCTACTGGCCCGGCGTACTTACTGCACCGCTTTCCGCGCGTCGCGTTTCCGTGCGGGACGAGGGTAGTTCTGAAAAACGGCGTCGTGTGTGTGTGTGCGGATGCAAACGCGACGGAAACACACCTCAGGCGGACGGGGCCTCAGTTTCTGGAAGACTTTTTGCCCGTCCCTGGCAGTGAGGACCTAGGGACCCTCCAGGCTTCGCGGCCCCCGTCAGGGTCCCTGGGTCTCGGGCCCTTTGCTAGTTTCCCATCACGTACTTGGAGTGCTTGGAATCTAAATTGATGAAATACCTCAAAGAAACGGGATTATTCATGATGACCTCGCATACCACTTTGAAACACACGTCACGGTTTTGTGTTTCTTGACGTCCACTTTGGTCCAGTAACCATAACAGGACGACGTAACCTATGACGACGGAAAAACCTTGTTCTTTTTTAAAAACCTTGTTATTTTTTAAAAACCTTGTTCGTTTAAAAACCTTGTTCTTTTTTAAAAACCTTGTTCTTTTTTAAAAACCTTGTTCGTTTTTTAAAAACCTCTGGAGCCGCGCGGACGGGGCCAACGGGGGCCAAAGACAAGGTCACAAAGTGCATTCTAACTTTGCGTTTGCGTGACGCAAACGATGCTAGCTCCCATATCTCATTAAGTGATTACCGGATATTGCGCACAATTAACATTTTAAATGATTAAATTGTTACAATTTTAAATTGTATTAAATGACAAATTATTCAAAAGAAATCGACGTATCAAACAAAATGCTTATTTATCACTCTGTAAATAACATGTTACACTCTTATTAATATGTGTACCAGTGTGTGAATAGAATACGACATAACACGGCACATATTGGTCTTTCAGAGGCAGGTGAATTGAATCACACCTTCCAACAAAATCTTTGAGTTAGACTAGTGTGTGTGTGTGTGTGTGTGTGTGTGTGTGTGTGTGTGTGTGTGTGTGTGTGTGTGTGTGTGTGTGGTGTTTTTGTGGTAGTTACAAATTGCCCACTGACTGACCACTGCGGTCAATCATGGCGGTCAACATGAACAGTTTACCCAAAACGCGCACACCAAAACACACACACACACACACACACACACACACACACACACACACACAGAGATCTTCATTAACAAAGAAACATTTACATTGATCCGTTCTGCCCCTGCGCCTCACATTACAGAACAGATATATGTATCTGCAGTACTAAGTAGGTTACACACACACACACACACACACACACACACACACACACACACACACACACACACACACACACACACACACACACACACACACACACACACACACACACACACACACACACACACACACACACACACACACACACACACACACACCGTTCACAGATGCAGGCCTAGCGGATGGACAGTCTGACAGTGTGCGTCGCAACGCGTCCACGCACACCGGAATCAAACTCGCGAGTAACACTTGCTTCTCTGTTCTCTCTCTCTCTCTCTCTCCTCTCTCGCTCTCTCTCTCTCGCTCTCTCTCTCTCTCTCTCTCTTCTCTCTCTCTCTCTCTCTCTCTCTCTCTCTCTCTCTCTCTCTCTCTCTCTCTCTCTCTCTCTCTCTCTCTCTCTCTCTCTCTCTCTCTCTCTCTCTCTCTCTCTCATGCTCCCCCCCCCACCCCCCGCTGTGTGAGTGCTTGGTGGTACAGAGTGTCTGGTCCGTTCTAAGCAGGTTAGGGCTAGCAGGCTAACGGGTTAGCATCGACCTGCGTCCTCTATTGCATTATCCGTTGGCCTCTGCTGGTGTTAGAACCACAGCTCCGCTCTCCCTGCCTGTGTGTGTGTGTATGTGGGTTTGTGTGTCAGTGTGGGTGTGTGCGTGGGTCTCAGTGGGTGTGTGTGTGTGTGTATGTGTGTGTGGGCTTGTGTGTGTGTGTGTGTGAGTCTCGGTGTGTGTGTGTGTGTGTGTGTGTATGTCTTCATCAGCGGCCCTTGTTATGGCCACTAAAGTGTGTGTGTGTGTGCGTTTATTTTGGGGTTTTGTCCTTTCCCAGTGGGTGTGTGTGTAGTAATTATGGTTCAGACACACACATACACTGTGCATGAACATTGCATGTTTTTTAACACACCATACATCTTTTTTGATTTCAGAAGAGGGAGAGGGAGAAATTTAGACAGCTAGAGAGAGACAGAGAGAGAGAGAGAGAGAGAGAGAGAGAGAGAGAGAGAGAGAGAGAGAGGGGGAGAGAGAGAGAGAGTTATAACTATTATAAATATGAGAGGTCCTCATAGAATCATTAAGATCTCCAGGGTCCTAATGCACAACATCACTCATATATTAGCAAAATGCTTCATTTTTTACTCTGTGTGTGTGTGTGTGTGTGTGTGTGTGTGTGTGTGTGTGTGTGTGTGTGTGTGTGTGTGTGTGTGTGTGTGTGTGTGTGTGTGTGACAGGTTGTTATTTTTCAGAGTGGATGGTCGCATGAGGAGAATAAGTCTCCATTTACCGAAATTAAAGATTAAGGCTGATGAGAGAGAGAGAGAGAGAGAGAGAAGCCAGATTCCTATGAGTTCTTGTCCACCTAATTTCACAAATGCATTTAGCATTAGATATTTAAACATTTATCAAGCAATGCCTCCTGAACACATATGACAATGAAAAAGTCAAAGACAACTGTGAACTTATGAAGTGGTTGCGTGCTACTTTGTGATATCTTTAATCTGACCTTAAACGTATTTCTCCATCTCCATCGTTCGCGATGTATAATGGGATTTTCAGCACAAAAAAATGGAAGCAACCTTCGACACAGATTGTGTGATTGGGTTAGTAATCGTCACATCCGAACATAATCGTTATTGCCTAACTAACAAAGAACTAATATTGCCAACGTAATTGTTTTATATTTTCAATAGCCTTATTTAATTGTAAATTCAATGTTCAAATGGTATCTGTGATTTTCAAAGTGTGTCAAAGTGTCACCAGTTCTTTTAGTGTCGTATTTTTTTATCTAGTACGTTTATTTACGGTTCCCAAAGGATCACATCGCAGCTTCGTGCTTCGGGGGATCACCGCGTCAACGCTCCTGTCTCCACACCGGACCCCCCCCCCCCCCCCCCCCCCTCCGAAATGATCGGGGGGGAAAAACACAACACAACCTTTTAATTAGCGCCGCGAGCGACGCCTGTGCGTGTCTCACCACTGTACCCGCCGCCGTGAGAAGGTTCCCCCCCCCCCCCCCCCCCCGCGCGACGTGACCACGCTAAGCTAGCCCGCGGCGCGCAGAGGTCACCTTCCCCCCCCCCCCCTTTCGCCACGCTAACCCTGGGGTTTTGAGGTCACTCGGTTCGGCTTTTTTTGCGCCACCGTACGGAAACGGGTACCCCGGGAAGCTTTGTCCACCGGCGGCGGCCTGAAGGAGGGACGAATAGGAGAGAGACTGCCTGGTCGGATTCAGAGTCCGCGCGGGGCCTGAAGGAGGGACGAATAGGAGAGAGACTGCCTGGTCGGATTCAGAGTCCGCGCGGGGCCTGAAGGAGGGACGAATAGGAGAGAGACTGCCTGGTCGGATTCAGAGTTCGCGCGGGGCCTGAAGGAGGGACGAATAGGAGAGAGACTGCCTGGTCGGATTCAGAGTCCGCGCGGGGCCGGAAGACGACTCCATCTATATACGACGTGAAGGCCGTTGGCGGAGCAGACGGAGAGACGGAGGAGAGCGCAGAGAGATAGTGGCGTAGTGAGGAGAGAGAGAGAGGGGGGGAGAGAGAGAGGGGGAGGAGGGAGAGGCAGAGAGGGAGGGGGGATAGAGAGACAGGGGGAGAGAGAGAGGGGGAGGAGAGAGAGGGGGGGAGAAGATGAACAGAGGGGGAGGGGTAGAGAGAGAGGGGGGGGGAGAGGGAGAGAGAGACAGAGGGGGAGAGAGAGAGACAGAGGGGGAGAGAGAGAGGGGGATGAGAGAAGAAACGGGGGGAGAGAGAGACAAGGGGGAAGAGAGAGAGACAGTGAGAGAGATACAGGGAGAGAGACAGGGAGAGAGAGAGAGAGGAGAGAGAGAGAAGAGAGAGAGATAGAGAGAGAGAGAGAGAGAGAGAGAGAGAGAGAGAGGAGAGAGAGAGAGAGAGAGAGGAGAGAGAGAGAGAAGAGAGAGAGAGAGAGAGAGAGAGAGAGAGAGAGAGAGAGAGAGAGAGAGAGAGAGAGAGAGAGAGAGAGAGAGAGAGAGAGAGAGAGAGAGAGAGAGAGAGGAGAGAGAGAGAGAGAGAGAGGAGAGAGAGGGAGGGAGAGAGAGAGAGAGAGAGAGACTCATTCTGTGGCACAGCTCCAGGAAATGGTTGGGTTCATTCACTCCGGACCATTACCTAATTTCTGCGTTCTGTACTTATGCTGATCATTTATACTTCACTTTGTTTTTGTACCTTTTTGTAGAACTTTGTTATTTCTCCTTCGTTGGCTTTTTTAACTGCTATGGCAATGCAATGTTGGCAATGTTTCTTTTTTTTCAATATGCAAATAAAGCACTTTTGAATTGAATTCAATAGAGAGTGAGAGAGAGACACACACACACAACACAACACAGAGAGAGTGACCCACACAGATAGATAAAGAGAGAGGGCGAGAGAGACCCACAGAAAGAGAGATAGAGGTGGGGAGAGAGAGACACACAAACACACAGACACGCAGATAAAGAGAGATAGAGAGATGATAGATAGAGAGAGAGAGAGATCGAGATAGAGAGGGGGAAAGAGAGAGCAAGAGACACACACACACACAGATAAAGAGAGACAGATAAAGGGAGAGAGACGGATGATAGATCGAGAAAGAGAGAGAGAGATAGATAGAGAGGGGGAAAGAGAGAGAGCAAGAGACACACACACAGATAAAGAGAGAGACGGATTGATTGAGAGAGAGAGGGGAGAGAGAGAGAGAGAGAGACACACCGATAGATAAAGAGAGAGAGAGACACAGAGCGAGAGATCAAAGAAAGACAATGCGAGACGCAGCGAGACCACGACAGACTGAAGCGCGGTGGTTTTGTGGTGTGTGTGTCTCGCTGTGACAGATTAGCTTGGTTCTCGGTCATTTCCACACAAGATCAATCACAGCTGGCAAAAACTCAAACCCCCATAACCCCTCCCCCTCCCTCTCCCCCAAAACCATGGACACCGTGTCACCCACAATCAGTGGCATCATCAAACCACCACCCACACACACCCACCCACACACACCCGTATGTGTGTGTGTGTGTGCATATCTATTTGTTATATGTTTCTTCGTGTACTCACGATAATGTGTGTGTGTGTGTGTGTGTGTGTGTGTGTGTGTGTGTGTGTGTGTGTGTGCGTGCGGGCCCATGCGCGTGCACACACACACACACACACACACACACACACACACACACACACACACACACACACACACACACACACACACACACACACACACACACACACACACACACACACACACACACACACACACACACACACACACACACACACACACGTGTCCATAGCAATAAAGTGTCACATCCACCTTCATTGAAGAGGAGCTAAAAAATCAAAAGCCCCGCACCCACCCCCCCCCCCCCCCCCCCCCCCCCCCCCCTCCCCTCCCGGCCCCCTGACAACCCAGAGCCAAATCCAATCACAGCTCAATACCGGCCATGACGGATCGGCTTCCAATCCAATTGAATCTCTCTCTGTGGAGTCGCGTGTGTGTGTGTGTGTGTGTGTGTGTGTGAGTGACTAGCCGTCGTCTCCAGCCATTAGAAATAGCATTGGCAGAAGGGGTGACAGGGGTTGGGTGGGGGAGGGGGGGGTGAGGGAAAGGGGGAGAGAGAGTGAGATTTGAATTTTCAAACCCTTGTATTTTGAACTTCTCAACTCTTTTACACAGAGCGTTGTACCGACATGAGTCTTCATCTTACAAAAAAAAGAAACGAAAAGAAAAAAACAGAATGAATTAACAAACCCAAAAAAAGTGTAGATCAATAAATAAACCCGATAAGTGAAATGTGTGCGAGTGTGTCTGCAGATGGAACAGAGAGAGTTGTGTTGAGGATGCCAGCTCCTGTTTTAATTGCGATTTGAGTGTAAAGAAAGTAAAGTTATCACAGACATGTCTGTCTGTCTGGGGGTTACTCTGACCTGTCTGTCTGTCTGTCTGTTACTCTGACCTGTCTGTCTGTGTGTCTGTCTTCCTGAGCATTACTGTGACCTGTCTGTTTGTCTTTCTGTCTGTCTGTCTGTCTGTCCATCTGCCTTTCTGAGCATTACTCTGACCTGTCTGTCTGTCTGTCAGTCTGGAGTTTACTCTGACCCCCCTCATTTCCACTAAGATGATATGAACATAGTGTGTATGGTGGGATTTTATTATTAGTAGTGGTGTGTGTGGGAGAGGGGTGGGGTGGGGGGGGGGGGGGGGGGGGGGGTGGTAACGAGACAGGTTTGACATCAAAGCTCGTGGGGGAGGCCATGTTTAGGGTCTGGGCCACTCTGCACCTCCAAAACAGAGAGAGCGAATGAGGGGCGGGCGAAAGAAAATATGACAGAGAGGTCGGGGAATTATAAAATAAAAGGAGTGGTTAGATCGAGAGGATAGCCCACAAACCACATGAGAGAGAGGAGAGGGGGTAGAGAGGAGAGGAGAGAGAGAGGGGGAGAGAGAGAGGGGGTGAGAGGAAGAGAGAGGGGGGAGTGAGGAGAGAGAGAGAGAGAGAGAGAGAGAGTGAGAGAGAGAGAGAGGGGAGAGAGAGGGGGAGAGAGAGGAGAGGAGAGAGAGAGGGAGAGAGAGAGAGAGAGAGAGGAGGAGAGGGTGGAGGAGAGAGAGAGAGAAGAGAGAGGAGAGAGTGTGGAGAGGGAGGAGAGAGAGAGAGAGAGAGATGCATTAAACCAGACCTAAATGTACTTTTATGGAAAAAATGAGTTTCATTAATACTAGGTTAGCCATAGTTCAGTTAGACCGATTTTTACAGTTTGTATTTTATATTTAATTGTATTGAGAGATTATAAAGGCATTTTATTTAATGTGCTTGGG
>JACYXH010000015.1:287500-292406 GCA_026745465.1 Lota lota | reverse complement strand
CACATTTGTTTTTCACCAGTCGTATTGACACTTCTTTTTGTTAAGGATCTCAAGTGCACTTTGTAGAATCCTTTTTAGCAGGTCGTTTCTGAACCACCTGAAGGTAAAAGCCCCAGTACGAAAACGGACACTATACGCTTCCTCATTGACCACTGAAATACGTTTCTTTCAAGTCAGCATCAATTAACAGGGGCATGTAGATTGTATTTGTGTCCATACGGGACATAAATACTTTCAGACTTATTTCTTTTTTTCAAAAAACATTTATTTTGGAAAATACTGCAGTAACTTTTTCCTGTTCTTTTCCACAGCAAACGTCCTCTCCTCCGAGGCCATCTCGGCTCCAGGTTGCAGAGCTCTGAGGAATGCATGCAGAGAGCATTCCATTCCGGAACTGGAGAAGCTACTTTCTCTAGCGAGTCTGCACGTCCTCGGAGATGTGCGTGGACTTTATAAAATAAAATTGCTTCCTCCGGGGCGTGCAAATCCTCACTCGTTGAATAGGGAGAGCGGATAGTTGGAATACGTGTGGAGCGAGAGAGAGAGAGAGAGACGATGAGAGAGAGGTGAGAGAGAGAGAGAGAGAGAGAGAGAGAGAGAGAGAGAGATAGAGAGAGTGGAGAGAGAGAGAGAGAGAGAGAGAGAGAGAGAGAGAGAGAGAGAGAGAGAGTGAGAGAGAGAGAGAGAGAGAGAGAGAGAGAGAGATAGAGAGAGAGAGAGAGAGAGAGAGAGAGAGAGAGAGAGAGAGAGAGATGCGAGTCTCTAGTAGACTCTCTCCGAAGTGACTAGCTCTCTCATAGCCTCTCGCTCTCTCTCGGAAGAGAGAAGTTTCGCTCGTTCCCCCCCCGCTGCTTGTTTGATGAGATAATGTGTAGCTCTCTCTCTCTCTCTCGCTCGCAGAGAGTCTCACGCAGATGAGAGAGATGAGATGAGTGGAGAGAGAGAGAGAGAGTGATAGGAATGTTGGATCTGCTCCATTTGACTCTCGGGAACAAGCAAAATACATGCCACCATACTACCTCCCCCGTGCTTCCCCTCCCACAAATGGGTTAAGGTTGCTTAGTAACTGCCGTTGCGTACGACCGGAGCCAGCGGGACGTAGGGACCAGAAAGGATGCTGGCGAGATGGACTGTTTCACGGTGAATTCTAGTTGCTAGGGGAACATAATGTAACCCCTCCCTGACCGGCCAGTGAGGTAACTAAACGGATTTATAGACACAGAGCACACTCTGCTTACAACATAACTTAATATAAAAGTCATAACGTGTAGGTATCACAGTGTGTCAAAGCAAGACAACGATTTTATGAAGATGGGTTACTTGTTTCTAACGCCAACACTATTCCGAGAAGTCTTCAGTGTGTGCTCGAGATTAGTTTAATATAACAGACCCCCCCCCCCCCCCCCCACACACACACACACACACACACAGACACACACACTAATGGTTGATATCGATGCAATTGATTTGAAAGGATTATGCCCCGTAATCAGATGAACAGCGCCCTCTAACGGTTTCACGATTATTTGCAATTCACTTTCAGGAGACACATTATCTCCACTGAGTGGTCTGAAACATATCAGAAGACTGAGTTAAGGAATCTATAAACATTAACTTTAGTAAAAAGGAAATAAATCAATAATGAGAAGGATTTACCTCACTGGTATGCTTTAAATTAGAAACAATTCATAGATTGAAGATAAACTATAACACTAAGCCATAACATGAGTAAATAGGCTAATATATATATATATATAAATAAAAAAAATCCCAAAATATCTCACACGGTCTTTCACATTTCACACCCAGAGGCTGTAGTCCCGAACGAGCAGAGATGAAATGTTGAACCATCTTAAATGCATTTAAAGCTCCACTGTGTAACCGATACGCAGGAAGCGTGCGGATCAGGGGAACCGAGCGAAGAGAAGATTCCGTCGTCGGAATATAAAACAATAATTCACTTAGTCTAGCTACGCTTACAGCACATCTCATTAAGACAGAATGAGAGAGGACTGCAAAATCAATTCCAGCCTACAAAATAATTCCCAATGACGCAGAAAAAAAAAAGAGACGCGAGGAACGTAGTTTATGATGTGTATAAAGTATTTATTTGGACACATTCCGTGATCGCAGGGACTAAACATCATTAAATGGGTATCGTCATGCCCGTTCCCGAAGACGTCCTCATTATATCCCTCTACAGCATGGCAGCTATACTCCTGCATTTGAACTTCATAGTATGTTGTGGAAAATAAAAACCGTGTTGTTGATGTTTTGCGGTGAGCAGTGAGCTCCAATTTGGATTTACTATGAGGAAGACATTCGGAATGATAGGAGATAGTGCACACCGAGATGTATGCGGCAAAATGAGCCATACTTGGAATTTATGAGACGCTATAAATAGAGAAACACAGACTTTACTTTCTAGTGGAGCTGGGTGTCACAAAGAAAACCAATAAAGAAACAGATATCGAAACAGAAACAAACTTTAAAAACACAAATTAAGTAAACCAATCAATCACACTTTGAGAAACAGTTTTAGGAAGCTGTACAAAACGTGTGTTGTGTTGCAATATCTTTGCAATGCCTTCAAACCATTACATTAAATAGACACCTATAGAGGGAAATTAATTCAGTCCGTTTCGATCTATCTGGGGGGGGGGGGGGGGGGGGGGGGGGGGGGGGGGGGGGGGGGGGGGGGGGGGGGGGGGAGGGGGGGGGGGGGGATGGGGGGGGGAGGGGGGGGGGGGAGGTGGGGGGGGGGGGGGGGGGGGATGGGGAAAGGCATGAATGCCAGTGCCCGACAGTATCGGAGAGTGGATGTCAGTGGGTTTAACTCCATACCATACACACACACACACACACACACACACACACAACAAACACAACACACACGCACACAACAAACACAACACACACACAGCGCACACACACACAACACACAACACACACAGCGCACACACACAGCACACACACAGCACACACACACACACACACGCGCGCATACACACACAGCGCACACAACACACACACAGCGCACACACACACACACACACACACAGAGGGTCTCGTGTGGGAAGTATGTGCCTGAGGGAACTCCGATCAGGTTATGCTGCTCTCTGCGGCTGTGAGAACGCACAACTGATGCTCGGCTTCATCTAAACCAGATGTGGTTTTGCTTTACATCCTGGCACGCACGCACGCACACGTATGCATATGCACTACACAGATACACAAACACACACGCACGCACAAATGCATGCACACAGATACACACACAAACGTGAAAAACACACAGATACAGCTACACACACACGCACACACACACACACACACACCACTTAAACCCTCAGACGTTGACAGAGTTTGTGTGTACCCCCTAGCAAGGGTTAGGGTGATGCATGACGTAAGAGACAGTGGATAAGTATGTTTAAACATATATGTTCATGATGTGTGTGTGTGTGTGTGTGTGTAATGTATAGCATAGTGGAAAAATATCCCTGATTAAGTCATGTTTTGTGGACTTGTGGTTTCATTGCCTCCTGCTTGCTTGTTTATTTTACGTGAGATGACATTCAAAGGTGTAGTCGAACAAGTCACGGTGTATCCACCAGCCTGGGGGGACGGGGGGGGGGGGACAGGGGGGGACGGGGGGGGGGACAGGGGGGGACGGGGGGGGGGGGGAGGGTTCCCTCCCCTCCCCTCCCCTCCCCTTAATCAGAGCCGCATGGCGTACATCAGTGTGGATGAAAAAAGCACAACAACCTATAAGCATACATTGCCCTGCCAAGACCAATAAATGACACAAAACAACACACAGGACACGCACAACCCTGCAATATCTCAACTTAAGCACAGACTGAACATCTCATAAAGAACGCAAGAGCATGAGAGAGAGTGAGAAGTAGAGAGAGTGTGGGAGAAGGAGAGAGAGAGGAGAGAAGAGAGAGGAGAGAAGAGCGAGAGAGAGAGGAGAGAGAGAGAGGGGGGAGACAGAGAGAGAGAGGGGGGGAGAGAGAGAGGAGAGAAGAGAGAGAGAGAGAGAGAGAGAGGAGAGAAGAGAGAGGAGAGAGAGGAGAGAAGAGAGAGAGGAGAGAAGGAGAGAGAGAGAGAGAGAGAGAGAGAGAGGAGAGAGAGAGAGGAGGGGGGGAGAGCGAGCTGGTGGGGTTCGTTGAGGGAGCTGAGGTGCAGTTTTCAGACGGAGGGAGCAGTAACACCAGGCCGACTTGCCTATTGTTATTGCAACGGTCTCTTAGATACAGGCCACTGGGTGGATATTTACACAACCCACCCAGACATGTGACTTTAATTACCCCGACAGACGTGAGGGGCGCACAAAGCGAGGCCACCTTTGCGCGGGTGCAAGAGCCTCCGCAGCGCTGGGACTCGTGCGGGACTTTAGGACGGGCGGCCCTCCGTTGGACGTGTTGAAACAAATCTCGCGGGTAGAACCAGAACTGTCAGGGCGTGACGCGTCTGTGATGGGAAAGTGCGACATCAGCAGCAGCACGTGGAATCCGGGGTGCGCGCTAGACGCTTGCTAGCAGGCAGGGGCCCCTGCAGCCCCAGCAGCGGTGGCGGCGGCGTAGCTACGACGGTAGAAACACTTTCCCCGCGTGCATGTCACTCGTTAACGACCAGGTAGCGGCTTTTACAAACACGGTCGGCCTGCGCTGGAGCCAGTGCAGCCCTCGGACCCACGTGAATCATATTAAATGTCAGCCCTCGGCCGCATTCGCCGTCATGAATCCGCTTCAGTGGGATTTATAGTGATCACATTTCCCCCGAGGTCTGGCAGCACCTTCAGCCTTCTCGTGGACGACAGCGAGCAAAAGGCCGCGCTAGCTACCTGGTATTCATTAGCAGTTGAGTATAACGTCACCAACACAACCCCCCACCCCACCCC
>JACYXH010000015.1:280000-282500 GCA_026745465.1 Lota lota | reverse complement strand
ACGGGCTCATTAACAACTGTGTTTGAACAACAATAGAAAAATGTCGGTGTGCGTGCGTCTCTGTGTTTGTGTGTGCGGTATACATATGCCTGCTGCTGACATGATAGATTTACAGTAAAGAAATCGAATTGAGGTTCATGCTGTTCTGCTGCTATTTTGCTAACCTCTGTTTACTGTATCATCAGCATATTTTACTTCCAGAAAGGTTGTTGGTTCCTCTTTAGTCTACCCCTCTCAAACATTCTGTGAAACACCCTGGTAACATGGAGAAATACACACTGTTATTTAATACCACACACACACACACACACACACACACACACACACACACACACACACACACACACACACACCCCTACACACCCCCCCACCCCCCCCACACACACACACCCCTACACACACACACACACACACACACACACACACACACACACACACACACACACCTCCCCCCATACACACACACACACACACACACACACACACACACACACACACACACACACACACACACACACACACACATATATATCCAGTCCTGTGTGGTTCAATGTATTTGTAAGCATGGCTGTCCTATATTAAACGTGTTTCAGTTCCAGCTTGAGAAACTCTCACCCCCCCCCTCACGTTTAGAAACACCTTGGTCCATCAAGGCCTAATCTATGTTTTATTTATCAAATGCACAGCAACATCCACGCTGTAGGCATATACATATATATATTTTTTAGAGTCATGAATAAAGGCAACAATAGCAAAGAAAATGGCAGAAATAATTAATGTATACATAACATTAACAATAACCCTAGCAGCAGTTCCAGAGACTCTGAGAATGGGGGAATACAGACCACGAAGCGTAGGAGTGCTGAACAGTATATATATATAATATATATATATATATATATATATATATATATATATATATATATATATATATATATATATATATATATATATATATAATATGAACAGTGAATTGTGGGGGAAGTTTCCTGGTATTTTGGTGTATAGACAAACAAGCTAAGTGCCTGTTGATGTTTCTCCTGGCGATGCATGTACACTTACTATAGTCACGGCAAGAAAACATCCGTTTCACAGAGATTTGCTTTCCTGATGACAGTTTAATGGTGGATTACTTTATACTGATGCACACAAGAGAACAACGCATTACTGGTTGCCCCCCCCCCCCCCGTAATATCCCTACAATTAGCTCTTATCTTTACACCCAGTACCCTTCCACTCTGCGGTACATCTCTGTCCTTCGGAAACGGACACGCGAGAGGCAAAAACAATTCCACGCCCTTCACTGGAGTGTAAGATTGCAAGTGGTGGCGGCAGCGTTGAGTGCCTCGGCCACGCTGATCACCTCAGCCCTCACACTTGATAGCACAACCCCACTCCAGCCGAGGGGAAAATGGAAGTAACGGCGAGAGCAAAATGCAATTTAGACGTCAGCCGACACCCCCGTTGACCAACCGCCCAGAGAAACAACCTCCGCGTGAGGGGTGACGCCATCTCTGACGGCCATATTGATTTTTTCCCCCTTTTTTTCTGGGTTCTTCTTAATGCCTTTTCCCGCCCTTTTCCCTCCAGACTCCTGATCGGCCGGAGGAGTCTGGTTCCCCTTCCTCGCCGGGGCAGGAGCGTCACACTCGGAGCCTTATCCTCCTTATCCAGTCGCTCTCAGAGAGGACCCCCCGTGGAGATGGACCACACAGGGGGACGTGTCCTGGATCACACCCTGGATCCGCCGCCTGAGCAGCAGAGGTACTTTATGTAGGTCTCTTCATGTCTTTCGATTTATTGCGCTCAAAATCTCCAACAGGGATGAGACCGAGGTGTGTTGTTGTCGGTAGTTTTAGCGAAAGCAGGGATGACACTGAGGTGTGTTGTTGTCGGTAGTTTTAGCGAAAGCAGGGATGAGACCGAGGTGTGTTGTTGTCGGTAGTTTTAGCGAAAGCAGGGATGAGACCGAGGTGTGTTGTTGTCGGTAGTTTTAGCGAAAGCAGGTCTCCGCGACACGGACATGTCGTGCGTGATTTTTAATTGGCTGATAGGTCAGATATTTATATTTCGTGAGTGTGTCATTATAGTTGTTGGTTTTTGAATCATTTACCTTATCATCTCAATTATCATTATCATTGTTGTAATTGGCCCCCCTCTGTCGTTCCCAGAAGCGAGGGCAATTATCCACGCTGCCTAAATAACGGCCTGAATAACAAAACAAACATTGCCGTTCCACTCCTCAAAGCCAATAACCCGTGTTGTAATCCATTGTATTTCCAGAGGCTGACTCAAGTCCTCCTGCGCCAGGCTCAGGCAGAGCGGCTGCCACATCCTCAGTGCTAGCATCCGCTGGCTGACCTTAGCAGCGTTCCATGGTCACATTGATTTTCCTCCCACCATTACGGATAACCGCTAGTTGCTGTGAGAATCCGATCCTCCCAGGGCTGCATGGCCGGCGCGTCGACACGAGAGACGCGATCTGATTGGAGAAATGTGA